>OZ014438.1:21143618-21540062 GCA_963966035.1 Acleris laterana
AGACGTAAGATACGCTGACACCCAAAAGACATATAATCACACTCCAGGATTTATTGATCTAGAAACAAACGAAGAGGTAAAAATATATGAGTCCTTGCGTCACCTGTCTTACGCTGATAAATCGTATGCGGCCTTAACTTTTTGTATACTACAACAGAAGGAAACATTACAAGAAGCTATTCGCTGTCTTCTGTCATGGGCTAAAGTCACAAACGTTAATTTTGAAACTTTAAGTGTAAAAGTTGATGAGTTATTTCAAAAGGGGAATCTATCCAAAATCTCCTCAGAGGCTTGCTGAGGCCATCGAAATGCGTCGAGAAACTCGAGAATCAATTTCTAGCTAAATTCGAGATCCATTAGTTAAAGCAATAATAAATAGAATACCTCCTTCAACTACGTACATATTTCATCCAGAGCCTTTTACAACAGCTTTGGAAAAGGCAGGCGGGGTTCGCAAAGCATTTTGGCCCCCAAAAATTGAACAAGTCAAATCGAACCATGCGAATAACCACCCCTCGCGGGGGCAAGGCATTCGTAAACCAGCAGTTCCATCGCGTGGAACTCAAGCACTGCGCATCACCTTGAGCAGAGCGCGCATATGCAAATGCATACTGGTCATAACAATTACAACCCACCCTCGCGGGGTGGATATGGATACCATCATGCTCCCTATTCCTATAAAAATCAATCAGTAAATCAACCTGATTACGGTATAGGTGGGAGAGGTTCATTTCACAACCGAGTTTCGCGGCCCGAACGTGGAAGTACTCGAGGACGCTCATATGCTCCGAGAAGTAGAGGTAACCAAAAAAGATACAAAAAATTACTCGAAACAATTTCGAGCAGGTCGTTTAGCGCACTATCACTTAGCATGGAAGAAAATAAATGCACCAGAGATAATACTCAGGTTAATCAAGGGTTACAGAATACCATTCTTTCAAAAACCACCCCTAATTCGCCCAAATCTAATCAGAGGTCCCTTTCATACTCCCGTGTCAAGGGAAATGTCTTTAATTGTAGAAAAAATGAAAGCACAACACATTTTAAAAGTGGCTCAACTCTCACAGAGTTTCGTATCCCCTTTATTTCTGGTGCCAAAACCAGACGGGATCGCTCGTCCAATTTTCAATCTGAAAGCGCTAAACGAATTATGTAATAACAGAACCGTTTCACCTAATAAACATGCATCGCGTCCCCGATTTCCTTCAGCCCAACGACTGGCTGTGCAAAGTAGATTTATCCCAAGCGTACTTTCACCTGAAAGTAACAAAGTCACACAGACGCTTTTTGCGCGTTATATACAACCAGGAATTGTTGGAAATAACTTGCCTCCCATTCGGTCTGAGCACAGCCCCAAAAAATTTTTCAATGCTGACAAATGTTGTAGCTCAAATATTAAGGGAACGGTGGAATGTGAGAATTTTAGTATACCTGGACGATTTTTTGATAGTAAATCAAAATTTCTACATACTCCGCGACCATGTCCAAGTCACGGTGCAAGTACTACAGAGATTGGGCTGGGAAATAAATTTCGAAAAATCTGTTCATTGCCCTCAGAAGAGCATAATCTATTTGGGAATTCTATGGAATACCTGGGACAATGTAAAATCCTTGCCAAAGGAAAAGGTCCTGTCCATAAACCAAAAAGTAAGTCATGTGCTCGAACGAGGCCAAATAACTTTAAAAGATTTACAGAGATTGATAGGACTTATGAACTTTGCCAGCTTTGTTGTTCCACGAGGTCGGCTCAACCATCGGCAACTGTTAATGTTCATGAACTCGTTGCCAAACCCGTCGGCAAGGCAATTTATGCTACCACAGTGTGTCACGAACGAACTTGTCTGGTGGGTCCAGAATTGCCAGATGTCAACACCATTGCACTACCCACCACCGATGCATTTTCTGACGACAGACGCGTCCGACATCGCATGGGGGGCGCAACTGGACGACCTGGCTCTCTCAGGTGCCTGGTCGCAGAAAGAACGAAGTCTGCATTGCAACCAAAAAGAGATGCTGGCGATACTACATGCTCTTCAGGGACACGCACACCTATTGTGTCACAGCACGATCCTCATACAGTGCGACAACATGACAGCAGTTGCCTATCTTCGAAAAGAAGGGGGTGCGAAGTCACCAGCCTTGGTCAACATAACACATCAAATTCTAGATCTCCTGGATCAAAATCGAATACACTTCAGCATACACTATCTCCCAGGCAGATACAACAATCAGGCCGATCACTTGTCGCGCCATCGCCAACCTCCAGAGTGGCATCTGCTACCAGCCTGCGTAGAGGTAGTGTTTGCGAAGTGGGGAACTCCAATGATAGATCTGTTTGCCTCAGCAGCAGCGCACGTGGTGTGCAATTATGTTTCTCGAGACCTGACGGATCCTCAAGCCCTTTATCACGACGCGTTCAGTGTCCAGTGGAACTACCCGCTAGCATGGGTTTTCCCCCCGCCATTTCAGTTCCCAAAGTGCTGACTCACTTAAATCAGTCGAGCGGAATATTTCTATTAGTGGTACCACGATGGGAGATGGTATTTTGGCGTGCGGATATCAAAGCCAGAGCACTTGCGGCACCTTTAACTCTGAGGCACTTGCAACGTCATCTAGTCGATACGTCAACGGGTCTCCCACCACCGAGGGACGAGGATATCACCCTCGAGGTTTGGAAATGTGGGGGTGGACTGAAACGTTAGCGGCATGGAATACTGAGCAGCTAACACTACTTAAGAATTCTTGGCGAAAATCCACCTTAAAGACTTATGAGGTAGCTTGGAAACGTTGGACCTCCTGGGCTAGTTCTAAAAATATAAATAGTAAAAATCCGACAGGTGCACAATTAGCTCAGTTTTTGTCAGATTTATGTTTAATTAATAATCTATCTTACAATACCATTCTTTTACACAAATCTGTCGTTTCAACGTTTTGTAACACTGAGCAATCAAACCGACTCAGTTCACACGTTCTTGTAAGACAAATTTTAAAGTCAATACCTCTAAAAAATCCTATAATATTCCAACCGTTAATTTGGGATGTTAGCAAACTGACGTCATTTTTGACCAGCTATGTAATACCTAAACATAAACAATGTGTTTCAGACGTCACGCCACGCAGCAATCTTGTTGCTACTATTAGTGCAGTCCTTCATTGAAGCGAAAAATACAGTCTTACCTCCGAATTTTTTAACTGTGAACCGATTTGCATGAAATTTTGGAATTATGCTCATCTTACCCTTAACTTCAAAAGTGAAAATGATCTGAACTCCGCCTATTAAATAATAGGCTTTCCATTAAGGGGTGTAAACAACCCCTTAATGGAAAAATTTACATTGAGCCATTTTATCGCTAGAAAACATGTCTAATAGTAAGTGGTGAAATTGTAAAGTGTTTTCTAACACAATTACCTCATATTAAAATCATTTTCAACCCCTTGAAAATCTTACAACCCTTGAAAACAACCCCTAAATTGAAAAATCACAAAAAAATACTTTGGTATGACATAAAAAGATGTAAGTATAAAGTAATTTTTTATGTTCTCTATAATAATTATAAAAATTTTAACCCCCTTTCAACCCTTGAAAAGTACCCCTTGATAAAAAATTGTTAATTTTTTTTTTGATAAAATGAAAAGTATTTATATATTATTCCACACTCTCGAAAATGATTATATTGATTATCATATTCTTAAGCTTTTCTACCCTTAAAACTACCCCTAAATTAAAACAGTAAATATATGATTACATATTTAAAAATAATTTAATTTAGAGTAAAAAATTGCCATTTATTGAATAAAATATTTAAAAATTATATAAAATTGTACTATTATTATTAAAATATAATATTATTATTCATGACTCAATGTCGGAGTCGCTGTCACATTCAACATCTTCTGGCTGAATTGGAGGGCTATTTTTTTTTTATGAGCATGTTAAATTTGAAACATCCAAATTCGTCAAAACTCGCGGCCTTACCTATATAAGAACGTTGGTATGTATTCATGCCTACGTTTCCAAAATATATGAGCCATATTATGTATATATATACACATTACAATAGTTTTGGGTCTCTTTTATACTGCGTACTTTCACATTGCTCCAAATATTCACACTCCGAAATTTTCAGTTACTAAGTAGAAAAAAATATGTTAAGTTTTTGGACCATAACTCCTTCAATTTTCATGCTATCACAATTTATAAAAAACCATTGTAAAGGTAATTAAGAGAGCTACAACATCCTTCATTGCAATATATATAGTAAAAAACCTTTTTCTAAAACGGTGAAGGGTTAACCTCGTAAGACCCTACGTCCTAAATTTAGGACATTTGTCAAAGTGACTTTTGACTTTAGTTGACTGTCAGAAGATTATCTTTCGAACTAACAAAATTTGACGTGGGCCTTACGAGGTTAAAGGGCTTAAAGCCAGGGATACACTACGGGGCAAATGTCCCACGACACGTGTCGCCAGCGACGTCGGGTGAAGTGTCGCGAAATTGCCAGACTTCGCTCGACTGGTCTGGCAACATCGCGCGACACGTGTCGCCAGTGACATCAGATGAAGTGGCGCGACGTTGCCGGACTTCGCTCGACATGTCTGGCAACATCGCGTGACAAGTGTAGTAGTAGTAGACATAAGTCGCGCGATGTCGCCAGATATGTCAGGCGAAGTTTGGCAAAGTAGCACGATTTCGCCTGACGTCGCTGCGGATATAAGTCGCGCGATGTCGCCAGATATGTCACGCGAAATCGGCCGGCTTCGCTTGACATGTCGCCGACACATGTCGTGGGACATTTGTCCCCTAGTGTATCCTTGGCTTAAGAGAGGCTGTGATTGCGCTGCCACGCGCTCTTTAAACAATCATATCTCCGTAATTTTTTGTTTGACCAAAAAAACAAAAAAAACAAATTGTTTGTCAGAAAAATACCTAAATTTTTTACCCCTGAACTTTTATACGTATCTGTCGTCATTTTTGAGATATTATGAAAAAAAGGTGGGTGTTTTAAGAATTTGAAATTTAATAATAGTTTTTAATCGTGACTTTTTTGAAAAATATGTGTCCTGAAGCAGCCAAACTGATACAATCTATCAAACTCTTCATAATAAAGTTAATTCTAGGTGGAATACGATTAATTTTAGTTTTGGTGGAAATGGCACTTATGAAACCCATTGATTTAAAAGAAAAAACATTAGATGCTTCTCTCATTTGCAATACAGCTCACTTATTTTACGTGCAAAAGACTTTTAATAGTGCTCATTTTAAAGCTTATTTCAAGCACTACAAAACCCTTTTTTATTAGAATGCATAAAATGCATCTGCTCGCCGCTAGATGGCATTGACCACATCGATTAAACTTCAGACAAAATAAAAAACGGCTTTGATCTTTAATATCTAGCTTAATATTGCACTTTGAATACTTTATAAAAAACCAAATTGTTAATTTTTTTACCTGCTACAATTTAGTTTTTTATAAAATTTTCGATAAAACGTTTATTTTTGGAGATATTTGCAAAAAACCGATGAAAAACGTGAAAAAATTGCGAATTTTCAATTGCCAATAACTTGAAAAGTATTGGATTTTTCGAAAAACTTTATAGATGATTTTTTGCTTAAAATTAGTTCTATCGATATCCGAGGTTATTTTGAAAAAATAATAATTCACCCCCGAAAAGGGGTGGCAACAACCCCCAGGGTGGTTGCGGAGTTCAAATCATTTTCACTTTTGAAGTTAAGGGTAAGATGAACCTAATTCCAAAATTATATGCAATTCGGTTCACAGTAACAAAATTCGGAGCAATAATGCTTCAATGACTGCACTATATTGCTCTGGTCGACGAATACATGACTTGAGTTTACTTACGGTAGATCCTAGCCATTGCATAATATCAGACGACAGCATTATATTTCGGCCCCAATAACTTGGCTAAATCATGCAATTTATTTATTACCATTAAAGGCGAAGCACGACCTGCGTCACGTACAGTTATAGCAGGGTGGGTGAAAACCCTGTTTAAAGAAGCTGGCATAACGGGAGCCCCATGAAGCACTCGTTCTGCTGTAGCTTCTAAAAGTTGGCTGGATATTTTATCCCCTAGACGAAATCTTGGCCCGTGGTAATTGGCGATCAGCTAACACTTTTCAACGCTTTTACAGGCGAGAAGTTATGACAAACGTTGATTCAAGTAATGTTACTAGATTATTCAATCCGATTTAATGACGCCTATCTATGGGTATAAATAATTGAGTATTGTAATTGTTTACAAGATGTATTTTGTGTTAATTACTGATTGTGAGTAAAGTTTGTTTACGCATATATATTCTTCCTTGATTATTATTAAAAATTACATAACATTTATAGATGTTTTAATTATTTAAATGTCACATTGGCATTAATTTTCCTAACATTAACCTATTCCGTGGCGTCACCAGGCGATAACAAACAGGTCTCAATTTATAAAGCTTCCAGTGACGGTCAAGTCATTTAATAGCAGCGTTTTACCTGAAATAAAACGCATATTATTTTAATACTTACCTCACTGGAAGCTTTCATTTCATTCCTGCCTGGTGTAATTGAGTCAATGAGGTAAGGTAGCTCGACATTATTTTACGGTAAGTAAAAAATGGTGCGCTGCCGTCAGGTGTCGCCACTGAGCCGGAAATCGAACTCAAATTGTATGAAAATTAGTAGAAATTAGACGGAAACGGATATGCCTTCTCAATTATAAAGCTTCCAGTGAGGTAAGTATTTAATATGCGTTTTATTTCAGGTAAAACGCTGCTAATAAAGTGCATTTATAACAAGAGCGACGTGGATGACACGATGCGAACCGTTTTTACACTTGTATATTGTACTTAGTCTGAGGTCAGGATTGACTCTGCTTAGTACCGTAGTACCTATGATATTATATCAGGCACTAAAGAGCCCTGCCGATAAGAAGTAAATCCTTGTGAGGCGTTTCTCTTTCGCGATCGAGATGAACTACTATTCGAGATTCCATAAAAGTGGGGCACTATCATTCCTTGCACATTCACGATAGAGATTCATCTCAAACAACCCGAGAATTAATACCCCAGCACATTGCACACCTATTAAGTTTCTGAATATGAATGTTGACAGCAGTCAAACAATAATCTAGGTAAGTATATTTTCATCACACTTGCTCGTAAATGGTGTTATTCCATGTCTGTATACAGAAGGACTATGGCCTCAATTGTTCCTGCGGGAGTTATAGCGAGTTTGTAGTCCCTAGAAATGACTTTCGTTTCAAAATTTGCAACTAGATTTTTGCAATTTTTCTATTGTACATCATTTCGGACTGAGAAGCATTATCTGTGGTAGTTCCGTAGTTGTCAAAAAAAAAAGATTGTTATCTGCATTAGCGAGAAGTTATTGTTTTATAATTTGCCGAGTTATAAAGTGTTTTAAAAGTTTAAGAGACAATAGAAACTAATTAGAAATGGCTTATTCATCCCATGAATTGGAATTAGGATTCGTTATTACAGCTACATCACCGGAATTAAGAAATGCGGCTCAATTAGGTACTTCATGATGATTTGTTACCAGCCAAAGGGGATTACTAACTCGAGTCATTAAAAGCCCTCAGCCTTCGGCGTCGGGCTTTTAACACTCTCGTTATTACTACCAACTCACAATAATGTACTATTTTTTGTTTTTTAAATCGACGTAATCGGTGGCTAATCAACCGACTGACAAAAGAAGAGTCATAATTTTTTATTTTATTGTAGGTAGATTGTGTACCTGTCTCCTTATACATTTTACGCAAGTGGGGTCGCGAGGAAAAACCATAAAATTATAAATTCGTACCGCTGGCCTGTACACTTCATTTGTCAACTTCTTGATCCCTGCGAAGTGGTTTTCAATATCACCCAGCGATTTGCCTTCTGTCTCTGGTAAAATGAAATACAATGCTATGCACCCAGTGAGACTGAAAATTAAAGTTTAGGATACATTTTCATATCTTTGTAATATTTCAAATGATGTCAAAAATCAATAACTTAGTTAAGAAGTACCAATTACCATACTATACTGTATACTCCATAGGTTCCCCATACTGATATACTGTCTAGCAGGGAGAGATACATCCTGTTTGTAAGAAAGCCGAAGATATAACCCACGGCAACGGCTAAACCTGCGCCTCCAGATCGTGTCTTTGCACTGAACACCTGTAGAAAAAATTATGATCAATTCAAAGTACCTACCAAATTACAAATGCAACTATTATTATTTATGAGCAGCGTATCATTAGTTTATAATTTGCAATCTTATCCTTACGTACTTAATCTAGCCCTAATTAAATCAAAATTGCGATTTATACTCACTAGGCGGGAGTAGGGCAGGTTCATGCAAGGGGCACAATAATACACCAGTACTATTACGTTAAAAACAAATGTCAATAATTGCGAAATATCACCGAAACATGTATATAATATTTAAGCAGGCTTGACAACTGTAAACGCGTCACTAGGTGGTTGTTCTTTAGCATTACACGAGGAAGAAAGTATTTTTAGTGTAGCCAACTAAAAAAAGCTTATTATTCTTCTTATATTTTTCTGTTTTGTAATATTTTTTTGTTTTCTGAATTTTTCTTAGCTTAAGGATGCTTCTCTCCATCACGTCATGTTGACAGGATAAAATATTGTTTTTGATTTTCTATGTGTAGACCCATGTTTGGCTGGCATAATTATGTTAGTTAGACTTGCAAGGAAGGGTACCCAACTGTCCGACTCCGATTTGATTCATTTTGATATATGTTATAGAGTACTCTAAAATAACGGACACGTATTTTTTTTTAGCTGCCCAAACTCAACCTGTTAGGAGAACATGGCCTTCAAAGTACTGAAAAGTGACTAAACCCTCTAACTTCTACAGAGAAGTATTTTTTTTTTCTAATTTATTACTGGTTTGATTATATGTTTGAGAAAATGAAAAAATAATGAGTACGTATTTTTGTTTTGCCAGCTAAAAAAAATACGTGTCCGTTATTTTTGACTACTCTATAACTTATATCAAAATGAATCAAATCGGAGTCGGACAGTTGGGTACCCTTCCTTGTTGGTAGGATACAAGAATCCATTATTATCTTTTTTAGTTTCAGGCTATAGTGTCCTTTTAAGATTTCCTTTTGTGCCTAGTATTTTTTCCATGTTGTGTTTATCCTTCTGTCAACTTCATTTTCATTGCTGTTTTCTTTAAAAGAGACTAGCTTTCCCAGGTATAAATACTCATTGACATAATCTATTGATCTATTTTCCAATAGGATTGGTTTCTTATAGCTATTTGTCATATCATAACTTTAGTTTGATTGAGTTCATTTGTAGTCCTAAGTAGTATAATATTGGGCATTCTGGACCACCTCGCTCACTCGGTGGAATGCCCAATATTACGCAAGTGGTCTAGAACGCCCAATAGCTTTTGAGGATTTGAATATTTGATGCAAGTGGTCTAGAACGCCCAATAGCTTTTGAGGATTTGAATATTCGATGCAAGTGGTCTAGAACGCCCAATAGCTTTTGAGGATTTGAATATTTGATGCAAGTGGTCTAGAACGCCCAATAGCTTTTGAGGATTTGAATATTCGATGCAAGTGGTCTAGAACGCCCAATAGCTTGAGGATTTGAATATTCGATGCAAGTGGTCTAGAACGCCCAATAGCTTTTGAGGATTTGAATATTCGATGCAAGTGGTCTAGAACGCCCAATAGCTTTTGAGGATTTGAATATTCGATGCAAGTGGTCTAGAACGCCCAATAGCTTTTGAGGATTTGAATATTCGATGCAAGTGGTCTAGAACGCCCAATAGCTTTTGAGGATTTAAATATTCGATGCAAGTGGTCTAGAATGCTCAATAGCTTTTGAGGTTTTGAATACTCGATGCAATTTGACATAACATTGTGATATGCGTTCATCTTGTTAGTTTATTCGATCGATGCGAAATCAACAATACGAACTCAAACCAAAGGTTTTGCGTTAGACATCAGACATCACTTTAACATAACACAACTTGCAACAAAAACCAAAAGCTTAACATTACTTGCGCTGGGTTGATCAGGTCCATTGCAAGTCTGACCATTACGGTCACATAGCGGTGCTATGATGTTTACACACAACATGCCTGTGAAGTGGGCCAAAACCCCACAGACATGATGCAACCCCCAGGGTGCTGAACCCCGGCTTAAGGCTGCGTTTGACGTGTTTAGGCGGATTCTCCAAGGGCTATCGACCGCTTAGCGCCAAGGATTATCCTTTCAAATATTTCATTTTTCAATTTCAATTTCAAATTACCACAACACACATCACAGAGTTGATCAGGTTCCGCAACATGATTGTGGCGGGTCCTCCATGTGCTACCGGTCGTCATAGACACGGATTTCCCGATGGTTGTAGTATTGAAATTTGTATATATAATGATCAAATCTAAAAAACTTCGATAGCGCGATGTAGAACATTCTTATTTTTTATATATATACAAAGTCAATTTATTCATCATTTCAACATGAAAACACAAGGATTTTTCATAACAACTCGTTGACTTGATCCAAAATATATTTTGTTATTAGTTTTTGCAAGAATTTATAGTAAAATGTGCTTAAACAAATATTATTGAACAATACTGCCATCTATGAGAGTACATGCGATGCACTTTTATAATTTAAAAGTCCCATGTCAGTTCATCATGTTGAAGCAAAATCTACCTTGCAGACTAGAGAATAAAGTTTAATTTAATGCGTAATCGCAGTGACTGTTCAGTTTATTTAGTAAATATGTGTCATCCGCGGAACGTGAGGGATTAGATTTCATATAGGTACCTGTGTAAGCTCGCAACTTTAATAATTCAATGATTACTGCACAGATGTCTCTTTTAACAAAATCTTAATCCTTAATTTGTCAAATTTGGAAGTGACCCCACCTACAAAGCTAGCGGTTCTGTGTTCGGTTCCCGGTCAGAACTAATATTTGTGTGATGCGCATGAATATTTATTTCAGTATAAGAATGTTTGTCATTGTCTAGTAATAGGAAAAAAAGGGTTTTCCTACGAACATCCGAGTTAGCTTACAAATTAATCTTTATTTAAATATGTATAAAATAAGAATATAAAACTTCGTTAGCGTGACGCGTGCAATTACCAATAGCAAAAAGATATTTGAAATGGAAATTAGTCCTAACTCAATAAATCAGTCAGGCTGATTTGTTTCTTTAACAGAGCAAGTTATAGTTTACAATGCGTTGAAATTTCATGTCACTGGTTACTTGTAGTCACTATGCAAGCAAATAAAGCTAGGTTGCACTTCGCTTTCGAGTAAACAAGTCGGCAGAACAAAGGGTATCGCATATCAAACGATTGCGACTTACTCGTAGTTTCGTAATGAATTTAATTTAATATTAGGGTTGCTAAAAAATATTGATTGTCCATCATGGTGAGAGTTTCAACAAAGATCAACTTGTGCTTATAAAATTATAATATTGTTATAGTAAATAGTCAGCAAGTCTCTTACATGTAAAGAAGGTTTTTTTTAAAATTGTACTTATGATCTTAAAAACCTTTTTGTGTCATCAGAAATTCATATTTTTATGAATCATTACCTACTAGTATAATATTAAAAGATAGATAAGGTTTTTTAAATGGTTTTATTGTTCCTTGTGCTCTGCCTACCCTTTTTGAGGAATACCAGCGAGTTAATACATATTAATGTATTTAATAGTAGGCAGAAGATGATAATTAAACATTTTTATTACTGTAACGAAAGCGCTTGATAACCCTGCTGCGTTTTGCTAAATTGACAACAAATTATTTATGAATACGTTTGAAGGTGCGGTGTTTCATTACTGAGGTGAATCTCGACCGATACAGTTACTTTCAGACTTAAATAAATCACCATGTAAGTATGTATTTTATATTATTATATTTTAGATAAAATTTATTCAAAAATTTTGTAATCAAACTAATTATAATGTTTCAATATATATTACAGGTCGGATTCAGAAGTTTATGGTAATGAGACGAGAGGATCATCAAAAATAAGAAAAGTAAAACCATCCCGAGCGGAAGCACTCGACGATTTATCGAGGTTAGTATTTTTACTTCGTTCTTATTTAG
Source organism: Acleris laterana (assembly GCA_963966035.1). Classification (NCBI taxonomy): domain Eukaryota; kingdom Metazoa; phylum Arthropoda; class Insecta; order Lepidoptera; family Tortricidae; genus Acleris; species Acleris laterana. The sequence goes on from OZ014438.1 coordinate 21,155,736, forward strand.
TTCTACGAATAAGAGTGATTTGATAGTTTACTTAGTGTATGATTATATCATTAGTTTATCATTAATCATTATTTCCTTTAAATGATTTTAGGTCTGACTCTGAATATGAGATAGCGCCGAAACCGAAAAAAAAATCATCTCGTCGTGCAGTTAAAAGTTGTAAATCAGTCCACGCTGGCTCTCGGGATGATTTATCGCGGTAAGTACATATTGCTTAGCCCTATAAATAAAAACTATTTGTTTAATGGTTTAATTGTAATTTTTTCTCTTAACAATTTTAGGTCTGCCTCTGAATACGAGATAACTAAGCCGAAGAAATCTTCATCGAGCTCTATAAACAAAAAAGCTCAAGCTATCACTTCAGACGATTTGTTGAGGTACGAATTTTGTATTATTAAATGATCGTATTGGAATATAATTTCCTCTAAAAATAAAATAATAATTTGTATGACGGTTTACTTGGAATATGGTTTCAATTGTTTAATGTTTATTTACCGTACGATTCCAGCTCTGACTCTGAACACAAGGTAAAAAAGCCAAAGACATCCTCAACCCCAACAGCGGTGAAACGGCAGCATAACGGAGCAGAAAAAGCTAAAAGGTAAGTTAGATGCTCGTTTGAAATACCTATCTTATTAATGTATTAAAATGTTGTTTAAAATGTTTTTAACCACCACCACACCACAACTTATTTATTTAGAATTTTTAATTTATTCTTTTTTTATTTATTTTCAGCCTGAACAAGAAGAAGGACATTTTTGGATGCGAGTACGAGAGCATTGCAGCATCGAAGGATACAGTGTCAACAGCAGCTATTTCAACCTTCCAGAGCAGAGTAGCCAACGGAGTATCGCGACGTGTTGCATCGGCTAACGGTGAATTTTATATAGATTTAAAGGTGTATAATACTAATGATTTTACTAAATATACTCCCGATGAACGTTGGAAAAAGGCTCTACTAACGCTTAAATTGCAAGCGGATCAAGATTCGTCTCAGTGGAGCCTTCTCCAAAAATTTGTTAAGAACTGTCACACCGTTTTCAAAGATTCAAACGCAGTTTTTTACTCCGATAAAATCAATCCTTAATTAAATAATACAGGTTTTTTTTAATAAATTGATAGAGGTTCGCTTAGCTTTACAAAAAATGCCTTTTTGTGCTACGTGTAGTTTATCTATACAAAAAAAACATTGGGTGGGACACTTACGTACGAATGCACACAAAAACAAATGTACTGAGCTTCTAAGTGAGGGTGTTCAGTTAATTAAATCAGCGTTTCGCTATCGTATTGCCAGTTATAGATTAATAGCGCGTACCGAAAATGAACAGAATTCCATCCATTCTTTTTTTAATCATATGTCTAACCAAATTAAAACATTATTAGACGCTTTACTTGAGACAAATACTTGTATTAAAGTTAATGTGGAACTTTTTTGTACGTTCATGCTTTTTAAAAATAACTCTCAAGAAATAAAGTCATTCGCTACTAAAAATATCGCACTCCACAAAAACTATGATTTTCAGGAAATATTTTTAAATTTCCTCAATAGCATTTTAAAAAAAGTTGAAGAATTCCAAGATCGGGACAGTGGATGGACATTTCTGAATAACAATCATTTAGAAATAAATGTTAATAAATATAAACCGCTATCTGGATCAAGCTTTATCGAGTTGCCTAAATTAATAAAAAATAAAAAAGCATGCATAAATATTCATAATAAAGACCCATTTTGCTTTTTGTGGTCGGTAACTGCAGCTCTTTATCCCGCGTCGAGTCACGCCGATCGAGTAACGTCATATCCCGATTTTCGCCAAGTCCTCAATACGGAAGGAATCTCTTTTCCAGTAACGTTTTCAGATATTACAATATTTGAAAATAATAATCCAAACTTATGTTTAAATGTCTATGGTCTAAAAAAGAATAAGATAATAGGACCGCTTTACAAATCTGAATCAAAAAATAAGAAAAGAATTCACTTGTTACTCGTTGAAGATAGGAATAAATCCCATTACTGCTTAATAAAAGATTTGGCTTGTCTCGTTAAGTGTCAGATAACAAAACACCACGGGAAACTATATATTTGCGAAAATTGTTTATGTTTTTTTTCTTCAGCTGAAAATGTAAATAAGCATGTTTGTTGTGGAGTTGCAACTGTCCTACCGAAAAATGGTTCTGTTATTCAATTTCAAAATTTTGAACGTAAACAAAATGTTCCTTTTGTAATTTATGCGGACTTCGAAACAATACTGCAACCCGTAAATAATAGTGAATCAGAATTAAATACAGATAACACAATAACCCTACAACGACATATTCCTGCAGCATTTGCATATCAAATCGTTTGTTCATCAGATCAGAACAAAAATCGGTTTACATCTTATCGTGGTTTAGATTGCGTTGACAAGTTCATTGATTCTTTACTGAGTGATGTAAATAAAATTAATGAGGTTTTAAAGAGCTACACCTCCATGATATATACTGAAGAAGATGATAAAAAATTTAGAACTTCTCAACGTTGTCATATTTGTAATCATTTATTGTTTAACGATAAAGTAAGAGACCACTGTCATATTACAGGACAATTTCGAGGTGCAAGCCATAATTATTGCAATTTACAATACAAACTCCCGAAATTTATACCGGTATTTTTTCACAACTTATCAGGATATGACTGTCATTTATTTATAAAAAAGTTGGGCGAAATCCCGGGGGCTATTAAAATTATACCTAAAACCAAAGAGAACTACATTTCATTTACGAAGTTTATTATGATGGATGACAATAGTTTAATACAGTTAAGATTTGTTGATTCTTATAAATTTTTAGGAGAAAGTCTTAATAAGCTCACTAAGACCTTACAAAAAGAACAATTCGAACATTTACGATCATGTTTTTCAAATGAAAAACAATTTAATTTATTGACTCAAAAGGGAGTTTATCCCTACGATTATGTAACAGGGTGGGACTGTTATAAAGAAAAAAAGTTACCTCCTAAAGAAATTTTTTTCAACTCTTTAACTAACGAAGTAATCACTGATCAAGATTATGAGCATGCACAGTTGGTTTGGTTAGAATTTAACATTAAAAACTTAGGAGAGTATACAGATATTTATTTGAAGACGGACGTTTTGCTTTTGACAGATATTTTCGAAAATTTTCGAAAGACTTGCAAGTATCATTATCAGTTAGATCCAGCTTTTTATCTTACAGCACCGAGCTTATCATTTGATGCAATGCTTTTAAAAACAGGCGTTCAATTGGAATTAATTAATGATCTAGAAATAATACGCATGATACAATCTGGTATTCGAGGGGGCGTTTGTATGTGTTCCAGACGCTATGCTAAAGCCAACAATAAATACATACCTGATTATGATTCATCTCAGAAAAACTCATTTATTGTGTACATGGATTGCAATAATTTATATGGTTTTAGTATGTGTCAAGCTTTACCTTTGAGCGATTTTAAATTCTTGTCGCAAAAGGAACAAAACGAATTAAATATCACAGCCGTGGATGATAATGCGGAGTACGGTTATATTCTTGAAGTTGATTTAATTTATCCTAAAGAATTACATAATTATCACAATGATTTACCGTTTTGTCCAGAAAAAAGTATTCCACCAGGAGGAAAAAATCCAAAACTTATACCTAATTTATACAATAAGTTTTATTATGTGATTCATTATGTTCATCTCAAAAACTGTTTAAAACATGGACTTTTGTTAAGCAAAATTCATCGCGTCATAACTTTTAAACAAAGTTCGTATTTAAAAGAGTATATAGACCTAAACACCAAATTGCGTCAACAGGCTAAAACAATATCTGAACAAGACTTTTTTAAGTTATTAAATAATGCTATGTTCGGCAAAACTTTAGAAAATAACGAAAAAAGGGTCAACGTGCATCTTGTTAATCAATGGAGTGATAAAAATAATAAGACAAAAAAAACAAAAACCGCTAAAAAGCTAATTTCAAGACCCAATTTTCACAGTGTATCTATATTTTCAGAAAATTTAGTGGCTATACAATTAAAACCTGAACAAATTTTCCTTGATAAACCAATCTACATAGGGTTTACTGTTTTAGAATTATCAAAAAGTCATATGTTCGACTTTCATTATTCAATAGTAAAGCCCTTCTATGAGGACCGAGTTCAGTTGTGTTACATGGACACAGACTCATTTATTTATACTATAGAATGTGAAAATTTTTATCAAGATTTACAAAACATTTTTTTACCTCATTTTGATACAAGCAATTATATAAAAAATAATCAGTATAACATTCCTCTCTTGAATAAAAAAGTTCCGGGTCTGTTTAAGGACGAAATGAGCGGAAAAATCATAATGGAATTTGTAGGATTGCGTTCAAAGCTCTACTGTGTTAGAACTGAAGATAGTACTATTAAAAAAGCAAAAGGCTTTAAAAAATACGTAGTTCGAGATTTAAATGTTTCTGATTATACGAAGGTTTTGTTTCAGAACGATGTTGTAAGAAAGAAAAACATTTTGTTCAAATCCATTAAACACGAAATTTTCACACGAAGTGTAAATAAAATTGCATTGTCTTCCAATGACGACAAGCGATTTATTTTAAATGATAAAATCATGACTAAATCTTGGGGACATAAATCAATATTAAATTTGTTATAAATTAAAGTACAGTAGCTATAGTTGTTGCGTCGAACGAACTTCTATCAATTTATGGACTTTTAACAAGTATCTATCACTATTTGTGAAATATTGTATTTTTAATGTTTTCTTCTTTAATAAATGTAGAATTGTAAAACTTGTAAAACTCGTTGGTTTATTATGGTTTATAAATAAAATGTTTAGTGTATAAGTTGAGAATATTTGTATTGTAATGATTATTACATAAGGAATAAATATATATGTATGTAAGCTGATAATTATAAAATAGATTATAAATAAATAAATATATTGTTATCATAATCAAGTAAATGTTTTTTATTTAACCAATCATTTCCCTGGATGACTTAAGTAAGTTGATAACTGATTGAAAAATATGAACGTAATTTTGAACTTAATGCAATATGTTCCAAATACTATTAAGTTTACATCTAGACTTATCAACTTATTCACGCAATTCACGGATTTATACTACCTGTAAAGATAGGTCCAATAATTGTTAAGTTAATCGCTAGACGATTCATAGAATATTCATAGTGAAATAAATGAACTTAAATTATGAGTAAAAGAAATGTGTTATATTATTTAACATAAAATCAAAGCATTTGATCGTATTTTTCTTTAATGAAGTTAAATTATACAATACTAAATCAGAAAGAGTGCTTCTTGATAGTTCTGATGTTGACATGTTGTTACGTGTTCAGATAATTTTGTTAACGCATGGAAATTGTAATTGATAGGTTGATAACATGTTGTTACATGCTCAGTTAATTTTGTTAACGCATGGAATTTATAATTGATATAAATAGAAGCGGCTATAATAAGTTATCATTCCGTATCCTGATATCTTACATTACAAGAGTTGACTCGTATCTCAAGTTTGGTAAGTTTAATCTGAATTGTTTTATATTTATATATGTTTAATCAAGTGCATTACACTGATTAACATACCTTAAACATCGTTTATAATATTTCTTTTGTTTCAGAATATGGAAGGATTCCAAGATACTCCATTCATATTTTCTCAATATGCCCAGGATCCGTTAGAAGGATATCAAGAAGAAGAAGAAGCTAGGATAGCTGCGAAGGAAAAAACAAAAACTAAGCTAACTAAGGCTAAGAAAAGACTAAATAAAGTTGTGAAAAGAAGTGTACGAGGACACCCGCCATCATTCGTTATAAATAACGAAGCAGCTAAGGGCAATAGACTCATAAAAATTCAAATAATTAATATAAGTGACACCATGCCAGATCAACACGACGACAGCAATGAAAACGTTCTACTCAGTGCGCAGTATGTGGCGAATGATGGATTTGACGAGATAATAGAAAGCGCAGAAAATTTAATAAATAAAATATCAAAAAAGTTATGTGGCTATAGTGTTAGTTATTAAGTGTAAATATGTTTTGTTATGTAATAAATATTTTAAAATTATTTTGTTGTTTTATTCCTTACGTATACATCAACCAGAAAGTTTTTTCTTGTTTAGGTGTTAGTGTCAAAAGCAACATTTTTAACTATAAGTAATTAAGATAAACTTCTTTTAAAAAACTTTTTGGTTAATGTTGATTAAATATTAGCACTACTAACAGAAATAGGTATGAGTTGTTATCATTTATTTATTAGAAATAAAATATATCATTTTAAAACAAATGATAACTAACTTTGCTTATCAATGGGGTGAAAAAAAATCAAATTAACAGTAATATTATGGTTTTTATTAAATCATAATATATGTAAACAATCACAATACATTTTTCAAACATAGATAAAAAATTTTTAACGCACAATCTTTGTAATTAATGAAATATATGATCTTTCGTTGTCAAAATACTTCACACAGAGTGAAAATTACAAATGAGAATATAAAGATAAATTATTTTCAGAATACCATTTTTTTATACACATAACATTTTTTAACGCACAAGATTTTTTATGAATTAAACAATTATATGTAGTTCTGTCTTTACAATACTTTTGATACATAGATTCGAATTTAGGTAAGCCATTTTCACCTAAGTCTATTACAGTACAATTACTACATAAATCTTTAACCCATTGAATTTTTTCTAACCCTTTTACATATATTTTCTTGTTTTCCAAGTAGGCGGGAATCATTCTTTTAAATTCCCTATAGTCAACATATCCATCGCGCCATAAAATACCAAGGTTTTTTTCTATCCATCTCACTTGTCTTTTTTCGTTTTCCGATAAAGCCGAAAATGGGTATGGAGGTTTTATTGAAAATACTTGTGTGTATTCATTTGTACTGTATGCAAATTCCTTAACAATAAATTCATTTTTATACGATTTAAATCCCTGAAGATCCACGAACAAACGTTCAGTCATCATGATATTTTTCGTGTAATGTTGCTTAAGGGTTTGTATTCTACAATACTATCATTCAGAATTAGACAGTACGCCGCAGTATTATCGGGTATATCCTGTTCGCACTCTAATTCAACTCTGACATCTACGAGGGCTGCCTTTTAAGTTCTGTCGTTTGCAAGCCTTCCGTGATTGCATAAAAAAGAACTAGTGTCATCTTAAAATATTTGAAATTAGAATTCGAAAACAAAAGAATGACTCGAAATCGGCCCAACCGTTTTAGTACAGCGCTCGTTCAAAGTTGACAAGTCAGTTGTGAAAATGGAAATTTCGAAGGAAAATTTACGTGCGATATTTTTTTACAACTTCAAAAGGGGCTTAACGCGACTTCAGTGCTTCGAAGAGTTGACTACGGTTTTCAATGATAAAGCACCATGCCTCCGGACTGTGGAACGCTGGTATTTAGAATTTCAACGTTGTTGCTCTAGTCTTGGTGATAGACATCGTGAAGGTCGACCAAAAACAGCCGTAACCCAGGAGAACATTGATGCTGTACGGCAACTGATCGTCGAAGATCGCCATGCGACATACCGTGAGATAGAAGCTTCCTTAAGTATTTCAGGGACCAGTGTTCACAGTATTTTGCATGATCACTTAGGCGTAAAAAAGTTGATCTCTCGCTGGATACCACATTTACTCAGTGAAGACCAAAAAACGGCTCGCGTTCGATGGTGTCGCAAAACTCTGCGGCAATTCAACCGAGGAAACTCGAAACATGTTTACGACATTATCAGTGGTGACGAATCTTGGATATATGCCTACGAACCCGATTCTAAACAGCAGTCGACTGTTTGGGTGTTCCAAGATGAGCCAAAACCGACCAAAGTAATACGCTCACGGAGCATTTCGAAAAAAATAGTCGCCACGTTTGTGGCGAAAAGTGGCCACGTGGCCAACATCGTGCTCGAGGATCGTAAAACGGTTAATGCTGACTGGTATACCACTGTCTGTTTACCAGAAGTCATCGGCGAGTTTCGAAAAAATAACCCAAGACGTCGTATAAGACTGCATCACGATAATGCGAGCTCGCACACCGCCCGGCAAACAATTGCGTTTTTAAAAGAGCAAAACGTCGAAATTCTGGAACACCCGCCGCACAGTCCAGACTTAAGCCCTAACGATTTTTTTACTTTTCCAAAAATCAAGCAACGACTTCGTGGTCAACGGTACCAGACGCCTGAAGAAGCCGTTGAGGCATACAAAACGGCCATTTTGGAGACCCCGACTTCGGACTGGAATAAGTGTTTCGAAAACTGGTTCGATCGAATGAAAAAGTGTATTACATATCACGGTGATTACTTTGAAAAACAATAAATACCATTTAACACTTAAATTGTCTTTAGTTTTTCCAAACGACACAACTTAAAAGGCAGCCCTCGTATTGAACCTGTTTTTAAGGTTTCGTTTTGACGTGAACAATCGATTACAAAAAGAGGACCTTTCTCTTTAAATTCTTGCGGACTTAACAACGGTGTTTGACCGCGGTTATAATAAGACTGCTGAAATTTAGCGTACTGTTCGTATAATAAAGCATACTTTTCAGCTCCAAAACTTACATTTAAACTTTCATACGGAAAATAGTATGAATTTAAAAAAACTTTGACGTCTCTCAAATGACAATGATCAAACCATGTTACATCTTTGTTGGCCATATTTTTTCTATCCGTTTTTAATCCAATTATAACGTATCGTGGTTTTTCAATTTGAGATGAAGTTTTGATTGACCAAGAATGTTTAGAGGTTTTAGGTAAAAGCGGATACTCATACAGATCCCAATTTCTGAAAGCTATCTGAATAGCACGATCTTTTTCTAAATATTTGAGTAAATTTAATCTTACCTGATCAGAAACTTTAATGTGAGGCATACGCCATACTATTTTAGATATAGTAATATTGTCTATGTATTCATTTGTATTCAACTTTACGCTATTTAAATTACTATTCGATCGTAGAAGAATAAGTTCATGTTTACAGTTGATAATTATTTTCTTATAATCCTCTGCGAAACCAAGAATCTTATTTAAAGGAACAGATACAGAAAATGAGTTATGTGTAATTTTAGTACCATCAACGTTCCAACCCCATAACTGTGACATTAACGAATCGAGTTCATTCATGGATACAAGAGATTTCATAGTTGTGGTAACTCCAGCGTTTTTAATTTTATCTACTTCGATCCCATTCAGTTCATATCGAATATCTTGAAACATATGTAGTATAGGGTTATTAGTTAAAAGTACACTGTTCACCTTTGCTTTTGTCTCTCTATTGAATACTGAAACAGTGCCTTCCACATAGAGAGTACTCGCCGAAGGCAATACGTAAAGATCTTGTTGGTTAATAGGTATACGGATTTCATCATTCAAGTTAAAACTTGTTACGTAGGGTTTATATGAATGATATTCGAAACTTTCAATCGTGTCATCAAAGCTAAAACGATCTGTTAAGTTTAGTATACTCATTTTAACAATCCAATGTTTCTTAAAAATTGTTTATTTTCTTTTGTAAGCTTTGCAAGTTGCTTATTAGGTCTTCTTTTCTTGATAGCACAAAGATTACTAATACGTTTGACGTGCGAGACTTCGCTTTTATTGAAATCTATCATTTTTTACGAAGATGTAAATATATTTGAATCTCTTCACCTCGTAAATTAACTAAATTATCATTTACGTCCAATATTCTTACTTTAAGAGAGCTCAAGTTGATTTGTGTTACAGGGAAATAAATTACGTTTTTCGGTGTTTCTATAATCCGATAGCCTGGTGGTACATTAGGCACAAACTCGTGAATAATATGACTTGGTTTTCCGTTTACAAATGATCCGCTCACTATATCACATTCAACTCGCACTATAGTTGTAGACAGAATGGATACAGGAAAAGGGGACTCTGTTAATATATTAGCTTGAATAGTTTCTTCGCCAAAACCTAGTAACTTGCCAATCGAATTTTCTTTATTAAAATACACATTTTTTGAACACAATATAGACGTCTTTAACGTATTATTATTACATGTCAGTGAAAATGTGCATCCTTGCAGGTGTCTTTTGAGGTAATCATCAAGGTCTTGGAGTTCGTATGACCCTTCAGGAATTTCTATTACTTCGTTTTTACCATAATAAAATTTATTGTTTCTATAATCTATATTAGGTATAGAGTTAAAAGTCGACATATATAGCAACCCGCATTCATATTCACCATTCAGTTGAAAAGCTGGTGAATAATTAGTGATCAGGGTAGAAGAGGTTCCGGTTATAGATAAAGTGAAAGACATCGTGAGAATGATAAGGTTTTTATTATACAGAGATATTTAAACGTGCACTCCAAAACTTTTTTAAATATTTTAAACATAAATGCCCGCAATTTACAGTGTTAAACTTTTGGTAAGTGTTGTAGTTGTAAAAAATATTATGATGTTTTAAATACTTTATTAATTCTAACGGTGGCTGAAGATCACCATAACTATTAAAATATTCACAATAATTGTTATCCTTAACATAGGCTACCCAGTGAGTCCCTTGGTTTTCAGAACTGTCTAAATTTATGATTCCACATTCTACTCTTTTTGGTTGTTTTGGCAAACTATCTCTCATATAAACACCGCGAAAATGAGGTATTTCTTTAGAATACTTTAAAATATCTATATTAGTGAGAGCACGTCTGGGTAACCTTTTATCTAGTTTTTTGTATGTTTTAAACACAACCCTTTGCCGTTCTTATACGGTTTAATATGTAAACCTTTTCCTAATGCAATAGATTCCATCATTTTGTTATGGCGTTCTGATTCAACTAAGTTTTTCTTTGCAGCTTTGTAATCCCCAACAGCTTTAGCAATCCCAGCAGCCCCTCCTGCCAAAGATCCCAATGCAGAAAGTCCAGCAAAGATAGGTATTAGTGGTAATATACCTCCAGATTTTGGAATCGGAATTAAACGAGGAACTCGTACTTTTTTGTTATTTGCAAATATCTTTTTTGCCGCAAGAAATGCCTGCTCGATCGTAGTGCCATTCTTTTTGGATTTTTTATTTTTCAATTCCCTACGTATCTTAGAAACAAATTGTTTGAATGATTTTATCCCTGCACCAGCTTTTATTTTAGTCTTCATCACTTTGCTAACTAACCATGAAGCGAGCTTTTCTCCTCTTCTTGTATTTTTTGACTTTAATCTCTGTTTAGCCATTTTATAAAGTTCTAAATCTGCACTGTGACGATCTATTAGGTTAGAATGTTTATCGTAAGCAATGTCGTGTTGCATACACGCGTTGTCCAAATCATTAATTCCCTTATCACCTCTTAACAACCGCTTGTGCAATTTTGTACCTGGTCCACAATAATTATAACCAGGTAAGTGCAGCTCAAACGGTAAGTGATTAATAATACTATTTAAAAGTCCTCTCCCTTTCATATCCAATATAATAATGATAAGTTTTAATACAATAAAGTTAATAAATATACTCATACAATAGCATTTCTATCAATCCAGCTATTTTCGCTATCATGAAGCCCTAACCACTTTACATACAATTTTTCCCCCCTCTTTTTGATCACCTTTTCTATGAGGTAAACATCAGGATGTTTCGTTTTCTGAAGTTCTTGTTCGTAAAATGAACCGAGTATTTTATTTTTTCGTTGATCTTCAATAAGGTAAGTAACTGGACGAGTGCGATTAACATGTTTAACAGTAAATATTTCTGTTGACCAATTCGGTGTATAACCTTTATGAAAGGCACTTTTATACTTGCTTATGCGCACGCTATCTCCTATATTAAATTTATTTGATCCATTGACTAGATTGGATTGTGCGCTTTCTATGTTTTTCTTTACTTTGGACTCAATATCAAAATTAACATCAATAGGTTTAAATTTCGTTGTACGATGCATAGTTCGATTATAGGATTTAACTATATCATCCAAAGGTTTTCCAACCCATTTATAATTTCCAATGAAACTAAAATATTTGTAAAGTTTATTTTTGAGTGTTTTTATTAACCTTTCAACAATAGATGCTTTTTTAATTGAAAACGTGGAATAATGATTTATTTTTATTTTTTTTACATAACAATCAAATTCATTATTATAAAACTCTGTTCCTAAGTCTGTCTGTAAGTTTATCGGAACTCGTTTTGATGATTTAATAATTTGTTCGAATGAATTTTTAATTTCTATTTTCTTTTTAGATTTTGTTGGAATACACCACGCGTACTTTGAAAAGGCGTCAATTACAACCAAAATGTATTTATATCCTCTATTTATCTTATGTAAATTTTGTAAATCAATTAAATCCGCTTGCCACAAATCATCAATTCCTTTTAATAAAACTGCTCGTCGCTTAAAGTTTTTTCGAGCTGACCTGTGTATCTCGTTCACGACTTGCTGCTTTGTCATTGTTTAATTTGTTGAATATAACGTCTATTTCCTTTTTTGTATAAAAGTTCAATTTCAACTGATTTGCCAACTGATGAATTTGAGAATTTATAGTATCAAACATAGAATCTAGATACTCCTTCTGATAAAGGTTCAGAACGAGCTTATCGACATACTGCTTATTAACGGCATCATCAGGTAACAATGGAAGCGCAAGCCCCTTTAATCTTAATGATTGTAAATCGAAATGACCATCATCTGATCGGAGCAAAGCATTATTTTTAAGTTCAGAAATTTCAGATACACGAAGGCGTTTATGAAGATGATGACCAAATTTGTCTATGTTCATTTTTATGATGTATTTGTACGTCAAAAGTTCTGCCTCGACTAACGATAATAGTAAAGTAACTGTTTTATATATTGGCATTGTTAACTAATCCTGCTTCTTGCAGTTCTTCAATAACAGATATGATTTCATTATCCAATCCTGTATTCCCAGCTTCACGAGAAGCTATAAGCAATTTTAATCTTTCTACTAATTCGTTTGGGTTATCCCAGTATACATATGATACATCGGCTTTAACTTTTTTCATGGTCGGTAATCCTTCACCACTTATTAAACGTTCTTTAGCTAATTTAAAAAGAGGTCTTATTACGTATAAATATTTCATGCCTTTGTTGCTTTTTATTGGTTTATTAGGATTAAAATCTCTTCTATGTGCATTAGTTTCTAATAATAAGATTTTATAATTGCGTTTATCATCCTCAGTTACAATATTTAAATCCGGTACTTTCTTATATAACAATTCGTTTAAACCTGGCGTTAAATAGTAAGTATGGCCATTTACTTTCAATTTTTTATCACTTGTTGTGTATACCGGACAGGATCCCAACATTAGCTTGTCTCGTTCCGTTCGAACACCAAAAGGTATATTTAAGTTGGTAATATAATGCTTTTGAAATTTAGGATCATCACGAGGAGATGCGAAAGAATCTGTCGTCTTAAATGAAATATCATTTGTTGAATCCTGATCATTAGTATGTTCACTTTCCACTCCATCGCTTACATCACTTTCATCGTTGGTTGATGTGTCATCCTCTTGATCTTCATTATCAAGACTAGAATGAGAAGATTTCCTCACAACCGTATGATTATGAATAGATTGCTTCTTTTCTTCACTAGGACTCAATTTTAATCTTTTTACCGACTTTCCCCATTGCAATCCGTCATCAAAATCATTATAATTAGTATTTAAGTAATTATTCTCATTTTTAACTTTAAATATTTCATTAAGCGGTTCTGTTATTGGTTTCAATACTGATTCCAACATCTTATCATTATCAGATTTCATATTACGAATCAGTCTAACCTTCTTTTTAACGGCTTCGACAGATTTAATTACTTTTTCTTTCAAAGTTTTCTCGTCATTCATTTTAAGGTTCATGTCTGATCTTGATGGGGTCCTATGAAGCAATAAATGTTTCATTATAATGCATTATGTATTATAATTAATCCATAATGATAAATGTGTCAAAACCCATTCTATAACATCCAGAATTACGACTACAATCCTTATTTATAACCAAGTAACTATATGGCAGTTTCCATACTTCAGCACACATTTCTCTAAACTGTGACCAAGACATATCGCTTCCAACGTGTTCATCATAAGCATGACGTAAATTCATATCATCTTGTTTAAATAGAATTATTAAGTTAGCATTGTCTCTTATTAATTGTTTAGGTATTTTACTATAAGTTTGATTAAGGTAGAAGCTATCAATATTTTTATGACGTCCCATTGCAAAGTAATCCCTTATATTGTTTTGATTTTCACATGCAACATCATCAAATATAATAATTGAATTAATGTTAGCTTCATTTGGACTTAGTACTTCATCATTTTCACTATATTTTTTAAATTCGACTGATGGAACCAATGTTAATATTTTTTCTAAAAACTGATACATAGGTTGGAAGAGAGTTTTAGAATAAACATAAAGGTTTTCAAAGCGTAGCCCCCGTTCATGCAGTAGAAGGCCGATAATTAAATTAGTTTTTCCACAGTTAGAGGGGCCGCAAATGATACTTCGAATTGTATTCGGTAAAAGTTCTCCATGACGTGAATTGCGATCGTTGCGAACTGTACAAACGACATCCAACTGCAAGGTCTGATTTTGTTTCACAAACTTCATATCACTACGTGTTGTAAGCATGAAAGGTTTGTACTCAATGAGCCTAGACTTTCAAGATATTAGGTAGTTATATGTGAATATTAAGTTTCAGAACAAGAATGTGTTCAAGTATTTTAAAACCGTAAGAGCATTCTAGACCACTTGCATCGAGTATTTAAATCCTCAAAAGCTATTGGGCGTTCTAGACCACTTGCATCGAATATTTAAATCCCCAAAAGCTATTGGGCGTTCTAGACCACTTGCGTAATATTGGGCATTCCACCGAGTGAGCGAGGTGGTCCAGAATGCCCAATATTATACTACTGTCCTACTTTTTGGCTTTCTGTGTCTAGACTGTGCAGCATTATTTCCAAGCCTGTGGCAGTTTCACTAAAATGGACTATATCGTCTGCGAATCGTAAATGTGTTAATTGCTGATTCAGTATCCATATCCATTATTTCTCCAGTCTATACTTTGGAGGACATCTTCAAGGACTGCCATAACAGTCATTAATGACTCTTAAATTGTTCTTTGGCATAGCTTCTATCTTTTTAATTGTAATTCTGTTCCGATAGTTCTTGCCACCACCAATAATTAAAAGCGCTATTCACCACTCAAAGGCGGCTGGTAAGGATTATTCCAATACTGGACATCAGGCTCATACAGCCAATGCTTGTAATTTCCAGGGAACACCGTTTGAAGCACTCCACGGATTGGGTTGTACAGCACGGATTGGTGCACATCACCGTTTCGCTTCTACTCCTCTACCTGGCCAAACCGGCCAAGTAGTTAAAGTTAAGAATAAAATAATGACATATAAATATCAACAAATTTAATTTAAGAACCTACTCGACACCCCAAAAACCCTAATTCAGAAAACGACCACCAAACAAATTGGCTGTGTAAACCGAATTTAGTTCCGAATTTAGAATTTAATTGTAAAAGCTCGTAGTCTCACTGAAACCTGTATAGTATTTACCTCACCAATAAGAATCCAAGGCAACAACCTGATCCCCGTGTGAGTGATCAAAGCCAGCAACAGAAGGAGAGTAGTGGGTATCCATGAATAACCATCATGTAAGTCATTCTGAAAATTAAAAAGTTATTTAAATATCTACGTGCGGGGCGTTTGTGACTGAATATTGCTAATGAAGCACAACATGGCACTTTACAGAAGGGAAATTTTGGGCTATTCCCAGTTTTCCACACCCTCGAAATTATGTGAACATTTCACACTCATTAATTTGACTCAACTGTATTAGTTTTTAGTTAGTTTTTATTAATGTTCTTTAGTAGATACTAAAATAACACAGTTGGGCCATTCTACTTTTCGTTGTACATAACTTTTAGCCACGCTCTCACTAAACTATTTTTATTTCAACAAACGGTAAAGTGCTGCTTTTTCTAACTTAAAACTAAAAAAGGGACGTCAATAAGCTTATATATAGAATTAACCTAATTCATAAAAAGTTATTTGTAATAACTATAAAGTGAGTAACGCAGTGGACGTTGATGTCCCCGCCTTTTCTATGGAAAATGTGCAATTTACCACTGAGTTACCAAGATTCTTCAGCGATAATTGAGTAATTTAGGATGTTTTTTTTTGAAAACCGTTAAACGTAAACATTTTAAGTTCACGTTATTTGTTTATTCGCGAATTCATCATTTGGTATACTTTTTATCGGACGATAGCAAAAATGTACACTGAAAAGTAGAATGGCCCAGTTGAGTTAAATTAAAGAGTGTGAAATGTTCACATAATTTCGAGGGTGTGGACAACAGGGTTTTTTTTTCCCAGTTGTCCACGCTGTGGACTACATAGCCCGACATTTTGCGAGAGCAGTAGGTTATTGCGAATGGAACGTGTTTTTCTGGCAGTCTGTCCGGCCGCGAAAGCAGATTTATTACCATGAGGATTCCTAACACCTTACGCACTCGCCACTTTTTAACCGACTTCAAATAAGGGAGGAGGTTCTATGTTCCACCGTATGTATTTTTATTTAAATGTATGTTCACCAATTTGTCGTTCAGAAGAGACCGAAATTATATTTTGAGTGTGATATTAGTATGCTTCCTAGGTGGTCCGAAATAGTCCGAATGTCACCACCAAATCTTAAACAGTACCTTTGCCATGAGTTACTATGACCGTACTCGCTAAAATGCTTTGTCCCTCACAGTATTCGCACTCTATAACAATCTTATCGCCACCCTTCCAAGTCCGCGAAGTAGAGTGGAAGGGTGGCGATAAGATATCTCGATTAATATAGTTGAGCGACTATAACGCAGAACATTTAATTGTTTAAATATGACTATGACTTTCCCGCGGCGTTACTTGCGGCGAGCTTGTAATATCTTAAACTTTCATATGAACTAAGCAGAGCTTTATTGATCACTAAAAAGTATAAAATAAAATAAATAAAGAAGTTATTTTTTGCATTTTAGAATGTGTTTTTTCTAAGACATTTTGACTAAATTAACGACTAGTATTTTTGTATTATGTCGTCGAGCCTTTAAAAATCCGCAGCCTTTATTACCCGTAGACTGTGCCGTGGATAACGAATTTTAGGGGTAAAATGTTTAAAAAAAGATTTTTCCGAAAAAAATAGAAATCTAAAAGATTTAAAGTTAGTCACCACTGCGATGTACCGGTCGTAACCAGCCACCAGGAGGCAGCATATGCTGGCTCCCGCCGTGGAGAAGAGCGTCAGCGCCCTCTTCCCGGTGTAGTGGACCAGGCCCACGCAGGCGGCTGCGCCCACTATCTGGACTATGCCTAGAATCAGCGTCGCGTAGTACTTGTCTATCGGTGCCTTCAGCATCTGGAATATGGACACTGCATACGTCTGCGAGTGTCCAATTATTAGATCAAAACAGTGAAGCCTTAGCACTATATTCAGGTAAGCCATAATATAGGACCACCGGCTGAAGCGCTGGCTGAAGTTTGTTCCAAAGATTATTGAATCAACACCTTGTAGTGGAGTTTTACCTGAAGAGTAGTCATGCCACTAAAATGCCCGACGAAGAAGCAGTAACTAACAAGGAAGAAGCCGTACAGGAAACTTCTATCGAGGAAGTAAGATAGTCTGTTGGTAATCATTTCATTTGATTCCTTTGCTTCAACTGAAACAAATGAAGCAATTAAAAGTAATGCCGCGCTTAAATAATCTAAGCCTCCGTCAATGATCTCCTTCTCCTGCGATCTTTGAGCCTATATATGCTAAGGCGACCGAGAATAGAAGAAATATATATCAGAGTCGGCACCGAATAAATACCAGCTTCCGGTGTCGAGACCCTTGGTCCGTGGGGTCCAAGCGCTCACAATATTTTTAGTGTAAAAAGTAATTAGTTTTAGTGACCTACGCTTCTACTCGTAATAGCCGGTCTAGAGAAGTAGACACAAATAATAATAATGATAATAATGATAATAATTTATTTGTAAAGCCAATTTACAAGTCATAAGATTTAAATAATTGTACAAAAAAAGGTAATTATTTACTTATGTCAACAATTACGACAGTAATATTATACGTGTTACAAGCACTAACAATTTCCATTAAAAAATTATGACGGAACATGTCAATTACTATTTTTATATTACGTATTTATTATATTAAGAATATATATTAACAATAACAAAATTATGCCTCACTGGGGTAGTAGGTATGCCCTAGTTGACTATAACTTCAGCGCAACGAACTCATCGAAGGTATAGAACGAATTCTCTACGAGCCAGCGTGTCAGGCGTTTCTTAAAGCTACATAGGCTGGGAACTTCGGTTACATTTTTGGGCAGCTGTTGGACCCATGACATGGGTGAGCTTGGAAGATTTTACAAGCTTGCGACTTATAGTAACAAGCTTATTTGCATTTCGGGAGTTGTGCGTAGGTATTTAAAATTTTATATCATCACTACATAGTATAAAACAAAGTCGCTTCCCGTTGTCTGTCCCTATGTATGCTTAGATCTTTAAAACTACGCAACGGATTTTGATGCGGTTTTTTTTAAAAGATAGAGTGATTCAAGAGGAAGGTTTATATGTATATTATTTTTTTATTTTATGTACTGGTGTTACAGAAAACTCTTATAAACCGAAGCGAAGCGAGGGCGGGTCACTAGTATGTTATAAACGACTCTTTGTGGACCCTCGTGTAGACTGCCACTTGCATTATGACTATTGCAGGCAACGTCAAAATACCTAGTCGTTTGAACAGAGGTCTTGCGGAAGTATCGAGTGGGGCCCGAGCGATAGTTCGGACTGCGCGTTTTTGAAGGCGAAATACTCGCTCCCACTCCGCACACCGTCCCCAGAGCTCAGCGCCGTACTGCAGCAGGGAATGCACAGTGGCGAAGTAGGACGTTCGAGCTACTTCTTCAGGCACCGTCCTGGCGGATCGGCTTAAGGCGAATCAAGCACTTCCCAATTGTCCACACAGTTTATCAATATGTAGGTTCCATTTTAACCCCGCATCAATCTGAAATCCCAGGAAGGTCGAATTACCCGTTTGTTTCAGTGGCGTGTCTTTTACTACAACATTCAGTGGTCTAGTAATACGCCCTGAAAGATTAAAACATAGGTAATGCGTCGTTGACTAACTGCGCCACTGTTTCGTTTAGTTTTTGCTCGACACAGTCGACAGAGAGCGCAGTTACTTACTATAGCAGCAACGTCATCTGCGTACATTAGGATTTCTGCAGAACTTATGGATTGAGGCAGGTCATTGATGAGCAAAAAAAGAGCAAGTTGGAGGCGGACGATCCCTGCGGTACTCCCATCGTTGGTGCTAGGGGGTTAGACTTTACCTTTCCCATATCACCGACCACAATTTGGAACCTACTACTACTTACTACGAAGAATGCTTTCAAACAGTGATAAGGGCACGCCGTATTGTCCGGAGCGCATCAGCTTTGTGGTGATCACGGCATGGTCTGCAACGTCGAACGCTTTTGAGAGGTCGCAGCATAATACAGCAACTTCTTGTTTGTTCTCTCTGGCGTCCACGATGCGCTGGACCAGCTCGCGAGTGAGCGATGTATTTGAGCAGCGCGGCGGTAATACATGCAGCCATGCGGAGATAAACTTCATTGGAGCAGTGAATAGCCACCGTATTTTATCAGAAACATGAGCTTTAATTTATTTCGTTTTTATCCGACTACGCAAAAAGGTGGGTAATGTTTCTCATTTAAACCAATGCAAATTTACCTGAGAAAACACGAAGTATTTTTTTATTCATTTATTAATTTGTAGTTGAGTCAATCATTACCTCTCTTATCCTTATATAATTCCTGGATATCTCGCAACTCCTTGTCTACCGCAGGTGACTTTGTCCACCCTCTAAGCCACTGCAGACTCTATAATGAAATCAAAGTAATGGTTAATTCCACGCCGTTTCATAGTTTCAGCATAAAATACTTATCTTTTCAATCATCGCTTTATATTCAAATCTACTCTATAAACTTGTGTTTAGCAATCTGATTAATTTACCATAATCAGTGGTTGTCAGGGAGTTTGAGAATTAGCGAATTATTATATTATTATTATTGTTATTATTATTAGTTTTTATCATTATTTTAGTTGTTTGTACACTTGGTAGTAATGCTAAATACACATAAAAAATATTACTTTCGGCGATTCAGGAAAAACGACCTCTGAGGTGGTAAAATGGGGGGTAGAAAATTGGTCAGTAGGTATATGTTTTTGATGTAAGAAACGTGGAAAATGTTGTAATTATAAATTAAAAGTATTGCTTCGGTGATCGTGGAAAAACTTACGGGTAAATTGGCGGTAGAAGTTTTTATGGGATTTTGGTATCTTTTTGAAATAAAAAAATGTGGAAATGTAGTATATTTAGGCTACTGTTTTATAAATAAAAAATGTTACGTTCTATGATTTAGGAAAAACTATCCCAGAAGTGGAAAAATGGGGGTAGAAGTTTGTATGGAACTTTGGTCATTTTTGAAGTGAGAAATGTGAAAATTGATATTAAGGCTACTGTTTAGTAATAAAAAATACAACTGTTGGCGATTTTGGAAATCTATATTGATGAAATGGGGGTAGAACGCGGGAAACGTGTGAAATGAATGGGTTTCTGTGGAAAAAAAACGTTCAAAGATTTAGGAAACAATGATTCCTGTAAAAGGCGGTGGTAAATTGGCATTAAAATTTCGTGGTGAAGCGTTCCATTAAGAACTTCTTATAAGTTTAAGTCGCGTACCTACTTGCAATGCCTACCAACAGTTGAATGACCAATTACCTTTTTGGCTTCATCATAGCGCTTCTTCGACACGAGCCAGTGAGGAGACTCTGGTACGAAGAACAGAGACATGACTGCAATAATCTGACGATAAAACATTCAAGAAATAAAAACCCAGTGTAGTATTTTAATCAGAATGTAAAGTAACGGACAAAATAACTACTTTTAGGTAGGGCTAGTCAAATATATAGGCATTAGGTAGGATTGTATGAAAGCTTTTTATTTGTATGTTCGTGCTCGGCGCCGCCGCCCGTGTTTTTTTTAAACGGTCGATCCATTCTCGAGTTATGATATGACGTGACCAAGGGAAACAGGGATTAATTTTTACATACATATTTAGGTATAGTTATAGATAAAATGGTGGTAGGACCTTGTGCAAGGTCTTGTACCCTACTTGTAACCTGCCAACAATTAACTGCGTAACCATTCTAGGCATTCCGAGGCATTCTACATTAGTCCGCAAAGTTGGCAACACATCTTCAGTGTTCAGATTGCATTTTACGGTTTTCTGTCTTTAGTTGGCCGCGGCAGATGGTTATGGGCTTCATGCTATATCCACATGCTTGGAGTTTGCCACAAACACTGCAGGACGCAATTATATGTTAATGTGAGCACGATGTACTTCTATCTCACTCTAACGTACAGTTGCGTTCTGCAGTTTTTGTGGCAAACACCAAGCACGAGGATGCGATGCCGCTTCAGAATCCGCTGACCATAAACTCCATAAAGCATTTTTTTTTTAGTACGTACCTATGTTTCTATCGCTCACGCTATCGATGGCACTGATAAACTGTTATATGTATATGCTTGGTTAGTTTACCGTGAAGAGTATGTTAACGAGGGCTACGGTGCGCCAGTAGAGGAGTAGCCCAAAGAGGAACTGCGTGAACACCCCGATGATGATGCACATGGAGCTGGTGGCCGATAGCGCGCCACGCAGGTGAGGCTGTGTTATCTCCGCCACGTACGTTAACACCTGACGGAGACGAAACGGACTTTGTTAAATGACTTTAAACCAATTTAACTAAAAAATATATGCCTAAAGCTCCAATAAGTTTTTTAGGCTCGAACTATTAAAAAAATGTTTTATAATAAACAGTATATTTTGATGCAAGTGCGGCAAGTATGTTATTTTACACGAGTCCGGAGTCCCGAGGTGTCGAGTGAAAATGACAGTTCCGTACAAGGGTCTAAAATAAGCCATAGATGGTTATAGCGAGGGTAAATTGTTCGAGGGGTACCAAATATGGCTTTTAGACCCGAGTTATACAATACATACATACCTCCACGCCTGTCTCCCATAGGGTAGGCAAAGATTATGGAACGCCAGGTGCACCAATCTAAACGCACAATTTTCGCATCCTCCACATTCATCAATCTCTTCATGCACGTACGTCGGTTTCGGGTGCTTTTGATTTGGCCCTTACTCAGTACATCGCGAATCTGATCACCGTACGTCCGTCTAGGACGTCCCCTACCGACATCTCCGCTCATTCTCGCTCGCCATATCTCTTTCGTAACTCTTTTTTCATCCATCCTTTCTAAATGACCAAACCATCTTAGCATACCCTTTTCGATTTTAGTCACTACATCTTCTTTCAATCCACAACGTTCTAGGATCTCGCTATTTCTTACTCTATCTATCATTCTAACTCCACACATACTTCTTAGAGCTCTCATTTTAACTGCATTAATCCTACTTTCGTTCTTCTTCTGCCATACCCAAGATTCACTACCATAACATCAATGTTGGTGTCAATACTCCCTGGACAATAGCAAGATGACCTTGTTTGCCAAGATTGAGTGTAACGTCCCATTGATCATATAGTTATACAATCTACTATTATATAAGGTGTTCTGCGGGTATTATGTAAGTAACTATAGGTAGACCGTTTAAATGAGTCCTCGCCCGCGCGGTACAGGGACGCGGGGTATGACGACAGAGGGGACCGTGGGAGGAGCGGGCGGCAGGCGCATTCTTGCCGTTGCTCATTTCGCTAGCCACGCGGATAGCGATCAGTTGCGGTCGCTTTGTGAGATATGCACATGATATAATATTTCTCAAGATGAGTCGGGCGATTTTCGGACACTTACGGGAGCTTCGAGCAGGCCGCCTGCCAACCCTGTCAGGGTGAGGGCTCCATATAGGTGGATCGGGGAGGCTGAGAAGTAGAACAAGAGCCAAGCTACGAAGAAGGGCAGGTTCACCCACTGCATGGCCCTCCTGCGGCCCAGAGGTGCGGTCACCACGCCAGACAACGCGCAGCCCAAGGGGACTACTATTAAATTGATCGAACCTGGAAAAAATCAAGCTTAAACGATGATTACTTATCTAAAACTGAATACTCAGGATGAGCCTAGCGAAAGCGCGAGTCACATGAGAAGGAATTTATGAAAACGTCCCGAAGGTAGTATATTTTACAATCATGCTATTATACCTATCACTACTTGACTTACCTACTAGAATACAAATAAATACTTTGTTCCGCTAAGATGATAAATAATAATAACAATTAATGATTATGTTTAGCTACTAATGCTACTACGTGTACGTATGAATGACAAACGATCGTCATACGTACCTCGGTTATGTACGAGTAAGTATCTTCAGAGCAAACACAAGTTAAGTACTTACATTACTTTCAGATTGATCGTAATGCAACTTGTGTTTATTTTCACATAGGTAGAAATGCTTCTTATAGAAAACAAGACACCAACATAGTGTATAAATAAATAGGTATATGCATGTATGTATAAATGTGTGTATGGAATGTACTTACTATGCAATGACTGTTTCTTTGTAATCCTGTAGACTACACAGCTTAAGTTATTAAAATGCTAGGGATTGTTTGATTAGTTAGTAATTATTGAACGAATACCTATCGTCCATACTAATATTCTTAAAAAAAATATAACTAAGTAAATGTAAATGACTGAATCGACTGTTTGTTACGCTTTCACGGACCGCTGAACCGATTGCAATGCAATTAAATACCTTTGTACCCCTCAAAATTGTAAAACTCCCGAGAAAATAGCGATATTTACGCGAACGAGGCAACCACTGTCCGTTAAACTCTCAAATTCTTAAAGGGAGTCAAGTAATGGTTGTCAGGCGAGGCGAATGGGACGAATAGGACGAAGATTTTTTGTTTTCTTAATTGACCCAAAAATTTACAAGTTTACTTTGTTTTTTAATTTGGTTCCAGTTTAATCAACTAATAAGCCGTTTATAAGTAGTAAGGTGTAAATTGATAATTTACGTATAATATAGTTTAGTCTGGTTTATTTATTCACCAATGTAATACATATACAATATTAATTGCATTGCATGTAAAAAATACCAAATTAAATACATTGAGATCTAAATTTATGCGAAATTGCGAAATATGCGAAATTTTCGCAATGTTAATACCAGTTTTTGGCTGTGACTTTGTCCGAGGTGATATAACCCAACTATCGCAATAATCAACTTGGAAACTGTCAAAGCTTGCCTTGTTATCGTGTAGTCAAAGTTACGATAGCTCTTATGTACCTAAGTACTTGACAATACCTAAATAATAGCGGTGCGGCCGAGTTAAAAACGATGGGTACTGTAATAAATCAAAGACAATAATGGTTTTACACAGTAGAATACTGGCCTTGTCCTGATGTCTGTAATCATATCTTTCAAGTTTAATTGAACCAGATTCCCGGTGTCTAGGTAAGCTAAAATTTTCCATAATTTTGCTATGGAAGTCGGATGATAATGCATTAGTATTGTGTGAATTGTGACTGACAGGTCTTCTTTTAACGACTAGAGTCATCACACAATAACTCTGCAATGAGGTGACAACAGTAGAAATCTTAAGTTTGTTTATAGCAATACTGGTTTTTAGTCACACAACACGTTTTGATACGTACAAGTATAGCTCTAAATATTATTTACTACGCGCGGCGATATTTATTTCCCGACCATCCTAACCTAACTATATCTATGGATCCTTACTTCTACACTAATATTATTTATAAAGAGGAAATATTGGTAATTTTGAATGTTTGTAAAGAGTAAACTCAAAAACTACTGGATTTCAAAAAATATTTCACCATTACAATGCTACATTATTCCTGGGCATCTCAGGCTGCTTAGTCCACAGCGGTCCAGGAATCAAATTCTTTGTTTTTACTTAATAAAACGCCAAACAATGTTTGACACGTTTAATCACTAAACGAGATATCCGAGTCTAAAAATACCACTCTTTCATACTATTCTTCCTGAACTTCAACTTCACCGAACCCTTCTCCTCTTTCTGTTATCCTCTGTACAGAATTTGCCATTGAAGTCCGTGTTGTAGTAGGGACAGCTTTAGATAATTCACCTTAAAGAAATTTATATACAAGCATTATTAGCAGTTAAAATAAAATCCTACTAATATTATAAATGTGAAAGTTTGTGTAGGTATGTGTGTGTGTGTCAGTGTGTATGTTAGTTTGTTACTGCTTCACGCTGCAACGGCTTGACGGTTTTGGATGAAATTTGAATTGGAGATAGCTTATTCCTTGGACTAACACATTGACTACTTTTCATTCTGGAATATTTAAAAAATCTTGAGGGAATAACTAATCAAAACCGTCGCGGACGAACTCGCTGGCAGAAGCTAGTATTATAATAAAATAACATCATCTTAGCCTAACCATTTAGTGAATATGATATTTTTTCATAAAAAAATATAATTTCATGAGATGAATATAAAATAACACAAAAAGTAGTAATAAAATATCAAGAATTTATTAGGGACTTACTCGTAGTGTTTAGAATTTGATGTAAACATTGCTCCATTTGCTTACGGACGGACTCCATCTTTTCTTTTACATTTTGGAAATGAGTTATCATCTTGAAAATAAGTTTTTGAACTCCACTTTTAATAGGTTTACCCATTTTGAAAATAGGAATCGTTAAAATACCTCAACAAAATATCCACGTAACACCAATATGTCATGTTTGAGGGACATAATAGGACACAGGTTATAAGGGTATTTTATGGGATACCGTTTAATATCTTGTGCAAAGTTATTGATAAAGATAAGATAAAAAAAGATAAAAGACATTTATTCAGTAAGTAGGCCGTACGGGCACTTTTACACGTCAAGAATCTACCAGCGCTTCCCAAGAGGAGACACTGCTGAGAAGAAACGCCGCAAGAAACTCAGCAGTCAGTCATTTTTTAAACATATTACAATGGTACTACTTAATCTAGCATTATATAAAGCAATAGGGGAAGATGGGGTGGCTTCGTACACTTTTTACTCTACCCTTGTAAAAAAAAACGAACCACTTTTTCAATATGAGATGAATGCTACTTCATCATCCACTTATTTGGCTATAAACATTTTGTATTTCAGTTTTGATACAAAGCAACTTTGCCTAGAAATAATGGTTTTCTCAAAAAATGGGATTTGTACGAATGTGGTGTCTAATACATGGGGTGCCTTCATACACTATTCGTTTTTTCCCAGGATTCATTGGATTTTCAGCTATTTTACCTGTTTTAGTCATCTTTTAGGCATATCGCACCTTGATAATCATACCGTCACTAAACAAAAAAATGCTTTATTTGAAATCCAACTTAATTTTGATGGCAATATTGTCATTATTCGAACTCTTATACCTATATTTTGTTTAGTGACGGTTTGATTATCAAGGTACGATATCTTACTGACCTGGTTTTGTAATTCTAATTATTCTTGATATACATTTTTTTAACTTACATGGGGTGCATTCGTACGGTATAAAATTGCATATATTTTGACTGCACGAAGGTACCCCAACCAAAACGATCAGAAAAACAATCAAAATGGAAAATAACCGTAATCCCGTAATAGTAATCCCAAAACCATTGTTTACACATTAATCTCAAGCATCTAATTACCAACTGTATAATATTTTTTTTCTAATTCAAGTAAAACTTATTAGAGACAGACGCATTGAAAGGAGAACCAAAAATTACTTTCGGGTCGCGGAAACACATATTATTTATTTCTGGCGAAATTTGCTGCTCCACTGCCATCACTTTTTGAGGGTAGCCTATGCATATGAGCGGTAGTCACGCATATAAATATGAACGCTTTAGCATGTTGGATAGTCGAGATATGACCACTGTACGAATGCTCCCTTTGTACGAAGCCACCCCATCGTCCCCTAAATATTAAATTCAATATAATATCCAATAACATGCGTAGATCAGCAGGAAAACATGCCAAAAATCTTACGTGAGAGATAAAGGAAGAAAAAGGAAAAAAAAAATGAAACCCACCTACTCATATGTGTGTTTATAACTCATAACACGGTGCAAGATGACCACATAAAAGTTTCGATATGTTTTCCTACATCAACGGTGTCCCCTAGACAAGATAAAGCTTTTGCAATTGATCAAATTATTATTGACTATGCTTCGGGTTTAGACCATGCATTTTTGTCTCGACCCTATAATACGCTTTAGACATTAATGACTTTTTCAAGTAATTTTTAAGTGCTGGAAAGGGTAACTTTAAAACTACGTCAGGTAATTTATTATAGAAATGAATGCATTGACCAACAAATGATTTATATACTTTTCATCACACTTGCTCGGAAAGGGTTTTATAACACGCAGGCGTTTAGGGCAGTTATAGCCGACTTAGCTCCCGCGGGAGTTATAGATTTTCATAACTCCCTAGGGAGTTATGAATATAGTTTTAAAATATAGAATCCATTTGTACATCATTTCAGACCAAGGAGGTGTAAAATCAGCCAAGGTTTATTTCCTATATTCAAAACTTGGCTACAAACCAATTTTACTGTTTAATTAAACTTATACAGCACATTTGTCTGCATTATATTTCTATTTTACCATTATTTCAGAGACATTCGCAATTATTTTATTAAATTTCATTTTGAAAATTTGTACAATCTGGCAGAATGGCCTGTATTTGACAAGTTTAAAAAAAAGCAATTCTAAGCATTATCTGTGGAAGACTAAAAAAAAGTTGTCAAACTCTTTTAGCTTAGCGAATCGAGTTCGTTTAATTTTGTTTGATTGTTGTTTCCGAAGCGTATTTTGTTTAAAGGTACGAAAAAAACAAACTAAATATGACTTCCTCATCGGAAGAATCTGTAGTGACATCAACACCACCTGATTTGTTAAATGCGGCTCAACTACTCAACAATGATTTGCTGCCAGCGAAATCTAAAGAAAGGTTTTTTTTTCTATTTGTTTTTTATTTCCTCGCTAATATGATGAAAATCATTGTGTGTATCATGGGCAGTAAGGAGATTGCAAACTCGAGTCATTAAAAGCCCTCCGCCTTCGGCGTCGGGCTTCTAATAGTCTCTCGTTAGCAATCCTCTTCTTACCGCCCTTGATGCACATTGTACTATTACGAACGCGGAATTTACGAATAGCGATTTTATTTTTATTTCTAGTATTTAAATTATGTATATCAGAATTCTTGGTGAAAGAATGTAAATTCTTAATAACATAAATAATATTTTCATAAATGGAGACGCTACAGTTTAAGATATTAATTTCTTTAAAAAGTTCTCTTAAGGAGTCACGGGAATTTAAGTTGTAAATAGAACGAATGGCCCGTTTTTGTAAAACAAATATAGTTTGTATGTCAGCAGGGTGATTCTTAAAAATATTCCAGGTAACTAAAAAAAAAAAGTTATTTTTTTACGACATATTGTGATGTATGTCGAAAGTATATACCAAAAGCATATTTTCGATGCATATGAACAAGCTTATTGCCGTCAGGAAAGGTAAAATAAATAGGTATATAAACACGGATGTGAAAGATTGTGCCTCGGTCGTGACATTACTGAAAGTGATGGAAATATAATTTGAAGCTGTGCAAAACGAGCCCTTTCATAATGATACCCCACTCACTTTCTATAATCACTTTACTTTCATTTTTGTAAACCCTCTATTAGACCCATTTCCAATGAATATAAAATATTTTTCGTTTATTTTTATGTATAAACAGATGCGGGCACGCAAGTTGTACAACTACGCCAAATTTCTACTTGATACCTTTAGTAGCTTCTAAGAAAATCTGCTGTGACAGACAGACAGATGGACTAACAGCCACCGAAGTCTCACCAATAAATAGAATGTAAAAATATAATAGAATGTCACGTCCACGCGTTGTTATGTCACGACCATGTACTCAAACAGTCCATGGTGGTGTCATTTTTTTCATACCATGGTCGTGACAATTTTAAACGTGTTCAACATAACCTATAAACTAGCTATGACTTCGCAAATCTTAAGTAATTATCTTAAACAGAACTGTATGAGGTACAAATTATGTTTAAAACAATAGCGTGGCACTGGCAGTTACTTTCAAAAATCGTACACGGCGTTGACGTGTTAAGGTTGTCCCTTTTTTCAAATAAATGAGATGTTTTTTTTTGCGGGGCACACACTACATTCAGCCGCTTAGGTTTCAATAAATCTTTAGATTTCAAAGAATAAGGCATTATGCAATTTATTGCATAATGCCTTATTCTCTAATTTGACGAAATTTTGAAATGCCATGGTCCCTGTAAAACCTTAATATCAAAATGGCTCACTCTTAAAATGATGGAAAGTCATAATGACTTTGCCTAAAAACTTCAATTCCTTAAATACCTAAATATTGAAATGTACATTTCTTTCGAATACCGAATCATAGATACGTCAAACTTTCAAAATAACTGAAGCCGAAAACACCGGAATGGCAAAATGTCATAGTCTCAAAATGCCTAAATTCGTTTTCACTTCTTTCAAGTGGCCAGTACTTAAGAAAGATAGTATATTATATGCATGAAGGTTAGGTAAAACTTTTTCAATTTTAGGTATTTTGGTTGTTTTGAAATTATGATGTTTTGAGATAAAGGTGTTGTGAAGTTTGGTCGTTATGAGCCTAAGACATTTTAAAATTCAGCCATATTGAGAATCAGGTGTTATGTGAAAAAAAAATAGGTATTCTGGGATTTAGGTATTTTGACACTTAGTCCTTTTGAGATCAAGGAGTAAAGGTAAAAGGGTAAAACGAAATTAAGCCGTAATGAAACCAAAGCATTCAGCCGCTAACGAAACTTACATGAGCACAGTGTTGCTGCTCTAAAAAATATTAAGAAAGGTTACTAACATCAAAGATACTTTTCTACCGAGTAGCACATTTTTATAGTATCGCACATGGTCGTGACACAAAAATTACTCACACACTTTATGTTGCTCAAAATCATAAATAGATCTTTTTTATTATTATTTTATTATCTTTAACAGCCACATAGAACATAGATTAGTCTTGCGTAATAGCTGTAATATTACGCAAAAAAACATGACATCTTTTCAGAAAAAAAATATTATTTTGAAATCCGGCAATCTCACACTACACGGTCCGTGACATTTTGGACTTGTAATTTTTTTTTAAATTATTTGTAATAATTTTATGTGTAAAATTATATTCAGACATGATATTACAAGTAATTTACTAAGTAAATTGATATACAGTTTACTGATTTCTCTGAAAAAAATATTCAATTCTTACATCTCACACAAAAACACGTAAGAATAAGAATCACCCAGCAGCCTTACCCCAAACCAGAATACCGTACGACATGACTCTATGGAAATAACTATAATAAACTAAGCGAGCTGTCACCTGTTATGCCTAGGAAAACTGCCTTATCTACCATTTGCAAACACTCGTCATTTAGAAAAGTTCTAGAATCTACCGGTTTAACGTTAGGCAAAGAGAATCTAACACATTTAGTTTTCTTAGCATTTAGTAGCAAATTGTTGGAAGTAAACCAATTAAGTACTTTAACTAGTGTGGCGTTTATCCTACTGTAGTCTACAGTTTTTCTTTCTACCTTGAAAATTAGTGTAGTAGCGAAAAGTACAATATCACAAAGTTTATCTACTGTTGGTGGCAAGTCATTTATATACACCAAAAATAAAAAGGGACCTAAAATAGAGCCTTGTGGCACACCTATTTTCACTGTAGCTCCAACAGATTGAGTTTTGTTTACAACAACTGTTTGAGTTCTATCACGTAGATAAGAAGACATAAGACTTAAAGCTTTATTGGCCAATCCATAATGTTCTAATTTTAAAATAAGGGTCCTATGATCCACGCAATCAAAAGCTTTAGAAAGATCACAAAATATTTCTACTGCATCGCAAGATTTCTCCCAACTGTTATATATACATTTAATGAGAACAGATACCGCATCAATAGTGGATCGTCCTCTGGTGAAGCCGAACTGGTTACTGTTAAGCAGTTTATTTCTATTGAAGTGACCTAATATATAATTTAACATTAACTTCTCAAAGACTTTACTTAAAACTTAAAACTTAAATTGTGGGATGACTCTACTCGTAGTAATTCAGTCAATCACGGTGGTAGGTTTTTTGAACCTATTCGAACACAGCGGCAGGCATATCAATGGATAAAAATTGATAGAATAATATTGAGTCCTTATCTATGAAATTGGAGTTTTTTTTACCTGTTTTATTTCGTACGAAAATTATTCATTTAAATTTTAACTTCCAAATTCTTTTGAAATTTCATTAATACAATAGGTACATTATAAAGGTTTTAGATACAAATCATATTATTATGGTTCAATTTCTTACTTAAAGTGTGAACTCAACTCTTTTCACGTGCTGCAAGTTCTAGTGTTTCAATTACGCT
This sequence comes from Acleris laterana, assembly GCA_963966035.1. Taxonomy (NCBI): domain Eukaryota; kingdom Metazoa; phylum Arthropoda; class Insecta; order Lepidoptera; family Tortricidae; genus Acleris; species Acleris laterana. The sequence goes on from OZ014438.1 coordinate 21,187,265, forward strand.
GAGTTTTATGAAGCTAACTATTTTTAAGTAATTAAGATATGTATAATAACCTTAGAAGTGTCCAATATTCCTGACATAATTTGTTTTGGTTTGCATCTGACGTTACTAAATAATCCGCAAAATTAAATGTATGAAAAGCACCGTTTTCATAAAATTTCAAAACGAGAATTTCATAGTTTACCTAATAATTATTACTCACTGATCCAAGCCACTTGAGAAACTTCCAAGTGCAACACCTCATCTTCCACTGGTTGGCTTACCGCAGGAATAAGGATGGTCGGGAATCCAAGAGTCATTCCATAGCCTGCAACAAAAAATAAACAGAATATCGAACGTTATTTAACAAAGTCATAAACTTTTCACTTGCTTACAGTATTATAATAGGACACCTATAACATTACGTTACTTGCCAAATTGATAATTTAAAGCTAAATAATGCATAAGTAATGAGCACAATATGAATCCAAATGATTTGGATTCCATAGCGGTTACATTTACGGCAGTTTGGTGCATTTTGTGATCACTAATATTAATTTAACTACGTTCATTTTTACAAACACAACTAAGAAGTAACTAAGAAAGGTTTGTACTTAATCCTGATTTCACTTGCCATATCTTTATTGGTCCCAACAATTATTTGTCGACACATAGTGTTTATGAAACTGATTAACCTTGCCCGAATTTTATTACATATAATAATTAATAGTATTCTTCTGTTTCTTATTAAAACTGTGTTTTCTTCTGTTTCTGCACATTATGGCATGATAAACAGCAATGTAACAAATAAAATATATGTAGGTTATTTTATGACATTTATGACTGAAATGACTTTAGTACAAACGACGCTATGCCAAAAGAAGGAACCCTCTAAAAAAGACAAAGTAACGGTAGGAAGACTGACTTTGGTATCGTGCTTAATAAATTCAGGGATCGGAAATAAATTCCCGGTGTATCGGAATAAATTTATTTCCTACTACAATACAATCGTATCTACAATTCAAAGTTAAAAACTAAACTTATTTTAATTAAAATAAAACTAAGCTACTAAAAATTAAAGATTAAAATAAAAATCACCACTACAAAAGAATACCCCCTCTAGCAGGTCCGCGCGCGGCATAGTCCCTACGTATAACACTGGCTGCATTACCTCTCTGGATAGCTAGCCCAATCCTTTGGGAGAGGTAAGAACCAGCTCTAGGATCTCCGGAGGCATCTATGAGCCGGGATGATAGGGCCTTTATAAAACTTTTCATATCGGCTGACCAAGGTCCCATAGTCTCTACTGCAAGCGCCATAAATTCGTAATTATTTAATAAAGATGAATATTTGCGGCGCTTGATGGTTTGGGCCTGATCAGCTGCTGCACCGGCTAAATTACGGGAATAAATAAATTACACCATCATAAATCCATAATTAAGTATTTTCACTATTTGAAGTTATTTAATTTATAAAGATTTACCAAAATTGTTATTTAATTTACCGGTAACTCATCTAACCTACAAACATAAAAAAAAAAGTTTTTAAAAATCTTTTTAAATTATTATTTTGTTAAATGTTGCATTTATAACTTAATTAATTACGCATGAAAGGCTGAAGGATTTAAATGAAATTCTGAATACAGATTATCATATAGGATATAGTTATTTGTTATACAAGGGGGGAAAGTTGTATTTTACCTGCGAGTGTTCATTTGAAACACGAGTAGCGAAAGGATTCTATGATTGACCACGAGCTACAAAAGCGAGTGGTTCAAAAATAGAATCCTGAGCGTAGCGAGTGTTCCAACACACGAGACGTAAAATACTTTTCACCCTTGTATAACACAAAAATTTTCACCTCACTACAGCGAGTAAAATAAGAAAAAGGGGTTGTACAAACAATTATTATTTATTTATCTCTTTGTCAATACAATAATTTTGATGCATAGAAGTATTGGTAAAATCAAAAATAATGCAAAATAGCCTAAGCATATCCAGTCTATGGAACTACTCCATTGCGTTTTGTTCGCACATCGACTTACTTGGACTGTCAGAACATTTTATCCGTTTTTACAACAAGAATGAAGGTATGAATGCTGATATTTATGAATTAAAATAAAGTTGTAAGACTGTATTTAGTGTTTTTTACTCGATGCAATTTGCATTTATTGTTAAAAATTCAGTACTTTTGACGTTTCACGTTTTGTTAGCTGTCAAATAAATGTCAGCTCATAAGCTGCCGTCAAACAAATGTCAAAACTCTTTCTCTACATGTGGATAAAAAGCGATTTTCTCAATAGATATCAAACAAACAAAAAGGGCTTTCCGAGCTAGTGAGGTGAAAAGTACTTTTTCTCCAGGATAATTTGGAAGAATGAAGCCCAACATTAAATGTCAATAATAATTTTGCAGGTTTCCTCACGATGAAGGAACGAAACTTAAATGGGTCGAAGCAAGCAACCGACCAAAAATCTGGGTACCAACTCGCACAAGTTGTATTTGCTCTCGGCATTTTGAGGCATCTCAATTTAGAGATCTGCCGAATAAAAGAAGAAAATTAATAACAAACGCCATTCCAACGTTACATTTATCAGTAAGCCATTATTGATAATAAGTAAAAAATTGCTTCACTTTTAAAGCCTAAATCTATTGTTTCTTAGTTTTTTGAATAATATAGTAACTCCGGCCCACTCTAGTAATTTTTCACGTGGGTGGCGTCCATTTGTTACATTTACCAGGTGCAAACGTATAAGTCCTACGCTACTACTAGTTACAGTTGGCTTAAGAGGAGGTTACGGTAACATGGAGAAGGCTAACGAGCACACAGACCTCCTGGGCCCTGTTTTATAAAGCTACAAATTACAAATTACAAGCGGAAGTCTTGTAGCTTTATAAAACAGGGCCCTGATAGTAAGTGGAACCAGAGCCCCTTAGACATTTGCAATCTTCAAAGTAAAAACTCAAGACTGCAATCTTAAGACTGCAAATGCGTTGCCAACCCTGAGGACCAAGGTGGAATGCCTCTATGCTAGTCATCTCACCGGTTGTTTTATCCCCACAGTGGAAAACGACATTGTGAACACTGCTGCTTGGCGGTATATTAAAAGATAAGATGGTGGTAGCGATCTGGACGGACCCTGCATAAGGACGTCCTACCACCACAAAACGTTGTCATAACTATTAAAATTTGAGTGTCTTAAATAATTTATTTCAACTTTTTATTGAGCTACCAACCCGACTCAAATATTTGATTTGACATTAAAAAGTATTATTATATCAATCTCTTCGTTTATTAAACTTTTGTTTTACTTTTAGGAGAAATCGGAGACAGTTGCTCAAATAAATATACAACACGACACATCCCTTCCAACTACAAGTACCGGAACGAATGAACAACCATGTTTCGAGTTGTCACCAAGAAAAAGGAAACTGAGAGAAACAATAGAGCATCAGAAAAGTAAAATTAAACGACTGAATGAAAAAACGCGATATTTAAAAAAAAAAGTTACATTATTAGAAGATCTTTTAAAAACTTTGGACACAAAATCATTGATTGATAAAGACCAAAAACTGATATTACAGAAAATTGGTGTACAGAACGCAGAACTTTTAAAGAGGCAAATAAAGAACAGTGACACAGGAAAGATAACTCGGGAACCATTTTCACCTGAGTTACGGTGTTTTGCACTAACGCTGCATTACTATTCACCCAAAGCATACAGATACGTGAGGAAAACATTTGGTACATCACTGCCACATCCACGAACAATAACAAAGTGGTATGCAAACGTTAACGGTCGTCCAGGTTTTACCAAGGAAGCATTAAATACTTTGAAATTATTAAAAGAGGCAAACCCTGACAAAAATATTTATTGCACTCTCGTCTTCGATGAAATGAAGATCAAAGAATTCCCCGAATGGGTGACAAACAGTCAACGTCATTATGGACATGTCGATTATGGGTTCGATTATGCCGATGACGGAACAACTATGGCCACTGATGCACTAATGTTTTTATTGGTCGGTATAAATACCACTTGGAAGGTGCCTAAGTGCCTATTGGTTATTTTCTTGTGAAAGGAGTGTCTGCAAAGCTTAAAGCTCAGTTAGTCACTACAGCTTTGCAACTTGTACACAAAACTGGAGTAGAAATTAAGGCTTTAACGTGTGATGGAACAAAAACAAATATTAGCATGGCTGAAGAACTAGGCTGCAATATGGACCCCAACAATTTATTAACGACTTTCGTAGATCCATCAACTGGTCAAAAGGTGCACTTTTTTCTAGATTCCTGTCATATGCTCAAGTTAATCAGAAATACTTTGGAATTTTACAAATACTTCATAGATAGCTCGGGGAATGTTATTAATTGGAACAATATTACAAATCTACACAAACTGCAGGAGGAAGAACTATTCCACCTCGCCAATAAATTGAGATCTAATCACGTCTATTTCAAAACTAAAATCATGAATGTCCGCCTTGCAGCCCAGCTCTTCAGCGAAAGCGTAGCAGATGCCTTGACCTTTTGCAAATCGCAACTAAATCTACCCGAATTCCAAGATGCAATTGCTACTGCAGATTTTTTAAAACTCATTAACGATATATTTGATATATTAGATTCTAAAACATGCGGTATTGGATTTAAAAAAGCCATGAGTAAAAATAATTTCAAGAAATGTTGTGACAGATTAGACGAAGGCAAGTTTCTTCTAATGCATTTACTAGCTGACGTCAAAAACAGAAAGAATCAAATAGAACGAGTAAATATTTTGGACCGCCCGCGACATACAGGATTTTTAGGTATGCTCATTTGTATCACGAGTGCAAAAGCAATGCTCGATGATTTAGTTCTTAATACTGAAACTGGACTGAGTTACCTTCCATTTCATAAAATAAGCCAGGATCATATCGAAATTGTGTTTTCCAACGTAAGAAGTCATGGCGGTTTTTCAGATAACCCAACAGCTCGTCAATTTGAGGCTATATATAAAAAGCTTTTGATACACAAGGAAATGATCATAAACGTAAGTGGGACAAACTGTATTCCTTTGGAAAAAATCAGCATTCTAAATTGTTCCTCCGCAATAAAAAAGATAAACATCACATCTCCGGGCGCTCGTGATAATGTTTCAGAAACGAGAAAAGAAGAGTCTGAAGAAGATTTATTTGACTTAGAATGTCAAATCTACCTTTCTCCTTTTGGAGAAAAAGTAGTAGAGTATATAGCAGGTTATGTGGCATTCGCATTGGCAAAGAAAATAAAATGCGATAATTGCATTAAAGGTCTATTTGGACCATGCGATGACCAGAGTTTCATTTATCACAAAACGAAGGGATACTTAAGCTACGCGTCAGAAAGTGTAATTTCATTATGCCGACAATGTGATAAAGTGATAAGACTGGGTTTGGATGAAAATAAAAGAATTAACTCTGCTTTTACAACTAATTATATTGTAGCCAAAAGTTTGGCTCACTTCGTGGGAAATGATATATTTTCAAACATCGAAAACCATACCTCTGATATATTTGTTAACCATAAGGTTGAAATGTGTAAAGCTGTAATGGAAAAATACACAAACACCAGGCTATCATATCTTTAAAAAAAACGAATCCACAAAAATGCATTCGGCATTTTTATTCTAAATTAATACATTTTAAAAACCAGTAATTATTACACAGTATTTTTTTAAGATAGGACAGCCTCGTGATTGTGTAAATGTTGATTAATAACGCGTAATAAATCGTTATTAATAAATTCACAAAAGATCGCTTGTGGGCTCGAAGACAAGTTAACAAGGAGCAGGTTTAGTTACCTTGCCTTGATTATCGTGTCTTGTGACTTTGGTTGACGGTTGGTCGTCAAAACAGGTCTCTGTAAAACTGAAGAGTACCTAACTCAGCTTTATGTCGAACAGAGATCGTAGAACAAACAAAAGCTCGTCAGTTCATAACTCTTCCTCGAACTCACGGCCGATTTGTTTTGATGAGCATCAAAATCTTGTTCATCCATTTGTTTGTAATCTTAGTAGAATTAAACTATAGTATTTATAGTAGGTTCTCTGATCACTTACTAAATAAATGTCTATTGTTTTATCTGATGTGCTGGTAAAACTGAATATACATTTATGATATAATAAAATACAATATATTAATATATAATGAATGGCGCATATTTCATTAATAAAGTGCTGCCATCTATATCACAACCTTAAAAATTATCGATATCGATAAAGTAGATATGCATCTCATCTCTAATAATCGTTTGATATTCGGTAAGATAATGCACACTACTTTATTTTAAAATTGTGTAAAGACATGTTGGTAGTAAAAAAATGTGCATGTGTGCGTAATTTTTAACTTGTATTTTGGTTTTTTAGTGGTGTAGGTGTGTAGCAATGAAAGCGAATTTTGCATTTGTGTTGAGTATTGTGTATGTAGTGTTACCTCACCTCCCTCAAAAAGTGACAGACTTTTGTGCTTAGGAAATTGTATCAATGCGTGCTCCAGTTCTAAATACTCTAAGGCCGCCCCTCGTAACTTAACCTAACGAAGTCTGAGGAGTACATTGACGAAACGTTTTATCCTGAATGAAAAATAGTTAAAATAAACGTTTTGTAGAATCCCGGAATCCCGGAACTTATATTATTAAAATAATATTTTTAAGAAGCCGACGCCATATTCGCTTAACTTTTTCCGGGATTTTGCCAACTTTAGGTAAATATCGATCCGAATTTCCGATCAGTATGCATGCAGTAATAATATTTTCAGAATCAGATCGTAAAAAAATTGTTCAGTGTTTTTTCAGTCTTCGAACTTGGTCCCCGTAGGTATCTTATCTTATCTTTTAGGTATAGTTTAACAGGACCGTGGCCCTAGACAAGATTCATTGCGCGGACGAACGTTTCGTTTCGTTATCGAAAATGTATAGGCTCGATAACCTCCCGGATCGTCGCGCCGAGCGCTTATGTTAATTCTATTATGTAATTATTATTATTTTAGCGTAATACGTTTCAACGTTAACGTTACATTAACAACGTTAACTTTTTTGGATCAGGGGCCCTAATATGGCTGCGTTTATCGTGTGACAAAGTTTGGATAAGGAATCCGTCACCTTCTGACACGTTAATAAGTACGAGAGTGACGGATGCTGTATCCACATTTGACACGGGATAAAGATGCAGTCATACTAGGCCCGCAGGATAGCATAGATAGATAGTGATATTACTCAATGAACAACACTACTTACCACATGACAGTATAAAATTACCACAAGGAAGTAGGTACAGATAGATATTGTCATCGACCAGCACGTTAGCATTTTTTTATACTCGTTGAGCGAAGAATTCTTTCTCCTTGAGCCGCTTTAAAACGCATTATTTTTTCTGTTTTTTTTGTAGGTAAGTAATATTTCTCGGATATTATAATCGGAATTTGATACATACTTACCAAGAAGTAGTAGATTTTTAACGCTGACTGCTAATAATTGAGGAAGTGCCGTGCGAAAATCTTTTCTGTATTCATAATGATCTGTCAGGTCGACTTGCGTATTCTCCGGGTCCTTATTTGCCACCACCATCTGAAAACAATTTTAAAAATGAAAATGTATTGTACTGTATTTGGTTATCTGAAGTTTATTTTACAATCCATCGTTTTTTTACGTAATAGCGTAGGTACTAAAGTTTGGGGTCTTCCATGGGTCGTCTATGAACTACCTATATTCTATTCTATTCTATATTATCAGGTGTTATTTTCATTTGGAACTCCTCATTCTCTGTGATTCGGTTAGTAGATGCAGAGTAAAAAATAAATGTGTACAGTACCTAATCTTTACAACATCCATGACCTCATGGATAATGTTCATTGTTATAAATTATAATATGAGTCCAATTTTCAGGTTGACATTATTATTGAGTTTTTTTTTATCAGTAAAAGGTTCCGGTCTTTTAATATTGTACCGGCCGAACGACGTGAGCAATGAGTGCGCTTTTTCCCGCCACTTGAGATATGACTTAACCTTCGGTATGGGAATGTCGGATACCATTACATTGGTAAGTTGTGCAGCAAGTGCCAATCGTCCATAAATGTTTCCTCTATCGAAGGATTGTGGTGTGTGTTGAACACTGTTGGAGAGGCAGTGTACCGCCGCAAGCCGCATCCTTGTTGCCGCTGTAGGTAACTGTAACGCAGTTGACGGGCTATAGGACACCACGGTCTGTGCTGCCAGTCCCTAGACAAGATCCATTACGAAAACGCTATTATAATTGAAAATGTTTAAGATTAAGAAGATTACGTCATAAGGTGCGGGGCGGTCGAGGGCCTTTCATACATTTTAACAGTTTACTAAAATCACTAAACACAACACTTCAGCGTTAAGCATCTTGTAAAGGGCCACAGCACCGGTCGCTTTTTCAGGCATCCTGACTGGTGGCGTTTTCAGGAGCCCGATCCGTCAGGCTCTTAGTACGGTACTGTTTAATTCCCGGCTGCGCTTACTCCACAGGCCTGCCTACCTCAGACTCAAAGAGACCCGACGGATACATTTAGTACCTATCACGGCATCTGGTTGTTGGTTGGGTTAACTTCATGTTTCTGCTGGGATCCCCTTCAATCGCATAATTTTTTTTAGACTATTGTTGTGGTTCGCATAATTCATTTCGCATAATTTTTATTGGCATAATAGTACTTTCGCATAGCAACACTTTACCATACAACTTTTTTGGCATATTAAGCTATTAGAATAATTTCAGTTGGACTAATTTCTATTAGACTAATACACATTAGGCAAATTATTGTTTGGGCTATTAATTGTTTGTCATATATGTCATTAACCATAATTTTCGTTCCCTAAATGAATAAAACACAGTTTCATTGTTACCTTGCATTTATTATAAGTTTACTTGAAATCATTTACCTACATACATGTATTATATATATTTATTTCTAGTGGTGCTTGTTCATTTGAGTTTTAGATTACTGTCTATGGCTTATATAAATGCTATTTTTGTTGTGTATTCATTTTTCTTACTAATAATATTGTCCGTTGCTGTTTATTGATGTATTTTTTCTTTTTTGTTGGTGGTTCTATCCCGACTTGTCTTTGTTCAATTGCTGTAATTTGGTGTGTTATTTCTTGGGTAATCTTTCTTGCTAAATAATAAAAATGGGGATGATGTTTTCCCACAAAATGTGCAAATCTGGGTTCTCTTATTTATCGCAGAAAATTGTATGGCCGATTATCACTTCCCAACTCACGTTTCGCGTAAATTTATTTCGCCGAACGTTCATTTCCCAACTTATCAAATGTATTTGTTTTATTTGCCAACTTAACAGTTACCAACTCAACATGTGGTCTGTTTTTTATAATGTTATTTTTCAAAATGCCTACTTTCATGTTGTATAATCTTTTGAATTACCTACTTTTTTTAAGACTTATGTTTTATTTGTTTTTTATTACAATAAAAACTCGGCTTCGGTTAGCTCACGGTCAACCTAACACGCTCCTCCTCGCTTCGCTCGTCGTCGCACCTAACTGGACTCTGTTACATATGAGACTTCTGTTACCATACTTTTTTTGTTTTGTTATAGGCAAGTTCAAGACAAGGGCTTCGCCAAAAGATACGGAAACGACATACAATTCGCCAAGTGAAAGATTTGACAAATGATGAGTCTGCCAAAAGTGTAAAGGCGTTATAATAATACGCTTTATAATAATTCTGCGAATTAAAAAGTTGTCATATAAAATTTTGGTAATCGTTAGTTGTCAAAGTGAATTGTCGGCGAAACGTTGGTTGGCAAATGAAATTCGGCCAAAAAAAGTTCTGCGAAAAGGCAGTACACCGCAAATCTGTTATGCCATGCTTCGGCATGATTTTGTGTTCTAGGTATGAGGTTACGTTAGATCACGTTAGGTACATAAGGTTAGGTTAGGTTAGTATGATCCAGGCGCGAAGCGCCCAAGCAACGCAAAAATAGGAGGTCCGCGAAGCGGACCTCCGTCGACCTCGCCTTACTTCCTAAATATATATTAACACAAAACTTGCCATTTGCCCATGACTATTTTTTAGGACAAATACTGTTATGCGCTTTGTAATTATGCTAATTTATTATTATGAGTTTTCGTATTTATGCTATTTGACGTTAGTCTTAATGACGAATATGCTTTTTGTATTTATGCTTTTTAATTTTATGCGTAAAAAATTATGCGTAAAGATGAGTATGCCCATTGCTAATTCGGCTAAAAGCAATTATGCGTAACAATAATATGACAAATAATTTTATGCCATCCAATAGAGAACCTTTCTGCTCACAAGCGGACTGCGCCAGACCACGCCCATACCCTGAAGTGCCGAACACACTGTACTGCCATTTCGACAAAATATTTTACATGTTCTAGGTTAGGATCTTATCTTATCTTATCTTATGGATGGGGTCCTTACGGATACACTTCGACCCTATGGGATCTTTTGTGTAATTACCCCTCTTTTAGCTCTTAATCCAATGCAGCCTCCACCCCTTCCAAATAGCGGATAGTGGAGTGCAATGGCAGAGCCTTGAAATCGTTCGGTTCTGGGTAGCCACAACCGAGTATTTTCATTCTTACTCCGGCGAGTGCGTCACATTCACACAATAAGTGTTTCATTGTTTCCACCTCCTCGCCGCACATTCTACAATCTGTGTTGTCATATAGGCCCATCTTTGCTAGGAGATGTTTGACCCCAAAGTGCCCTGTAAACACTCCGATAACGAATCGGAGTTGTCTTCTGCTTAGTTTCCAAAGTTTTTTGGTCCAGCTCTGGTCAACTCTTTCTATGAAGAGCTTTGCATGCCCTAAGCCTACCGTAGTTTTCCACTCCTTCTGGTGGTTTTCTAGGGTGTTATCGTTCAGGGCTGCTTTTATGGTGCCCGGTGAGGGTGCCACAAATGGTTCTGGTCCGACGTATGCGTCCTTCGACCCTTCCCTTGCCAGCTCATCCGCGGCTTCATTCCCGGGATAGCCTTCGTGTCCTGGAATCCACATCAGTTTCACTTTGTTGTGCCTACCAAGCCTGTTTAAGGCTGGCTTGGATTCCATTGTAGACTAGTCTAGGTTAGGATAGATCCGCTGATAGGTTAGGTTAGGTCAGAGATGTGTCAAGGCGCTTAGTCGGTTAATATTAGATGCGTGCTGCGTCGAGCTTAAAAATGATACGCTTAAGAGAATCACATCGCTTGTCTTAAATTAAATGATTAAATTTGACAAAAATGTGAATCTTGTTTGCTATTGAATTACAATAGAAATCATATGCCATACTGTATTTTGGGGAAAGTATGTTACGTAAGTAAGTATGTAAGTATGTGTTGAAGAAAAAATAAATAGCATATTAAAAATTTACTAAGTAATTAGGTACCTATTCGTTTAAACAGTTTGGCAAATCTTCAAGTTCGAAAACTTCACCCATATGTGCCCAGTGAGTCGTTTGCGACGCATTAAAAAAACACCCTTCTCTCCCTCACACCCCATATCTTCAATTGGAGTCTTCATTAGTACCTTTTGACACCTAAAATTGTTCTGGGCATAGGTATATGGGTTAAAGTGCAAAAAGGTCATAGTTTTTGATTTATGAATTTATAAGGTATTTTTCTTAACTAAAACGGAGTCAAGTCATTTTATTATGCCAAATAATGATCATTAGCCGAAATAAAAATGTGGTATGAATTATTTGGGAAGTGATAGTTTGCGATACAATCTTCGCCGATTGCTTAGTATACAAGCAGGATTTGTGTTGACAGGTGTTCCGCACTTTGAACCCGGCAGATTACGAATGCATGGTGGAGATTGTCGCGGCCGGCTCGGATATGTATCTAGTGATAGTGATATTGTATCCGAACAACGTTGGCATCAATTGCCTGCAAAATCGAAACGCCATCGCCGTATTAAAGCAAGACCTTTGCATAAACCTTTGTGACACTATCAAAGGCAAAACGAATGAAAATACGCCTTACTTTGTGGCTGGTATTAAAGAAAGATTTCGATTCCGTTTTGCTAGCAACAGTAGTATTAATGCGGATATGAGCGTAAGTTATCTTTATCTATGTTAATCAACTCATTTTCTTTAGTAAGTAAGTAGTTGTTTCACATGTTTCTTGTCCAACAAATAAGTTTCCGCCTAAGTTTACTCCTTAAGCAGTTGTCAAACTATTATTCACTACATGGCAAATTGCCATTTGTCTAAAAAAAAAAGCGGCCAAGTGCGAGTCGGACTCGCGCATGTAGGGTTCCGTACCACTATACATCTAAATAAATGTATTTCTTTATTCTTTATTATATTGGAGTGGATTGAATGAAAGGTAAAATGCGGTTTACGATATATAACGTATTAAAAAAAAACTAATTATTAGATCTCGTTCAAACCAATTTCCGGTGGAAGTTTGCATGGTAATGTACATCATATATTATTTTTACATTTATCATTCCCTTATTTTAGAAGTTACGGGGGGGGGGGGCGACACACATTTTTCCACTTTGGAAGCGACTCTCGCGCAAATTATTCAGTTTAGAAAAAAATTATATTAGAAACCTCAATATCATTTTTGAAGACCTATCCATAGATACCCCACACGTATGGGTTTGATAAAAAAATAAATTGAGTTTCAGTTCTAAGTATGGGGAACCCCAAAAATTTATTGTTTTTTTTCTATTTTTGTATGAAAATCTTAAAGCGGTTCACCGAATACATCTACTTACAAAGTTTCCACAGTATAGCTCTTATAGTTACGGAAAAAAGTGGCTGTGACATACGGACGGACAGACGGACGGACGGACAGACATGACGAATCCATAAGGGTTCCGTTTTCTGCCATTCGGCTACGGAACCCTAAAAAGTAAGGGTATAGTTACTTCGTTTTTAGGGTTCCGTACCTAAAGAGTGAAAACGGGACCCTATTACTAAGACTACGCTGTCCGTCTGCCTGTCAACAGGCTGTATCTCATGAGCCGTGATAGCTAGACAGTATAAAATTTCATAGATTATGTATTTCTCTTGCCGCTATGACAACAAATAATAAAAACAGAATATAATAAATGTTTAAGGGTCCCATACAACAATCGTGATTTTTATAGATATAGTACGCGAGTTCTACTAGCACTTGGCCGGTTTTTTATTTCAAGCTTTTATAAGGTAGTGTAGTGGATCTTAGCTAAATAACGGTTCTAATATGAATGGTTCAATTACGTTCTAGATACTTATATTAATTATATTGGCAGTTTCAGTTCAGTGACTACTTAGTAAACTTATCATTGCGAAGTTGTTGTAAAAATATAATGGTTTTTTTTTTAACATTTGTTCAAGGACTATGGCATCCTTTCCAAACTGACTCTTCAGGACAGGACTCTTCATATTGTTTTGTATTGATGCATCAATTAGTTATAAGTCTGTTATAAACAGTGATCGGAATAGGTAGAGCTAATTTGCCTAAACTTGAGGCATATTCATTCATGCGTGAGTGAAATGGGAATACATTATTAAATGAAGGTGCATCAAGTTTAGGCAAATTAGCTCTACCTATTCCGATCACTGGTTATAAATTATGCGTTCTGCACAATATTAGTAGTGAAATGACGAAAATGCAACTGTAGGCTCACATGTACCAAGTGACGGCGACTGTGGCGCGGCTGAAGCCTCACGACCAGAAGTGCTGTGCCATGAATGAAAGCATCTGCAGCGTGAACTATGAAGACTATTGCTTCACCAGCGGCGTTGTTTGTGACGGCATTAAAAACTGTGGCGTTGAAGACTGGTAATCGATATCATTTAATAGCCTTAGAGTTCGGTTGAAACCTTTAAAAAATATGGTTTCTTGTAGAATTTCAAAATTGATTGAGTTAAGAGTTATTTCGGCATTTTACGTAAAACGCAAAGTAAATTACTTATAAAAAATATATTTGATGCTGTCATATATAATGTTATGTAGTAGGTACGTAAAGTACGCGAGGAAAACGCCAGTTTGTGCAATTAAACAGTTTTGATTTCATTTATTTTTGTTAAACTGTATAGAATTAATAACCTTATAAGTACTCGTATTAGAAATACACACTCGTATAGAGGACATATTGACAGACGGATGGACGAACCGACAGTCGACGTAGGCATAGTAGCGAGGTCTCGTAGTCGTAGCGTTTGGCGGGAATATAAGTTATGTAAGTTGTAATTTGAATAAATAATAATAAAATAAAACTAAATGGAATTGAAGAATTATAATAACAGCGTTCTTAATTTTCTAGCCTACCACCTAACTAGGATATTGTGCTGAACGTGTTAGGTTCGACGAGCGGCCCGCCGAGTGCAGCCTGCCGGTGGAGCGGCTGGGGCTCGCACCCGTGTTCGCCGTCTCCACGGCGATCCTGTGCACGGCGCTGGCCGCCGGCCACCTGCTCATGCGCTGCCTGCCGCCGCTGGCCAACTCCTTCTTCGTCTTCAACGCGAACGAAGACAATAGGCTGTATGTGGACACAGTGTTCGAAGCTAATAATGAAGATCGGGTCGAAATCGATCATGTCCACCGCCCGTCTATTGTGCCGGTACAGATTACAATAAACAATAAATGATGTTGAAGTACAAAAATAAGTCTCAAGACAGAGGGTCCCAAGATTTTCCAGCAATTTGATAACGATGGAAATATTGCTATGGTAGATTAGTTTAGTCGTACGAGTGATAATAGTACATTATCATACAAGTGTGCTAAGTTGACCATTATATACTAGGCGTTATTGTGTGCTATAAGAAAGCCGCGTATATTATGGTTACAGGCACACGTGTTTCATGCGACGTTTTTCAACACACTTGCGAGGAAATAACGAGACTCTTCGTTTAGTAAAATTTTAATTATTAAAACAGTTAGTAAAAGTAGGTACAATTTTCAAAACGGTACTGAACAGTTTTGTTTGGCATTAAGGTTTGTGTAAAGGCGCGTACAGATTATGCGCGGCAATCACTCGAACTTTGGATTGCGAGGCGGCAGCGCGCAATGTAGACGGGGTTTCCGCGCGCGGCAGCTCGAACATTGCCGCGCTCGAACGTGCCGCGCGGCGATCCGAGCACTGTCGGTTTTTGAGCTCGCATAAAAGAAGCTTCGGTCGCTGCCGCGCGCGCAGTTTGGACGGTTGTGTGATTTGAATATATTTGTTCACGCACTGATCGAGCTGGATCGCTTGCCTCGCGCGGCCGCCGCGGTCTACCTAAATTCCATCGAACATTTGCCGCGCGAGCCAATGTTCACCCGAACACTGGCTCGCGCGGCTGCCGCGCATAATCTGTACCCAGCTTAATGTTGTCAATTATTTTCTTCATTTTCTTTACTTGAAGTAGACATTTTCACAATTAATCCAAACTTCGTCACAGCCGTCAATTATTTACGAAAAATAGCGCGTTGTTTTTTTTCTTGCCGCGATACCGATGCGCGCGCGAGTCTAAGGCGCGAACGAGATCAGCCAACCGCCAAGATTAAAAATGTAATAATTCGTGTTTAAAACACAAATTACAGGGAAGTAGTTTATGTTATTTATTTGTGTTAACTTTTAATCTAAGGGACTTTGATGCCCCACTTGTTATAACTGGGTATATAACTCACGGTGAGGGCGATTATACCCGGCGGCAAGGCATGCTCTCATTCAGGCTCGTGCAAGCTGACTGGTGCATGGCTGTACAGTCAAGACCTTAAATTTGGTAACCACCTTGGTCCAAAGTCAATCTGACATTCTACAACAATAAGGTTGAATTTCCATAAAGTTACAAAATGACTTGACATCTCTAATGACATTGACGACCTCAAGCATATTTTTCTTGAAATGGGTTGCAAATTAACGTTCGTGGCCGTACCTGCACCAAGGAGCTGTCCGGGTGAGGTTACACAGGTACCACGTGTGGCGCACTGGTTGACGATGTGCTTGTTCGGCAGCCAAGAGGGATGGACGGCAGAAGCCTCCTTCTACGAATCGGTCATCTCACCTACGCATACCTTGTTACCCCACTGTAAAGGTGGAGTCATTAGTGCAAGAGCAAGTGCAAGTAGTTAGACGCCAGTTCTGTTTACTAAGCGACGTTCCTACCCCCAGCTAAAAATCTACTGTCACTTTTCGAGTGGTGTGAACATTCATGTCAAGTGTAGGTACTTTGTTTTCCCAGTGTAAAATCTAGAAAAATATTATTATCAAAATTGGAATTCGGAAACCAAATAAAGTTTATTAGGAATAAATCTCGAAATTGCAGGCTTAGATACTTCGAAGAAATGAGATAAACTGCGATAGCTGTTTCCAGTTGCCAAAAATGACATAGTAACTTGTAATTTTAATTTGGCTGGTATGATTGTCCCATGTTTGACTGTTTGAATCTTTTCTTTGAACCGCCGGTATAACTTTCTGTAAAAAATCATTAAACTGATTTGTTGTCAACCTCATAAATATTTTGTACTCTCTTTGATCTCCAGTTTCTAGCTCCCTGAACAGATTTGTGGAAATTCAATTTTCTTATCTTGGCAGCAACCATTGTCTTGTCCATAAACGCTTCTTTTTGAACACGTCTGCTTGCGGATATTGTATCATTGTCAATGAATATTGGAGCAATGCTTAAAAACATTTTTTAAAACGAATCGGCGGCGATAACCAAGGCGAGATCTTGTAACTACTGATACCCTTCTCAAACACCCATGTGTAGACGGCTACGTGCCACTCTGCAGATAGGTCCCTAATCACTTACACTAATGACAAATACTAAGCCCGTGTAAATCTAGCATTATCCACTTGACAGTCCTTGAATACATAGTCTCAGCAGTAAAGGCTGATTTTCATTTTTCAAGTAGCGAATGCAAGAGACAAGTGCAAGTGTTATGTGAACTAATCACTTGTCACTTGCACATGCAAAGTACTTGACAAAATGTAAATCAGCCTGAAGGCGGTGGGTTAGATACCAAGTGTTTTATTGGCAGTAAGCAAAGGGCCCACAGTAGGGTGTCACCTTAGTATGGAAAAAAAAAACTTTGTATTTTTGTTCATCTCATAGAAATCAAAAGATGTATTGAGATCTAAAATAACAAAATAAAGTAAAAAATAGGTTTTTTAGACATCTTTGGCTCACTCAATTGAGGTAAAGTTTTTGGATCTCCATACTAAGACCTTAAAATGAATATTTGAGTTCCTAATATAACACACTCTTATAACACCAATAAATCGGGTTTGTATCCAACAAATAACTTTTTAACTTGGGAAATTACATTAATAGCACAAAATAATCAAACAAGCATTCTTATCATTAAACGTTTTAACAGCGTGTGTTAGGAGACATGTGAATTGATTGATTACATCAAAACATGACAACTTTTTATGTTTTTCTTAAACAAGACAAACATTAAATATAGTTTATGTATTAATTATACAGTAAATAAAAAAAAACAGACTTAGCAAACCTCGTATTATGCCAATTTTACCAAACTTCAAGGTCAATGAGCGAGCCAAGAGTACCAATAAATCTTAAATCTGTAAATGCAAATCTTAATTACACTTTAAAAAGCATATTTTTTATGGTATTACGTTTCGAATTTCACAGTTTGAAAAACACCCTAGCCCACAGCTACTGCAGTTCTTTGCGAGCGGGACTGTTTATTAAATGTGGGTTTGCTGTAGGTAATCCGCCCCACACTATGTATAGCGTGCGACCGCACTCAGTCAGTTAATGACGATTAAGTCGTTCTTTAGCGACGATTGAGGACGGGGTAATCCTATTCTTTAATATTTGCGTCAAGTTCTGGGACACCTTCTATAGTTTATGTAAGTTTAAGTATTGCCATTTTCCTCCGTCCGTCCGCAGCCTAGCTCCGAGACTCTTAGTTCTAGAAAGTTCTTGTTTGGCATGAATATACATATTAGTCACGCCAACAAAGTGGTAAAATAACATCTTGAATTTTTTTTTATTAGGGTTCCTCCCCTGTGCGTAACCTGGGGATGCATTTTTTTTCTTGTCTATCCCATATTGCGCGGTGTCGTTAGATAGGTGTTTCAAAAATGTTGTGGATTTGTGAAGACAGCCAAAACTACAAATGCTAAAAAACTGAAAAAAAAATTAAATGAAAGCGTATACAGTTAGTTACCGGCATGCGGGCATTTATTAAAACTGCCGATAATATGTTACTTTAGCAATTGTTTGCAAGTATTATCAATCAAAAAAAACCTAAAATAACTTCACAATTAATTTTCCTAGATACTAACCATGTTCAATGTAGTGCATGTGCTGCGTGTTCATCGTTACCAGTATGGCTGGTACAAGGCATGTCGTGGTACGGGGGCAGATCATAATAATCAAAGTATCCGTCGACTGTCATTTACACTTGTCAAATTTCTGTACTTTACATTGCTGGCAATTAAATTTTTGTTAGAAAGTTAACAAAGCCTGAAAATTTGTTTATTAATAAAATTAATGTCATAGTTACGTTACAGATATACGTTATTTTAACCTACTTTAAAAAAAAGCCAGGGTGCTGGTAACACACTGTATAACGAATTTAAAAGGAAAACTATCACGACTAAGGAGACTTTATTAGTTTCTGAGATACAGGCGACTTAAGTGTTTATACCTACTAAATATCATCTAAGACAGCAACAAATAACGTTAAATAGATAATTTGTTCCTACATGTTTGTTTTTTGAAATAGTTTTTTGTGTTTGTCGTAACAGCTTCGGAACCTTACACTGAGCATGGTCCTACATCCTCTTGCCCGGTTTTCTTTTTCTTTTTC
Source organism: Acleris laterana (assembly GCA_963966035.1). Taxonomy (NCBI): domain Eukaryota; kingdom Metazoa; phylum Arthropoda; class Insecta; order Lepidoptera; family Tortricidae; genus Acleris; species Acleris laterana. The sequence goes on from OZ014438.1 coordinate 21,206,008, forward strand.
TTTTGTACCGTTTAAAAAAGGAACGAGCTAATTGTCTCCATTTAAAGTGTCTTTTTCTGGGCACGGCGGTAAGAGGGCATCATTTCATTTTACGATGTTATAAATATAACATATATCTTTACAGGTGTCATCGAGTTCATCTTCTGAAAACAAACAGCATGAAGATACTTATGTCCCGATAGAGAAAGCAAATGAAAAAGACAACACGGGCGTATTGGTATTGGTAATATGCTGACTAAATAATCCGGCACATGTATTTAAGTTAAACCCAATGTAGATGGAAAAAAATCGGTCGAGTGAGGGTAGGGACAGGCGCACCGAGGGTTCCGTATTTAAAATTTAATATGCTTGTTTACCGCAAAAGAATACACTCATTTCTTATGAACTTTTTTTTCCTTGCAATAAGGTCCATTTTGACTAGCCTAAATTCTAATATAGATTTTCAAAGTTTTTTGTTGTTTCTCAAAAACTTGAAAAATTTAACACTTGATACCTATTATTTTTCCCATAAAATATAAACATGTGTACTTCAGATTTGTTTTAGAACTTTTTAGATTTATTAATAATGAACTTTAGAGATAAGGGTGATGGCCATTCCAAAAAAACATAAGTCTTTTTTTTAAATAGTTTTGTAATGTGCACATTGCGCCATTTCATATGACACACCATTTGATATAATCAAACCACTTTTTTACTCCCCTCTTTTCATTTAGACCCCTTTTCAATTATTTAAAAAATTAATTTTATATTTTTTAACTAAAAACAGACGCGGGCCAGCAAGTTATAAAACTATGCCAAAGGGGTTTGGGTAAAAGTGTTGTCATTTGTAAAAGTCATACATTTTTAAGGTGAGCGACCATTCGTACTCGTAGAAGTGGTAAATTATAATAGAATTATTCAAAATAAACATATTTTGTCATGTAATGTAATGCTTTTAAGTGCATCGGAGCCGATATATTTCAATATTCATACCTGGGCGTACTTTTAGTATCAAAACGGTATATTTAAATATTTAATATCTTCGCTCCGATATTATTTAACGCCATAATTTATAAATATCTATGTGTATTTCGAGGTCCTCTAAATAACTATGTAAAAATAACACATGGCCGCTGAAAAAATATATGACAATATTCTTCAAACAAATTTACCCAATGCCCTTTCAAGTTGATAGCATTTGTAGTTGCTAAAATAACCTGCTGTAGTGCAGTCATTGAAGCATTATTGCTCCGAATTTTTTTACTGTGAACCGAATTGCATACAATTTTGGAATTAGGTTCATCTTACCCTTAACTTCAAAAGTGAAAATGATTTGAACTCCGCAACCACCCTAGGGGTGGTTGCCACCACTTCTCGGGGTGTTTGTTTTTTTCTTCAAAATAACCTCGGATATCGATAGAAGGCCTAATTTTAAGCAAAAAATCATCTATAAAGTTTTTCGAAAAATCCAATACTTTTCAAGTTATTGGCAATTGAAAATTCGCAATTTTTTCACGTTTTTCATCGGTTTTTTGCAAATATCTCCAAAAATATACGTTTTATCGAAAATTTTATAAGAAACAAAATTGTAGCAGGTAAAAAAATTAACAATTTGGTTTTTTATAAAGTATTCTTAGTGCAATATTAAGCTAGATATTAAAGATCAAAGCCGTTTTTATATTGTCTGAAATTTAATCAATGTGGTCAATGCCATCTAGCGGCGAGCAGATGCATTTTATGCATTCTAATAAAAAAGGGTTTTGTAGTGCTTGAAATAAGCTTTAAAATGAGCACTACTTAAAGTCTTTTGCACGTAAAATAAGTGAGCTGTATTGCAAATAAGAGGAGCATCTAATGTTTATCCTTAAAAATCAATGGGTTTCATAAGTGCCATTTCCACCAAAATTAAAATTAATCGTATTCCGCCTAGAATTAACTTTATTATGAACAGTTTGATAGATTGTATCAGTTTGGCTGCTTCAGGATACATATTTTTCAAAAAAGTCACGATTAAAAAAAATCAAAAAATTTCAAATTCTTAAAACACCCACCTTTTTTTCATAATATCTCAAAAATGACGACAGATACGTATAAAAGTGTAGGGATAAAAAAATTAGGTATTTTTCTGACAAACAATTTGGTTTTTTTGTTTTTTCTGTCAAACAAAAAATGACGGAGATATGATTGTTTAAAGAGCGCGTGGCAGCGCAATCACAGCCTCTCTTAAGCCCTTTAACCCTTCACCGTTTTAGAAAAAGGTTTTTTACTATGTATTGCAATGAAGGATGTTGTAGCTCTCTTAATTACCTTTACAATGGTTTTTTATAAATTGTGATAGCATGAAAATTGAAGGAGTTATGGTCCAAAAACTTATGTTACTAACTTATATACGTAAAATGGTAGCAGTAATCATATATATTTACTGTTTTAATTTAGGGGTAGTTTTAAGGGTAGAAAAGCTTAAGAATATGATACTAATCATTTTCGAGAGTGTGGAATAATATTTAAATCCTTTTCATTTTACCAAAAAAAAAAAATTTTTTTTTTATCAAGGGTTACTTTTCAAGGGTTGAAAGGGGGTTAAAAATTTGATAATTATTATAGAGAATATAAAATATTACTTAGTCTATACTTACATCTTTTTATGTCATACCAAAGTATTTTTTGTGATTTTTTCAATTTAGGGGTTGTTTGCAAGTGTTGTAAGATTTTCAAGGGGTTGAAAATGATTTTAATATGAGGTAATTGTGTTAGAAAACACTTTACAATTTCACCACTTACTATTAGACATGTTTTCTAGCGATAAAATGGCTCAATGTAAATTTTTCCATTAAGGGGTTGTTTACAACCCTTAAAAATAATAGGCGGAGTTCAGATCATTTTCACTTTTGAAGTTAAGGGTAAGATGAGCCTAATTCCAAAATTTCATGCAAATCGGTTCACAGTAAAAAAATTCGGAGGTAAGACCGTATTTTTCGCTTCAATGACTGCACTACTGTGGGATACAGACACGTACACGACATAAAGACAGGCAGACAGACAACGAAATCTCACCATAAGGGTTCCTTTTGTACCACTTTGGTACGTAACCCTAAAAACCGTAAAAGAAGCAAGGTATTTTGCAAATTACGGCTTTTTTGTTCATCTTAGTTTAAGGACAGGAATGTCGGTAACAATATGCATTATTAATCTCTATTCTATTCTAATCAATAGTGATTTTATTGGTTTACTCTCGCTTGCACGGTTTACCTTGATTTTTAACATTTTCGTGAAGAAATCAGAAACAAAAGAAAATCGAAGGCAGGTATTTAAGCATACAGTGTTCTTAGGTTCTGCCACTACTCCACCTAAAAGTATAACCAAATTCCTCGTGGGACCACTCTTGTTAGCTTAGGGCCTGTTGTTTGATCAGTAGTTAAACTAATCAATTGTTAAAATTTGAAAAAGGAATCGAAAATTTGAAGGAATCTCACGGAAATGTGTCAAATTTTCAATTCCTTTTTCGATTTTTAACGATTAGTTAGTTTAACTACTGATCAAACAACAGGCCCTTAGCCTGCTAGACCCTTTCACTTCTTAAGTTAAAATAATAAACTGACTGCCACGACGACTGACTGACTCACGAAAATGACCAGAGTCGTAGACTCATGATTCGACGAGACGTCCCAAAATGACATTCAACTGCCCGTCTCATGCTTTTGGCTCAATCAACTCTTCACAACAATTGAGCAAATAGTTAACGATGTCAGCGTTTTATAAAATATAATGTTTTCGTTGTATTTAAATAGTCGTCATCATTTTAGCATGTTTCAATTAATATGCAAGTAGATAACTTAACTCCAACTTGCTATAGTACTTGTAGTTCGGCAAAGTTTTATTATTTACATTCCTTTGAATTAATTATTCCGAACACAGGGGAAACGAACAAAATGAATTACCAGAGATGCCAATGAGTAAATATAAAAAAGAAAACGTAGGTGCCTTATGCCATATAAATATTAATCTAAAAATCTTAATCTCCGCAGATAGGATTAATAGGCCTACATACTTGCACGTAAATTTTACCTCAGGTTAAAGAACTAAATAATGTCAGATTCATATAAGAACTGCCAATTTTAACAAATTAACCTGTTAACCTGGGGTTAACCTAGGGTTAACGTGCAAGTGATATTGACTTGTTCGTATAATAACACATTTTACTTTTACTGAATACATGTAAATCGCCTAGTAAATTGCTCTAGACATAAAGGTTCACAAGCGGAACAGCAAAAAGGCCTGTTCATCTCACTAGCTCGAAAAGCCATTTTTGCTTGTTTGATATCTATTGAGAAAATCTCTTTTAATCTACATGTGAAGAAAGAGTTATTGACATTTGAAGGCAGCTTAAGTCATATTTGACAGCTAGCAAAACGTAAAACGTTAAAAGTGCTGAATTTTTAGCATCACAATTAATTAATTGCATCGAGTAAAAAACACTTAATACAGTCTTACAACTTTATTTTAATTCATAAATATCAGCATTCAACATTAACCTTCAATCTTGTTGTAAAAACGGATAAAACGTTCTGACAGTCCAAGTACCTAAGTCGATGTGCGAACAAACCGCTACCGAAAAAAAAAACTTATATCAAAACTTTTTAATTAAGCCGTCAACGTAAAATATTCGCATGTTTTTCTAGTTTGTTTAGTTATTAGTGAGTATATTAGTGATTCGAGTGACGAAGACGTAGTAACACCTGTGGAATTACGGGAAACCGTGCAAAATGCGGAATTGAGCTTATTTCCCTCGCTGTAGTGAGGTGAAAAGTTTTGTGTTACACACAGGTGAAAAGTTATTTTACGTCCGTGTGTTGAAACACTCGCTACGCTCAGGATTCTATTTTTGAACCACTCGCTTCGCTCGTGGTCGATCATAGAATCCTTTCGCTAGCTCGTGTTTCAAATGAACACTTGCAGGTAAAATACAACTTTCCCCCCTTGTATAACAAATAACTACTCTTTAATTGAATATTAATTGACAACTATTAATACGTATAACAGCAAACTACTTAATATCTATATTAAGTATTTATTAATTGTGATAGTTTTTATAAATACGTAGGTTGGTCTACAGTCGGACTTTTAATTATGTTCACTTAAGTAACATCTTCGATGTTGTTATTTGATCGTATAAAAAAAATACGATGTGGAAAATTACATCAGCAAAAGAGCGTATCCTTATAGCACTTGCATCCTTTTGATGAGACAGTGCAGTTTTTCGGCAATAACTCAAAAACGGTAGGTATATATATATCCAACCACGTTGAAAATTTCCTTGAAAGTATTTATTAAGCGTTATTTTTGTGTTTTTTTTTCATGTGTTTGAACATACGGTTTAAAAGATAAGGGAGGGGGGACACAATTTATGCAACTTTCGGAGCGATAATTTCCGAAAATATTCACCAAATTCAAAAACTTATTAAGAACTTAGTTTTTCAAGGGACTGTCAAAATATGTGCCACACGATGATTTATACTGAAAACATTTTTTCACTTCTCATGCTCTTAATATGTTAAGTACTTTAGTCTCTGCACATCGGGACTAAAACTCTTTATTGATCTCTAAGGACTAAAGTATTATTTTTTTAATTTATTTTTGAAACTCCTAATCACGGTGTTTGTGAATGTAGGATAATCGCCATTTTCAGTAATTGTGAATGGACCATTTTTTGAGCGTAACCTCAAAATGACAACTGTGCAAAAACATAAAGAATAACGATTTAATTTCGTGAAACACGATTAATGATTACGAACATGAATCTATTTAATTATATTAAGGATAATTCTTTTTATTATGCATGGTCCAATTAGTTATAAAATAGTTTTCAAGTTTGAATCTGTTGGCTAAATATGCAAGCATTAAAAGCGTCATTTCACGAAAAATAAACCACGGAACTATTTTGTAAGAAACTTTGTTATAATCAATATTGTTATTTTGTATATGTAGAAAGTCGTTAAAAGTAGAGTGTTTAACGCGAGACTGAACAACCATAATGACACTCGAACTATAGCCACCCGAGCTCCGCTTAGGTGGCTAGATATCTCGCGTCATTATGGCTTGTATTAGTCCCTTGTTGAACAATCTACTATTTCTCATCTTGTTTTACTAAGTAACATCTACTATGCTCTAAATTTCATCAAAGTACCTATTGTAGTTTTCAAGTTAAATGCCTGTATGCTGCTTTATATAATGAAATAAATTTAGTTAATGATGTGAGAGAAGTGATGATTGCAGATATCCAAGTTTTGTCGACTGCAGACAAATGGAAAGGCATTTTCAGTAAGGAGCCGGAGTCTTTCAAAAACATAATTTAAAATTATATCCATGCTTTTATCTGTGCCTGCCAGTTCAGCATTCACAGAAAGAGTGTTTTCTGTCATGAATGCGAAGTGACGGGATGACAGAAATAAAGCATTAAAATTAATAAAAAATGAGTTGCTATTTTTTTTTTTCTGCTCCATGCCTGGATGCATTTAACATATTCAAAAATGATAAGTTGTTAATGTCTGAAACAAAATCCAGCAAAAAATATGTAAGTAAGTAAGAATAAAAATAATAAGTACTTATGTGTGTTCTTTTTTTTAATTATTATTAACTAAATCTAAGTTAACTCAGCAAGAGTAAGGCAAAATTGATCCAATTTACTTGAAACTTGCTATTTAGAAATACTCTCCAATGCGAATAATGAGACACCTACGTATTTCAGCGATTACTAAAATTCAAGGGGTGGCAAAGTTTGTATGCAAAAAATGATTTTATGATACAATTTGCTTGAACCTTGGCAGAAATGCTGTTAAATGCAAATAATGAGACACGTATTTTAGTGATCACTAAAATTCAACCCCTAGAGGGATGAAAGGTGGTTGCAAAGTTTATATAACTTTTTGGTAATTTTTGAAGGAAATATGTGGAAATGTATATTTAGGTTACTGTTTTACAAAAAATTGTTTTTACTTCCTACGATTTAGGTACTAAATTGTCACAAAGGTACTAAAATAGGGGAAGTAGAAGTTTGTATGGGACTTTGGTCATATTTTCTGAAGTGAGAAATGTGAAAATTGGTATTTGGGCTATTGTTTAGTAATTAAAAATAGGTTAAATTGTTGGCGATTTTGGAAAAACTAAAGTGATGAAATGGGATATAGAAGTTATTAAGTGAGTTCGGTTATTTTTTATAGTCAATGTTTAATGTTTGCTCTTTTTAACCCCCGACGCAAAAAAGAGGGGTGTTATAAGTTTGACGTGTAAGTCTGTGTGAATGTTAAACCCCCGACACAAAAAAAAACTGTGTGTGAGTGTGTGTGTGTGTGTGTGTGTCTGTCTGTGACACCGTAGCTCTTAAACGAATGAGCCTTGGAGATTTGGATGCGGTTTTTTTTATTTGAAAGCTGGCTTTTTGGCTCTTAGACATGTTTTATCAAAATCAGTTGAGCCGTTTTTGAGATATAGAGAGTTTAGGGGGTTTAAAGCCCCCGATTTAACGACGCCACATACTTTAAGAGCAGATGTCTCTAAAGGTGGACTTCCGACCAGCGCGGCTCTATCACAACGGCCGCAGCGTCTAAGCCGCTGCGTCACTGTCGCAGCGGCTTAGACGCAGATTGGCTTCCGAGCAAAGCGACTCAGCGAGCGGCGTCAGTCAGTTATTAGTCCATACCTGACGGTTGTGCGGTACAGTAGGAATGAACCGATCAATTAAAAAAATATTATTAGGAGAAGAAGAGGATGATGATCTTTTGCTTCGTTAGCGTTACTATACTACTATAGTATGGAGCGAAGCCCAGCAGACCCAATCGTACAAAATTGCATGTTGAGACACAAAATTTATTAGTTCCTCGTCTTGCTCATCCGTAAATATGTTACTAACGTCCATGTTTTAGATATTCTCTCGAAAATAACTCGATAATAACCTAAAAACAACGTGCTTTCGCAGCGAGCCACGCGACAGTGCTTGCGCGAACATTGCACAGCCGCTACGGCCGCGCGTCACTGACGCGACGCCACTGTCGCTGCGACAGTGACGCTGCGCTCGAACGTTCCCTCATACATTTCCGTACTGTATAATACTATCGCTCTGTCGCCGCGTCACTGTCGATGCGTTAGTGACGCCGGAGCCGCGCTGGTCGGAAGTCCACCTTAAACCTAACCAATTTTCATGAAATCTTGCTAAAAACCACCGGTTTATCCGTTTAGGAGCTACAATGCCACAAACAGACCCTCAGATACATAAACATAGAGATACACGTTATAAACTAACACCCCTCTTTTTATTTATTAGGTATTAACCCCCCATTATTAATTTCGTATCTTTAAAGAGACGTTGCTAGCTATAGTCATATTGTTAATTTGGAAAAGATTAAAAAAGCGTGAAAAAAAATAAAATACCCCCGACTCAAAACCGTCTGTAAATATAATGAAACTTATAGGGCCAATAATTATTTTTTTTACTTTTTAGAGGTTTATCTTTACAGACTGTTTTGAGTCGGGGGTTTTTTAATTATTACGTATACTTATATATCGTATTCGTTTTATAACCTATGTATTTTTATTACCTATGTATTACTGTAAGCCCTGCCCTAATAAATAAAATAAAATAAAATGGGAAACGTGTAAAATGTTGTCAGGGCTACCTGTATTCAAGTAAATAGAAAAAAATACTTTCGGAGATTTAGGAAAAAATATCCCTGTAAATGGCGGTGGTAAATTGGCAGTAGAAGTTTGTACGGGATTATGATTATTTTTGACGCGATGAATGTGAAAATGTAAATTTGTATTTATCTAAGGAGGTGAAATTAAGTTTATAAGAGAGTTCGGACATTTTTGAAATGAGAATCGTTCATATTATTATTCAGGATTTAAATAAAAAAATTACCAACGACTAATTCGGAAAAGGGGGTGAAATGGGGGTAGAGTTTGTATGGGAACGTGGTCATTTTTTAAAGTGAAAATTTGGAAATCGGTTTTAAGGTTACCCACTATTTACCTTTTAAATAAAAATTATGAATGACTGACCGAGTTAGAAACATAAAACACGGTACCAACAAAATTATAAATTAAATAAAAACCAGTTTTTAAAACAAGCCCCTAACAGTGTGAAGAGCGGGTCAAAGTTTGTATGTGAGTTTTTTTTTCAGTGCAACCTTCAGTGTTTTTTTAACACTTGCAGCTTAAAGGAAAAGCAAGTCAAAAAGTTGTTCAAGAGCAAACCCATATATCAGTAAAAAATAACTAAAGGGAAAACTTGGGATCTAAGACTGCTGACTGTAAAGTTTGTATCGAAATTAAGTAATTTTCAAAGGTACATACCTGCAATATAATTATGAAAATGAGCATTAAGACTATTATTACATTGAAAAAATATTCAGCTTTGGTGTCTTTCGAAAATGTTTTGCCAAGTGGGTTAATTGCTTGAATAAAAATTTAGTAATTAGATGACTTAATTATCTATCTATTTAATCTAGGGTCGTGTTTGGTACCTGTAATGGTGATAGAGGGGCAGTGAATTTATTTTGTATGGCCATTTTGTTGTTTTAAAGGTTAGAGCCATGAAATTAAAGTTGTTTATGGGCCCGCTTACTTAAAATTCACTTTCTAGACTTTTGAAAAAAAAAAACCTTTAAAGGTGTTGGAAACTATTTCTGTACTTTTAACAGAAGTTCTGACTCTCCGCAGACGAAGTCGCGGGCGGAAAGCTAATCTAGTCATAGACGTTAAAAATTCGCATTGTGTCGTAAAACGAACTTGGATGGATAGGCTTTCCTGTACACTGGCGTGCTTGGTCCTTTTGATTTTATTAAATGCTTATTAATGATTTTTTTTTAAAAAGATAAAATATTGAAACAACAAAAACCTTACTTGCGAGTTAAATTATCTTTAGTTGTGACTTCTACTAATGGCATGATATAGTCCAATTCAAAATGTTTTGCTTAAATCAGTTCTGTTATTGCGAAAACACGTGCGTATCGCATGCGTATCGGCATAACTCCGCCGGTAAAAAATAATGGCCGTTTCGCAATCTACCTCTGCGTTCCTCACCTCGAAGATGTTGTAGTTTGTCAACTTTATAAATTTAACAGTAGCTGCGAAAGTGGTTCACTTTTTGACGGAGTTTGTCACCAACACTACAGATTCCCATTTTAACATATTCCTAATGTATCTAATAGACGCCCATTTGAACAGATGCCCATAAAACCATACATACTTTCAGTAATCGCTGCAAAAGTTGCGTAAATAATAAAAAATAATAATAAAATAATAAAATTCTTTATTTCAGACCAAGATCCATAGTGTGTTAGTAACAATTGACTTAAAACTAAATTAGAAAATTAATCATTTTTTTGTTTTTTAAATAACAAATTGGGCAACGCCCTTGATCTGTCCAATCCAAAAAGATAAGATTGGACAATCAAATCTTCCCGCTATCGCATTTAGAATTTTAAATTATAATTATTTTTTAAATTATGTCCCCTTTACCTTTTAAACCGTAAGTACAAAAACATTCGTTAGTCAACTGGGCCCGCATAGCACTGAGCCCACGGGCTAAGTTGACCATTTTTTTTTCTTTACGGGCGACTTGACCTAAGGGTCAATTCAGCCCGCGGGCTCAGTCTACCATTACATACCGCCTAAGAGTCAATTCAGCACGTGCGAGATGTTTAATAGTACATTGTGTATTAAGGGTGGTAAAGAAAGAATTACAAACGAGAGTCTGTTAGAAGCCCGAAGCCGAAGGCTGAGGGCTTTAATGACTCGAGCTTTGTATTTCCTTTACCACCCGTGTAACATACAATGTTTTTCATCACAATTGCGAGGAAATGAAATAAAATCAGACAAAAGATCATATTTTTAACTTATTAGCGGCAGACTACATCATTGTCTGTGACTTACCACAGATAATGTCAAACGTGTTCGGAGTCCGATTCTAGTGACATATGAGATCAATAGTTTATTATGCGAGATTGTTAGGAAATAGTATTCAACTGACATTTCATCTCGAATGAAACTTCATATCGAATGGCACAAGAATTGGGGTCCTGACGTATTGTGATAGTTTGAGCCCACGTATAATATTTTAAAAAAAAGCTATTACGCACTTTAGTTACGTAATGGTAAAAAAAGGCCCGCGGGTATTATTTTTGGATTTACGGTCGATTTTTCTAGCATGTTAGGACACTATTTACGAGCAAGTGTGATGAAAACAATTTTCTGTATTTTCTTTGGCTTCTTTACATAATAATAATATGATTACATTGAATTGCTGACATGTAATATTTAAGAATATGTATCATCAATAAACGATTTTATTAAATAATTATATGCTGGCAACATAATTATTTTCATAAAGTATTAATTACAGATGACCCTTGGACATAGTCCACAATTCTCTTACTTACGCTTACTCAACCTATGGGTTCAATGTAATCCATTATGCCTATACTGCAAGGATCTTTATGCCATACCTGGCCATAACGTGGGTTTTGTCGGAAACGCACCAAGTTTGTCATGCTACTTCAGTCAGCCTTAGTATCCAGTACTGAGAATGAAGCCCTATGGTTGACTGGTAGATAATGCCATTTGGCATTAAGTCCGTCATTTGTACATTAGAAAAATAACTTGCTTTTTATTTGATCATGTCATTTCGGAACCGATCGTAGTACAGGGCGGCAAGTTTTGAGTCGATAAAATTGAATATTAAACGCCATAAGTAGGTATATTTAAATCAACATCGATTGTCCAAAAAATAACTATCATTTATTAGATTCAATTATTAACGTAAATACAGCATTAACAATGTTTTTATTATTTAGTGCATTCAAATGGAGGTATGCTTTGGAGGAGTTTGTGTGGGTGTGAGCCTGCGGGTCGAGTTATCCAATTAGTGTGGGTCAATTCACCTTCGAAATGAAACGAAGTAGGCAACTCAATCTGCGGGCTCAGTTGACCACGGACTGGTAAATAGTAGTCGACTAAACCCGCGGGCTGAGCGGACCCTTATCGATAAATAGTAGTCGACTGAACCCGTGGGTCGAGTTATCCGATTAGTGTGGGTCGAGTCACCTATGAAAAAAAACGAAGTGGGCAACTGAACCTGCGGGCTCAGTGCTATGCGGGCACAGTTGACTAACGAATGTCCAAAAATATGTAAAAACTCACAAAGCTAACGCTGAATAAATACTTTCAACGAAAATTATGTTCAACATGATCGAATATACCGTTGTTTAGTTATTGCCGAATAACTGCGCTCCTCAACAAAAGTACGCAAGTGCGATGAAGATACGCTCTTTTGCTGGTGCACTTTTCCACATAGTATTTTTTGAAATAAATAGAGTTTTGTTTTTATAGTAACAGCTGGGAACTCTACACGGAGCATAGTCCGATATGCTCTTGCCCGGTTTTATCAACATATTGGGTAATTCCACGTAAAGATGATAGACCAAAATAAAAAAATACCTAGGTACTCGTACATATTAAAGGAAAATTAAAACATCCGTTTTAAAGTGTATGGTTTTTAAAAATCTGTAGACCGATACCGCCACGTAAGTATACCTATTAGTAAGACCGTTTTTATGGGAAATCACACAAGATTGCACATTATTTGCTTTTGTGGTGACGCGGGTTTGAACGGTCACCGACGATGATATGGGAATCAGTAGGCGTGTAAGAATCGTAATTAAAATCGTTTTTGATTCTTATGTGACCTGTAACTATGGAAACCCAACGTCGAGTCCCTTACTGGGATCACGCGGGTCGATGATGATTCTAGATCCAGACCCTTCAAATTTAAGTTTTAAAATGCAGCTTATCTACACTTATATGTCTACTAAGTTAATAATTTATACCTACTTACAGCTATCGCGCCAGGTATGTACGTACATACATAGACCTTATTATTAGTGGCATATGGGTGAGTACATATTTTTGACGCCTTGGGAACGTGTATATATTTGTGACTTTGAATGACTGTACGGTTACGAGCGTTAATTTGGGACCCATTTCAAGAAAAATATGCTTGAAGTCCTCAATGTCATTAGAGATGTCAAGTCATTTGTAACTTTTAGGAAACACAACCTTATTGTTGTAGAGTGTCAGATTGACTTTGGACTTAAGGTGGGTACGAAATTAAATCTCGTGACTGTACGTACAGTAAACGCATTCACTGCCACCGACGCGTATATTCGTTCACTGTCATATAAGTTTGTTCCTAGGCCACGCCCCCTGGCAGGGAATGCTTAAATCGTGATTTGTGAAATATACTTAATTGTACGAGTGATTTACAGGAAAGCCGGTCTCAACCCAAGGTAACGGCTATGCGCTTGATGACGGCAAAACTACAAAAGAAGTTCTGGGCCGTGACCGGACGAGGCCAGGCGCACCCGCCATCCTCCCGCTCCAACTTGCCCACCAATGACTCCTTTGACGTTTGAGAAAGCTGTTTAATTTGAAAAGTGTTCAATTATGTAAGATATTTCTTTCTCACTATGGTTATATTCTACGATAAAATACTTTTCTTATTTAATTAACTATTGTAGAATTCAATTCGATCACCCTATACCTAGACAACGCTACATCATGAGAGAAGGTATCACTGGATGTACTTGCTCCAGGATTTTCAACTTTCTTATTTTCACCGTACTTGTTTATTTTTTAAACCATGGAGAAGGCAAACGTGGGCACAGGCCACCTGATGGTTACTGGGACCTTTGACCCATGGACAATCTAGACATTCCGGACCGTCCGGCCTTTTAATAACGAATGAATGTATAGTTACCTATGCCAAATTACAGCTTTGTAGTACCTAGTGTCTCTGAGGCCGCGGACAGACGGACACGGTAAAACTATAAGAGTTCCTTGTTGACTCGGGTGAAAGTCCCCATTTATTTCACACTCGAAATAATGGCTGGTGTGAAATGTGCCTTAAGTCTATTGGTCATACATACTTAGTATATACTGTGCCTTGGTTATCATGGAAACATGAGTAAGTACTTATCTTAAAACTTGCTTCACCCATTTTAAATCCTATTAATATTATAAATGCGAAAGTTTGTGTGTGTGTATGTGTGTGTGTTAGTTTGTGACTCCTTTACGCTGCAACCGCTGGACGAAAGTGGATGAAATTTGGAATGGAGATTGCTTATAGGTACGTACCCTGGATTAACACATAGACTACATTGAAATTTTCCCGAAGGAATAACGATAGTCGAAATCTAAGTGACCGTAGTTGCGGGCAGAAGCTAGTATTACATAATGAGTAGGTTTAATGACGAATAATATACCCAGCTTATCTCATCGAAAAATCGTTCAAGTTGCCCCCACTAAACGCCACTCAATAAAAAAAACATACCTTTAACCGCAGAGTATATTTTATATTATAGCTTCTCGTATGTAAGAACTCTACTCACTTACTTACATATTTCAAAGAAACATCACTGGGGTGTTATTCTTTTAAAAACAACGGACGGGCGGACAAACGAGCGAAATCGCAGCGGCGCGTTTAGGTAGTCCCGTCAGAGCGAACAAAACACATTTAAGCGCCTGCATTTTCAATTCAGCAGCCTTATACGTTCAATCCATCGGCAGAAACCATGCTGCTAAATTGAAAAAGCACGCGCTGAAATATGTTTTGTTCGCACTGACAGGACTACTTAAACTCGCCGCTTGGACATTCACTCGTCCGTCCGTCCGACCGTCGTTGTTCAGAGAATCACTACCCAGAACGAGTCTTTCAAGACATTCATATACATCACCGCTCTTAAATCCAAGTGTTAAGATTGGTTTTGCAATTTGCGGGTGATGGTTCTCAACTCAAAGAGAATAAGTGGGCAATCGCTAGCTGAGTTGAGTACCCAACAATCAGGTGAAGGCCACAGAATGCCGCCGCATGAATGCCAAACTATCAGAATGACCTACGCTTACCTCGCTTGTTTTTTGATGTCGATTTAAAAAACTACCTCAAGTTCTTTAATATGTGTTCTGTTTAAATTATTAATGACCAGCCAAGTGTGAATCCAACTTGCGCTCTATGGTAACCACAGAACATAGGTAAATATACCTATTAAATATTTAAGTGGCCCGAACAGAAAGAACCTCTTAAAACATTGTTTTCATTTATTTATATCTGACCGGAAAAAACGGTGTTATGAATTTGTTGTACTTAAGCCTTTTTGCTGTGCCTAGGGTTGCCATCCGTACTATAATATATAGTATTGTACTATATTTCGGCTGTCCATACTTTATAATATATGAAAGATATAAAGTACCCTAAAATACTTTATTTTTAAGAACAATATAATTTCGAAATTAGTCTTAAAATAAAGTAACATAAATAAATTTTGGTCTATAAAGACGTTTCTAAACGACAAAATGTTACTGAGAGAAGCTAGTTCAACAAAAAATATGTCTTTAAAAATAAATAAAAATGTACTATATTTTTGTTGTTTGTACTATATTTTTTGGCTCTATAACTCACCATATACTATAAATCTTGATAAGAAAGGTGGCAACCCTCTGTAGGTATGCCTGTCAGTCATCGTCTAGATCTGGATTCACCGATTTCATAAATACGAGGGCTGCCTTTTAAGTTCTGTCGTTTGCAAGCCTTCCGTGATTGCATAAAAAAGAACTAGTGTCATCTTAAAATATTTGAAATTAGAATTCGAAAACAAAAGAATGACTCGAAATCGGCCCAACCGTTTTAGTACAGCGCTCGTTCAAAGTTGACAAGTCAGTTGTGAAAATGGAAATTTCGAAGGAAAATTTACGTGCGATATTTTTTTACAACTTCAAAAGGGGCTTAACGCGACTTCAGTGCTTCGAAGAGTTGACTACGGTTTTCAATGATAAAGCACCATGCCTCCGGACTGTGGAACGCTGGTATTTAGAATTTCAACGTTGTTGCTCTAGTCTTGGTGATAGACATCGTGAAGGTCGACCAAAAACAGCCGTAACCCAGGAGAACATTGATGCTGTACGGCAACTGATCGTCGAAGATCGCCATGCGACATACCGTGAGATAGAAGCTTCCTTAAGTATTTCAGGGACCAGTGTTCACAGTATTTTGCATGATCACTTAGGCGTAAAAAAGTTGATCTCTCGCTGGATACCACATTTACTCAGTGAAGACCAAAAAACGGCTCGCGTTCGATGGTGTCGCAAAACTCTGCGGCAATTCAACCGAGGAAACTCGAAACATGTTTACGACATTATCAGTGGTGACGAATCTTGGATATATGCCTACGAACCCGATTCTAAACAGCAGTCGACTGTTTGGGTGTTCCAAGATGAGCCAAAACCGACCAAAGTAATACGCTCACGGAGCATTTCGAAAAAAATAGTCGCCACGTTTGTGGCGAAAAGTGGCCACGTGGCCAACATCGTGCTCGAGGATCGTAAAACGGTTAATGCTGACTGGTATACCACTGTCTGTTTACCAGAAGTCATCGGCGAGTTTCGAAAAAATAACCCAAGACGTCGTATAAGACTGCATCACGATAATGCGAGCTCGCACACCGCCCGGCAAACAATTGCGTTTTTAAAAGAGCAAAACGTCGAAATTCTGGAACACCCGCCGCACAGTCCAGACTTAAGCCCTAACGATTTTTTTACTTTTCCAAAAATCAAGCAACGACTTCGTGGTCAACGGTACCAGACGCCTGAAGAAGCCGTTGAGGCATACAAAACGGCCATTTTGGAGACCCCGACTTCGGACTGGAATAAGTGTTTCGAAAACTGGTTCGATCGAATGAAAAAGTGTATTACATATCACGGTGATTACTTTGAAAAACAATAAATACCATTTAACACTTAAATTGACTTTAGTTTTTCCAAACGACACAACTTAAAAGGCAGCCCTCGTATTACACTGCAGAGGCCGTGAACGTAAGGGATTTAAGGACGAGTCTGGGGTAGACCCAATCACTCTTCAATCCCTGTTCCGGCCGAGGATTGTATACTAAGTGCTTTTCTCAAGCAATGCGAGGAAATATTAAAAGTACATTACTGCAATCTTAAGATGGCAATCTCAATACTGCAATCTTACGATGGCAATCTCAAGGTTGCAATCTTACGATAGCAATCTCAAAGCTGCAGTATCACGATGGCAATCTCAAGACTGCAATCTTATGTTGGCAATCTCATGACTGTAATGTTACGATGGCAATCTCAAGACTAAAATTTTACGATGGCAGTTTCAAGACTGCAATATTTCGATGGCAATTCCCAATTCGATGGTATGGGCGGTGGTACAGTGGGTCCGAAGGGCCTAAAAACTTTTGATTTCAAATGGTCGTCTTCAACTGGCCAAAACTTTGTTTGTGACCAAACCTTCACGGCTGTCGGGTGTTACCAGAGTAATGAGATAATGTTGCTCTTGAAAATGAAATCATTAAAGCGAAGTATTTACAATATTTTTTTCACTTCTCATGCTCGTAAAGTCCTTCTTTATGCTGGGTATTGGCTGCATAAATCGCATTTTATGCACCAGTGCATAATAGTACATTGTGTATTAAGGGTGGTAAAGAAAGAATTACAAACGAGAGTCTGTTAGAAGCCCGAAGCCGAAGGCTGAGGGCTTTAATGACTCGAGTTTTGTATTTCCTTTACCACCCGTGTAACATACAATGTTTTACATCACAATTGCGAGGAAACGAAATAAAATCAGACAAAAGATCATATTTTTAACTTATTAGCGGCAGACTACATCATTGTCTATGACTTACCACAGATAATGTCAAACGTGTTCGGAGTCCGATTCTAGTGACAGTCGAGATCAATAGTTTATATGCGAGATTTTTAGGAAATTGTATGCAACTGACATTTCATCTCGAATGAAACTTCATATCGAATGGCACAAGAATTGACTACTTACGAGCAAGTGTGATGAAAAGTAATTTTTACGAGCAAGTGTGATGAAAAACATTGTATGATACACGGGTGGTAAAGGAAATACAAAACTCGAGTCATTAAAGCCTAACCTAGTTCTAACAGACTCTCGTTTGTAATTCTTTCTTTACCACCCTTAATACACAATGTACTATTCTTCCTTTTAGACTAAGGTAATTAGGCCTTAGAGCCACAAACAGAATACACCTTCATTTAATTGATATATTTTTATGACATTTAAGTTATATCTTCATTTAATTACGACATGTATTACTATCTAAATACAAATTTACGATTAATACGGGCGTACATTTACTTAAAAAACATATAATGGAAATATTTATAATCATTTGGCATCAAGGCTCAGATCATAGAAAGTAACAACTGAAAATTTAAAAAAAATAAGAAAAAATGTGTGGCGGGAAGCTAATTATTCGTCAAACATAGAAAGTAGCTAAATAAAATTGAAAATTCAATAAGTTATTCGTAAAAGTAATTAAACAATGTTTTCGAGTAGTGATAGTGACGATCAAATAATGCATTCGCCTGAGACTTTCGACGCCTAAATCGAAGAAAATCTATCTCAACACAGTATATGAAAGTTTTATGAATTGGAAGAGCCAAAAAAACGTAAACATGTTTGCGGAGTGTGTTTTTAATCTATTTTGACGGACTGTCGAAGAAATTACAGCGTCCAACCCTCTGGACCATTTATTCAATGCTAAAATCTACCGTGCAGTTGAAACATGACGTGAATATAAAATTAATTAAATTTTCTTGTATATGCTTAATCCTTGTTTTATTTCCTTGCAATCGAAGTGAAAAGCAGAGTTTAAAACTCGAGCATAAAACTGATTTTACCCTCGACGTGACTATCCGACCTCGCCGTACCAGCTCGGGTGGCTATATGCACATCACGGGTAAAATGGCTCGTTTTATGCTCTTGTTGTAAAATCTACTATTTCATCTCACTAGCTCGGAAAGCCCTTTTTGTTTGTTTGATATCTATTGAGAAAATCGCTTTTTATCCACATGTGAAGAAAGAGCTTTGACATTTGAAGGCAGCTTAAGTGCTTTCATCACGCTTGCTCGTAAATAGTGTCCTAACATGCTAGAAAAATCGACCGTAAGTCCAAAATAATACCCGCGGGCCTTGTTTTACCATTACGCCCTATCGTGCGTAATACCTTTTTTTTTTTAATATTATACGTGGACTCAAACTATCCCAATTCTTGTGCCATTCGATATGAAGTTTCGTTCGAGATTAAATGTCAGTTGCATACAATTTCCTAAAAATCTCGCATATAAACTATTGATCTCGACTGTCACTAGAATCAGACTCCGAACACGTTTGACATTATCTGTGGTAAGTCATAGACAATGATGTAGTCTACCGCTAATAAGTTAAAAATATGATCTTTTGTCTGATTTTATTTCGTTTCCTCGCAATTGTGATGAAAAACATTGTATGTTACACGGGTGGTAAAGGAAATACAAAACTCGAGTCATTAAAGCCCTCAGCCTTCGGCTTCGGGCTTCTAACAGACTCTCGTTTGTAATTCTTTCTTTACCACCCTTAATACACAATGTACTATTTTGACAGCTAAAAAAACGTAAAACGTTAAAAGTGCTCAATTTTTAGCATCACAATTTAATGAATTGCACCGTTTAAAAAACACTAAATACAGTCTTACAACTTTATTTTAATTCATAAATTTCAGCATTCAACATTAACCTTCATTCTTGTTGTAAAAACGGATAAAATGTTCTGACAGTCCAAGCAAGTCGATGTGAGAACAAACGCATCCATAATAAAAAAAAACGTTAATCAAAACTTTTAAATTCGACCAACATTAAATATTTACGTGTTTTTCTAGTTTGTTTTGTTATTAGTGAGTAACTCAGTAATTCGAGTGACGAAGACGTAGTAACGTAGTAACCCGTAAACCGTGCAAAATGCGGAATTGAGCTTATTTCTTTTGCTGTAGTCAGGTGAAAAGTTTTGTGTTCTACACGGGTGAAAAGTTATTTTACGTCTCGTGTGTTGAAACACTCGCTACGCTCAGGATTACTTTTTTTGAACCACCATGAGCGAAGCGCATAGAGTGGTCATTCATAGAATCCTTTCGCTAGGTCGTGTTTCAAATGAACACTCGCAGGTAAAATACAAGTTCCCCCCTTCCTAACAAATAACTAATTTCAACCACTAAACTTTCTTGGAAAAATCTCTATTCACCCAACGTTTTCTATTAACCCATTTTACGGTACTTACCTTTCGAGTTATTGCCGAAAAACTGCGCTTCTCAACAAAAGCACGTCAGTGCCATGAAGATACGCTGTTTTGCTGGTACCTACACTTTTTTTATGTTTGTTGTAACGGCTTCGGAACCCTGCACTGAGCATGGTCTGACATGCCCTTGTCCGGTTTTTGTTAATGTATTATCATTCTCAACACCCAGATCGCTCCTTTTTGGGTTTTATCCTGATAATTTGACATCTACGTTACGAGAGGCATAGGGCGTATCAGATACTTTTGGCAGTGTTGCCAGTGTTGGCTAAAACATTGCTGGTGACTGTACTATTCTGAGGATAGGATCCAACCAAAATACCTACTAATAATACCTACTGTAGCCAGGTTAGATGTTCCCATTACAGGTGTCGCTGTGGTATCACGGCAAAAACTTAGTAGGTACCTACTGCAAGTACGTATAACCATCGAAAACCAAGAGACTCCAATACCAAGTGGATATTTTTTTACTGACAGTAAAATAAAGCCAAAATATAGTTAACGCTTATTAAGGTAATAATAATATATGTATGTAGAGAACACTTCATGATTACAATAACACAACAAACACATATCAAAAGTAGGAACCTACATAAATATAAAAATAATGTTAACTTTATAACTATGTGTATAATATTCCAAAAAAATACTAATGAAATTAAGAAGTTTTTATGCTTTTTGCAAAGATTATCCTTTAACCCCGCGATGAATTAAGAGGGGTGTTATAATATGAGTTTAACGTGAGTACCTATGAGTGTGTCTGTCCGTGGCGTCGTAGCTGCTATAAAAAAGCTAGTTTAATCAGGATAGTGTTAAGCTGGGTTTTATGTATATCGGTTCGACCATTTAAGAGATATGAGCTTCCATCCAATGCAGAACCGTGTGTTATATTGCTCGGCTCTTGCGGTTGCTAAACTTAGGAGTTAAGTATAGCTAAGTACGCTATTCTTCGCCATTCAATCAAGTAAGTATGTAATGTTTAAAGTGTGTGGTAATATTTACGGATCCGCACACGAGTCTGGGTATGGCATTTGTATTTGAATACTATTAGTGATTGTGATTACATTGTGTGTTAATACGTTACCACATGGTACAGAACTATTAAAATGTATGTCCGACTCGGACTTCGCGGTTTTTACTTTTCCGAAGTCAAACTAAAGACATCCACCTATCCGTCTGTTTGTAAGAACCTATGTCATAGTAACTTTTGCGACGTATAAACTTCATTGGATCTTAAGTTAGAGGCGCCTAAAATAAAATTGTTATAGTAGGTACATACTTACCACATATACAGGGTGGGAAAAATCTATGGGCCCTGGAGGAGAACTACCTTAAATCCTTTAGTTAGCTCATTTTACTGAATGGAAACATTCCTTTATTTTTATAAAGAAACAAAACTGCATTTAAAGATTTTTTAAATTTTGCTTGTATCACCCGGGAATCGAACAAACTAAAAATAAAAAAATAAACCCTCGCTATTTTATTATACGAATCGGTAGGATTGTTGTTCAGGATAAAATTTATCTAATAAACATTTGGTCCTACACTCATCTGTTGTACAGTCGCCACACGGGATTGTTGAGCCACTTGCCACAGTTCATAATTTAGCCGTGTAGGCAAATCGGGCATACTCGTGTGACATCGTCGTGAACGACTGATAACGAATGATGACATGTCTGTCTTCTCGTATATTCGTGTAACAGAAAGAGAAAAATATTTCTATCTTTGTCATTCGGTATTTCTATCAAATCAACTGTCAAAAATAATCTGACAGAATATCGGTGATTTATTAAATTTACTAGGTGAAAACCCGGCTTCGCTCGGGTGAAATTCGACTCATAATACACCATGTAGGTACAAAATGTAGGTAGATCTTTCTGTAGTTATCGGTTCTCAAGGAATATTAAAGGCAAAGCAAGGTAAAAATTCGTTTAGCACCGTTCATTGTGTTTAATAAAATATAGTAAATTAAAACTGCAAGTTTTTACAGAAATAATTTTAGTTTCAAATCAACTTTCAAAATAATAAACTAACATAAATTAACAAAACAAATTGCTTGGTTTATCTTATGTAAACCTCTCTGTTTTAAGCACTCAGTCTTTTTCTTTTGTTTGGTAGGTAGGTAAGTAGGTACAAACTTACTACTTTTAAAAATAAAAAATACAAATAGTTCTCGATACAAATTGGCTAAATCAAAAATAATATTGAGAAGGCAATTTTGCAATGAGTACTCACCCGAGAAGTTGGTAAAGGTACTTATTAAAAACGAATCATAATATATTCTCTATTATACATCACAGATTGACTATCATATTTTTCATTAAATATTTATCACCTTTCAAGCCAAAAATGTTGTTCTTTATTACAAATTGGCCAAATCAAAAATAATATTGGGAAGCCAAGTTAAACAATTGCAAGTTTGCAATGAGTAATCGCCCAAGAATTTGGCAAAGGTACCTACTTATTAAGAAATAGTCATAGATATTCTCTATTATACATCACAGGTTGATTATCATAAAAAAAATCTATACTTATAGAACATTTTTCGTTAAATATTTAGCACCTTTCAAGCCAATGTACTTATTAGGAAAAACCTTTCAAAGAAATAAACATAAATATTTTCTATTGTGAATCACAGGTTATCATAAAATTTCTCTACAACATTTTTCCTTAAATATTTTTGAATGCAGAAAGTCTTACAATCCACACCATAAGGTGAAAACATAGAACAAAAAATTCGCTTAAAAACATAACTTACCTACCTACTTACTAAAATCATTTTGCTGTTACTCACCATCTTTACGAAGAGCCCTTCGCTGCATCCATTTGCCACAATTGTGGCAATGTTTTCCAAACGCAAGGAGATTCGGCAGGAGATGTAGGTATCATCAAACAAAACAATGATGAAGGAGTAATGAAAGACATTCAATTTAAGAAATACTTACGATTTTCGGCATGATGTGTGTAATGTAACGTAAAATCCAGTAAAATCCAAATTCACTCAATCGCAGTGTTGCTAACTCCGAATTTCATTTAGGCCCTTTACACAATGCGACTTTTAGCATCGATGCAGTCGCACGTTTCGTATCGCAGTCACTTTTGCCGTCTAATTGAAGTTATTGACGAAATTACAACACTATATAAATATATTAATCAACTTTTGATAATAGAAAATTGAAATCGCTCAATGTTTACGGCAAGACGTAATGGCGCGACGCCAGACTTTTAGCATCGATGCAGTCGCGCGTTTCGTATCGCTGTCACTATTGCCGTCTAATTTAACTATATAAATATATTAATCAACTTTTGATAATAGAAAATTGAAATCGCTCAATGTTTACGGCAAGACATAATGGCGCGACGCCAGAATTTTAGCATCGATGCAGTCGCGCGTTTCGTATCGCTGTCACTTTTGCCGTCTAATTTAACTATATAAATATATTAATCAACTTTTGATCATATAAAATTGAAATCGCTCAATGTTTACGGCAAGACGTAATGGCGCGACGTTTACGAAACGGAACGTTTCGTTTTTTAACTACTCAAGATGTCATCCGGTGTCAGTGACGTTTCGCTAGAGTGGCCAATATGGCGACTGTGATTTGTCTGTCAGCACCATTAGAATTTAACAAAATACTCGACAATCCGAATTTTGCGGATATATGTTGTCGACTCGAAATCTTTATTTTTTTATGTTTTATTATTCAGGTAAGGTTTTGATCGAGTCTACCGTACCCCTTGACGAAATTATTAATATAGATTAGACTCTTAAAAAACGTTCGGGTAAAGTCGTGGACTCCGAGTTTTCCCGATGTCGTGTGACCGATTACGTAATAACAGTTGTTGCTAGGTTACTGTTTCTAGACCTGTAATTGGTTGGCTTTAGTCACTCTATTGTTAAGTTGGCAGGCTTGTCTTTGGGTTAGCCAACACCAAAATTGCATGAAAATTTATTTTTTTAAATCAAGTGATTCATAAATGACACACAAACTCGTAATGATAAAGATAGAAATATAAGATAAAGAGAAATGCAAATATTACTAAATGAGTTCAAGGTGTAACCTTTTTGTGTGCCATAGATATCCTTTGGCGTCAATTCTATTTACTTCAGATAATCCTTCGATCTGTCAGCTATTACCTACAAGGAAAAGTTAATTAAATACTTCATACTTCCGTACGGAAAATATAACTTTAAAAAAAAAATTGACAATGGGATTGTCAATGTAAATTACATGTAAATTGTCAATTTTCTTCCGCCTTCCGCGATGCCACCTTCGATTAGCAACGAAACCAGACAACAAATTGTAATTTTGCATCAGCAAGGCTTAAGCATACGTGCAATAGCAACCGCTTTAAATGTGCAGCGAAATACTGTCAGTTTGTGGGTGAATAGGTATGCTGAAGAAGGAGCTATAAATGATCACCGTGAAGGCAACCATGGTCTTTCGATACTCTCGGCTGAGCAACGCGATGAGATGCGACAGAACTACGAAAATAATGGCTTTATATCCACCAATTATTTCGCAGACCGTTTCAATTGTCACCCCAATACCATCCGAAAACATGGGGTTTAATGGTTCAGAGAAGGGAAAACCGGAATGAGCGAACGAGAGAGGCCGTTGAAAGTCATTGTCATGAAGTATGGGAAGACTTGCGAGGAAGTGGTTATTGTGCTCAGTTGGTCGAGTCTATGCCTTCGCGTCTCCAATCTGTAATAGACTCCCATGGAGCATATATATGCTACTAGCTTTACCCACACTAGTTAAATTTTCTAAAATAAAATAAATAAATAGTCATATATATCATGATATATTTTTCTTTTTTATGAACATGCTTGATATTCGAATAATCAATTTAAGTAGACCTTAAAATATAACAATATAGTAGAGGTTTTGGCTCTAGAAATCTCTTGTCATTCCCGACCCATCCGAATGCTGTTGATACGTTGAAGCCAATTGAAATTTGACATAACAAAGATTATAAAATCAATGGCGGGAAATCGGCGATTCATTACGATGACTATTACACGTCAACAGCGTTCGGATAAAATCGGGTTTTCCGAGTTTTTCCGAAGTCAAAGTGACAAATCATAAAATAATTTATCGCTACGCTTAACAATTGTCGCTAGGTTACCGTTGCTAGACGTGCAATTGGGTGACTTTGGGCGCGAGCCGTGCGAGTATAACCGACTAAACCCGATTTGCATAACACGGCCAATTTACGAACAGTGGCAAGTGGCTCAACAATCCCGTGTGGTGACTGTACGAGATACCCATAAAATTGAATATTTATTACAAGTTCTTTATTAACAATAATTAATAATGTCATTTTTATACGAAATAATATCATTTTTCAACAAGACATTCCTGAAGAAGTCATTTGCCCACAATAGCAGAATTTCCAGGGCAGGGGGGAAATTTCAATGTCTGGATAGGTACAACCGGGACGATTAGATGGTCAGCGAGAAGTCCAGACCTGACGCCTCTGAACTACTTTTTATGGGCTCATGTAAAAAATGAAGTTTACAAAACGTGTTATAATACTGTACAAGAATTAAGGGTTCCGGTAGAAAATGTTATTAGGAGCATACACCACAACACAATATTTTTTTATTTTTAGTTGGTTCTGTTCTCGGAAGAGACAAGCAAAATTTAAAAAATCTTTAAATTTTGGTTTGATTCTTTTTAAAAATAAAGGAATGTTTCCTTTCAGTAAAATGAGCTAACTAAAGGATTTAAGGTAGTTCCCCTCCAGGGCCCATAGATTTTTTCCACCCTGTACAAAAATGATTGCATAGAAAACTGACAAATCGTTATGGTTTTTGTAAATATTTGTTTGTCCTTTCAACGGATTCGGAACCCGGACTGATATGCCAAATTCCAGTTTTTATATCTATGAGCCAAATAGCCAACCCTTAGGTGAGCAGGCCAACCAGACTAAAGAACAACCTGACCAACAGACTAAGTAAATCCTCTTTTTGTAGGGTTGGCCTTCGTACGAGTATTCATTCATGCTAATATAAACAAACATACTCTAGGTACTAATCGCAAGTAGTTACTATAGTTTAAGTTGGAATTAATGACTACCACAGTATGGTTTATATGACTTACCTAATTAAACTGAGTGGAAATAGTGTTGCTTAACAAAACGTTATGCGAAGCCAGTGAAAGTTGTCACTAGGTTTTTGGACGAAATACACAACCAATTGACTGTTCATTAAGCCGATATTAGAAAGGTTTGCTTTGAAATGCTGCGTTTATTTGCACAACTACTTAATATGATACTCACTTGTACTTACTAGAATATTTTTCTTTTTAAATAGTCGCGTAGTGTAAAGTCAATTTAAAATGCGCGCGCGTACGTCCGCCTAATCGCTACCACTCGACTGGCCCACGCGAGGCCGCGCGCTGCCAGCGACCACTCTAGAGTTGCTACAACAATAATATTATGCTAACTTCACACGAATATGAAATACTTAGATATGAGGGTCCTCGATTTTTTAAAATACAATCGTATGTAATGAAATGGGGTTCGGTTCAGGAGGACCGATTTGTATTTTGCCCTGGTAGGTAATGAAAAAGTTTCAGTTGTAAAATGACGTGAGCAAAATGACTTATTCGTATGTATACATACTTAGAAAATGGTCTTAGTTTTATAAGACTTACTTGCAAAACGTCTAATCATCGATTTTAACGAACTGGAATAAGTCTTATCCGAGATTAGTCTGTACAAATTCGGCGTTTAATCTAGGTTTAAGACTGCGCCGAGCAAACGCCGAGCGTCCAGTGGCGCCCTCATTACATTTATTGTGTCTTCTAATTAACTAAAAAAAATCCTTGAAATCAGACGATACGTTTGTGTACCAATGTTGCAAGTAAAAACTCATTAAGCCGTTAAATGTACAACTAGGCAGAACGATCAAATTGTATAAGGTCTTGGTTGCACAACAACTGTGTGTGTGTGACTATACAGTGTGTTACCAGCACCCTGGCTTTTTTTAAAGTACGTTAAAATAACGTATATCTGTAACGTAACTATGACATTAATTTAATTAATAAACAAATTATCAGGCTTTGTTAACTATATAACAAAAAAAAAATTGCCAGCAATGTACAGATGTATGTTTTTGGTTGGATAACTTCGTATTTATCTTGCTTTCTCAGTTGGCATATTAATGGGTACTGAAGCTAATTGAGAAATCTAGATAAATACGAAAATACGAACATATCCGACAAAAAACAATGGGAAAGGATTATTCACTACATCTATAAAGCAATTTGACAAGTGTAAATGACAGTCGATGGATACTTTGATTATTATGATCTGCCCCCGTACCACGACATACTTTGTACCAAGCAACAGCGATACTGATATGATAACAATGAACACGCAGCACATGCACTGCACTACATCAGAAATGGACAGTATCAAAGACAACTAATTGTGAAGTTATTTTAATTATTTATTAATTGATAATACTTGCAAACAATTGCTAAAGCAACATATTATCGGCAGTTTTAATAAATCCCGCATGCCGGTAACACACTGTATATTATTATTTATTATTATTATTTATTTATTTATTAAACCAGCAACAAAAATTACAAATATACAAAAGCCCTGCAAAACTGTATTAGTACAGCTTGTCTGCAGGAAGACTTTAAAATAACAGTTAAGTACTATAATCTTAATATTATACAATGTTTAGCTCGACACAATGGATAGCGATAATATAATTCTAAGGCAGTGTATCTAAAAGATATTTCTTTAGTTTTCTCTTAAATATACGTTTATTTTGCTCGAGACGGATGTCCTTAGGTAAACTGTTGAGAATATATGGCAGGCGCTGGTCTAGGGGTATGATTTTCGTTTGGGGTGCGAGAGGTCCCGGGTTTTTATCCCGGACGAGCCCCCAAAATAATGTGGGATTAATTGTTGCCTTGAAATAAAAAGCCTATAAATTTATCTTAAATACTCGGTTTAATATGATCGTGAAGTTGACCGCCCCAAAACGTTTGCCCGCAAATGGCATGTCTATATCGTTAGTTCATCGTTAGTTCACGTTTGTTCACTATATAAAATCGTAAGGACCCGACTCCAACATATTTTTTTTTTAAAAACAAAATGGAGGGGGCCATCTTCACGTTAACCAACCAATCCACTTTTATGGTTTCTGAGGATTGATATCGGTAGATATTCGTTAGTTCACGATCATTAACACAAAAATATCGTTAGGACCCGATTATAAATAGGTTTTTTTTTTATTTAACTGGGGAGGCTAACTTCACGCTTACCACCCCAAGTAAGAAAAACTAAAAATAACTATCTAGAAGCGTTAAGCATCGTTAGTTCATCTAATTTCAGGCATTTAAACCGTTAGGATCTCAATGGTTTCGCCAGAAAAAAATAAAATCGAAAATTGCAAAGTGGCTGTTTGGATATTCGGGAAAAATGATAAAAGAAGTAAAATAATCGGATCCTAACGATTCCACTGCCTGAACTAACGTCTAGAGACGTGGCTTAACCGATTGAGGTGGGTGTCTTGCGGGCAAACGGCCATAATAGATAAAAATCTTGAATTTAATTTTGTATGAACATCGCAGCGGGGCGGCTAGCTTCACGCATACCGCCTGAGCCAGCCCAGCCGCAAATTACATAAACTAGCTATGAAGGCACGTTAAACGTCGACCATCATCGTTTGTTCAGGCATTTAAACCGTTAGGATCTCAATAGTTTTCT
This sequence comes from Acleris laterana, assembly GCA_963966035.1. Lineage (NCBI taxonomy): Eukaryota > Metazoa > Arthropoda > Insecta > Lepidoptera > Tortricidae > Acleris > Acleris laterana. The sequence continues at coordinate 21,234,929 of OZ014438.1, forward strand.
CAGAAAAAAATAAAATTGAATATTGCAAAGTGGCTATTTGGGTGTTGACGACAGACTTTGTACAGAGTTAAATAATCGGATCCTAACGATTCCACTGCCTGAACTAACGTCTAGAGACGTGGCTGAATCGATTGAGGTGGGTGTCTTGCGGGCAAAAGACCATAATCGATAGAAATCTTGAATTTAATTTTGTATGAAAATGAAGCCCAGAAGCAAATTTAGTTCATTTTGTTCATTTTGTTCACTGGCGGAATAGACGCAGAGATGTGAGCGTCGGTGTGAGCAGATCGCCAATATTCCGCGAGATAGAGATAGATGCATGGTCAAATTAACGCGGTAGAACAGGCAGTTTCGCTAGTGTTTCGCCCGTCATATAAAAGGACAAAGGGTGGCGGAACGTCAGCTTCATCCGACAACGCCACAGATGGCACCACCTGACTGTCCTACTCAGCCAGCCTCGCTGCGCTCGGCTGGCCCTCACCCCGACGGAGGCAGCGCCTCAAGTGCGGTCACCACCGCCGCACCAACCTAGGTTCAGCGTGCCCCAGTGAAGGGCACTGCTACCGAAGCCCGTGTGAAGCAGTGACGGTGTTAACACCAACTGCGTACTCAAATCAAAAAAAATAATAATCGCTGCATCGGTTTCGCGGCGGAGGTGTGCTACCGGTCTCATTAGATACCACACACGATAGGTTTCAGAAAAAAAAACCCATACAAAAAGAATATGACGTCATAACTCCTTTTCTTGTTTGTTTTTTTTTCGTGCTACGGGTCAAATTGAATCTTATGGCCTAAAGATCAATCGTTCCGATTTTCATGCTTATTATTTATAGCTTCAATACAGGTAGGTAGTTACGAGTAGCTGTACTTAATTAATTACTGACACAATCATTACAGTTTTGAACCCTCAACGCAAAAATACGCGATTTAAGTAATTAGGAAATATTTTTCTAGTTCATCGATTACGAATTCGATTGTAAGAGTCACAGAAATATTATAGTATAGGTGTACCAGAATCTCATGGCAAATGGGGAAATAAAAAAATGTAGATGGCAATACTGGGGAAATTGGACTAAACGGTATATGATACTGTGTAATTTTTAGCCGACTTCAAAAAAAATTGAAAGTTTAAGTTTCGTAGGATTTTTTTTTTTATGATTTCAGGATATTTAACAAAAAATATACGAAACTAGAGGTCTATTACATTAAACTTCCACTGTAGGATAATAATTATTACTCACAAATAAAATAATAAACACACCATTCTTTCTCAAAAATTTATGTATAAGTAATAATGAGTATAAAAAATAACTTGAAATCTCATCCAGAATTAGAAAATGATTCCGAAAAGTCTACTTGCATTTCTTGTTCTTCATCACTACATAGTATAAAACAAAGTCGCTTCCCGCTGTCTGTCCCTATGTATGCTTAGATCTTTAAAACTACGCAACGGATTTTGATGCGGTTTTTTTTAATAGATAGAGTGATTCAAGAGGAAGGTTTTTATGTATAATAAATTTTGTTTTATGTACGTGTGTTATAGAAAACTCAAATAAACCGAAGCGAAGCGAGGGCGAGTCGCTAGTCTGCTAATAAACCGCTCTTCTAACATTTCAATTAATTCGTCTTGTTCTATGAAATCTTTTTAAATTTTCACTACATGTTGAAAAAGCTTTTTCTGTCAATAATTTAATATCGCTGGCAGGTCTGTTTACATTCTTCACTGCAACTTTTTGTTTCATTATACCTCAAATCAATTCTATGGGATTTAATGTGCAATGATAAGTTGGGAGCCTTAAAACTTCGTGGCCATGTGATTTCAATAATTCATCAATTTCATATAAGGATGTAGACTGGTTTTGTTTCATGGCTTCAAGTAGTTGACTTTTACGCCAACGATAGTCATAGTCATAGTGCCCTCAGTTATGATTCGACACGTATGGTAGTGCTGGGAACCCCTGTAATAATTAGTTTTTATGTAAGACAAAATATACCTAAACCTAAAAGTATCAAAACAGTTCGTTTCAACTTACCAGTCAACTCCACGATACGCTTTAAAATCGAAGATTGTGTTTGATTTAAATACACCTCCTTCTTCGTGTATTGTATTACACACATTGTGTACAATATTCCTAGCTTGAGATCTAAGCGGTTATCTCGACATTTTCACTAAATACCTAACAATCGTTGAAAACTAATTACAAAATGTATGCGGCGGTAAACAAACAAATTGACACAACTGCCGGTTGACAGTTGCCATATGAAAATCCCTACTTTTTTACTTTTAAAAATGCCATCAGTTTCTGGTACACTATAACCAATTATAGATAAAGATTCGATTGTAAGAATGTCGTTTCGAATCTACGATCATTGGTATAATCTATGGCCGTGAAATAATCTGTACGGTGCGGCGGGGAAAGTTTTCCTTTTGACAGCGACGCTAATACGTTTGTTTTGTGCAGTGAAAACATACAGAAAATTCTAATGGAACCTGGTATTCCTGGTGAGTCCTTTTCATTATTCATTCTAACTGTGTTTGCTTACATCTTCTGTATTTACCTGTGTGTTGTCTGGGTGTTGCACTGTGGTACTTGAATGTAGTAGCAAAGTATCCCGTGTAAGAAAGTGGTACATTGTGTACGCTTTGATCAGTAATCAGTTGAGCAGTACCAGAAGATCAGTATCAGCTATATCAGTAACAGCTGTTAGAAGCCCCAAACCTTCTCAATCAAACTTGACTAAAATGGTTAAAAGATTATAAATACTTAATATATTTAAACTTTATCGGGTAAATGAACCTCGACTGTAAAGGTAAATTGCCGCACGATATTAAGCAGGTTGAGGTAAGGCTCACTCACACCAGGTTTAAGAAAGGCGGGAGGTATACATGAAGTAAAAAGTAAACGACTAGTTGGTACTCACTTTTAATCAGATAAACCCTTACACTTACACACTTTTGCACTTCTACCTTTCGACGATCAAAAACGAACTAACGGGGTTGGCGCCATAAAACTCCTTATTTTTACACAGTATCAAAACCGTTTAGTCCAATTTCCCCAGTATTGCCCTCTACATTTTTTAATTTCCCTATTTGCCATGAGATTCTGGTACACCTATATACTAATATTTCGGTGACTCTTACAATCGAATTCGTAATCGATGAATTAGAAAAATATTTCCTTATTACTTAAATCGCGTATTTTTGCGACAATTATACCTGTATTTTTGCGTTGACGGTTCAAAACTGTAATGTTTGTGTCAGTAATTAAGTACAGCTACTCGTAAGTACATACCTACCTATATTGAAGCTATAAATAATATTAATAATAATCTTACCTTTCGATATCCTCAGTCTTAGGCAGTCTAAATAATGACAAGTCGACATTCCTGTCATTATTTTAGCACCCGTATGCTATTATACCTTTTGTCTATTCTAGTAGCTATATGTACCTACTCAAACAAAATAGGGACTTACTTTCGCAGCGTACGGCGCGGCGGCGGCGCGGCGTGCGTCAAGACGAGTTCTCGCGTGACACCCAACTGATTGAAGAGACCATCTCGTTCGGAGAAGAGCTTCTCATTCTGGTAGCCGACAGCAGGCAGAAAAAGTGGATGCATACAGTCACAACTATCGATATGACGCACAATAGTAAGAAAGCGTGGTCCACAATACAAAAACTGATAAATGACCCGCCCCCTCCATCATCGCCGGGCCAAACCCACCAAAATCAAGTAGCCCACCAGCTTATACAATTAATGGAAAGCCTACCGGAAGACTCCCCAAAACACCAAAATCAGTCCAAGATACACAGCAGACTTGCAACAACGTCAGCATGCCTTTCACACTCACTGATATCATCACAAGCATAAAAGCACTCAAAAACGGCAAAGCAGCTGGCTTGGATGATATCAGTCGTACAGCTGAAACACCTGGGACCAGTGGCTATATCCTGGCTGCTCAGTTATGGTATGGTGACATAACTATAACAAAAATGAAAATTGCAAATTTGAGTAAAGGGGAACCAAGTGAACGAAGACTACTAGAAAAGGAAAAAGACCAAATTATTCTCTCTGATCAGATGCAACTTCTTCATAATGAAATACCTAACAGTTGGTCACTTTTTAGAGATATTGAGATAGATAAATAAAATAAAATCTAAACGGGTAAGGTACCTATGCTTTTCATACTAGGCAAAGGACATGTTTTATTTCATTTAAGTTCATTTTTTTTTTTACCTAATCCAAGTTATAAGGTATACTCGATCATCTGCTCAATATAACGCTCATTGAATGCAAAACAGACACATTCCAAAATAATTTGCTCTTGCATTAAAAATCTTATACGAATAGATTCTAATTTTAAAATGCAACACTGACTCATTTTGGAATGTGTCCGTTTTGTATTGAATGAACGATAAGGTATTCAATTTCCCGCACTAGTAGTGTGACCACAAGTCTCATGTTTTGGCAACATACTATTGGTCACACCAAACAGTGTGGCTAAGAGGAAAATAAATTACTCGTCGTCACACTGGAGTGATAACCTGGTGTGACCACGAGTCTGGAGGGGTATGGTTCAGTCCCACCCTACCCCCGGGTATGCCTAGGGGTATGGTGGGTCTGCACCCCCCAGGGGGGGTGCAGACTCGTGGTGTCACACCACTACTATTCGACGGAGCCCTGCCTATTTCTGAGCGATTTGCCCTTCGGGCATCTAAAGATACCTAAGGCTGGTTTTAGTGTCACGCGGACCGTCGGCGCGGAGCGCTCCGCGCCGACGTGAACCGCGCGGATCATCCGCGCAAGTCGTTTTAGTATCGCGCTGACTGCTTCGGAGTACAGACGCGAACAATGCATCCAATGAGGAGAGTGTTACTTATTATTACACAAGGAAAAAAAAAATGCGTAGAAGGAGACTACATGTTCACCCTTTAATCGAGCAGAGAGCCGTCGCGGGAGAATTTGTGACATTATACGGCGATTTGAGGGCTGACGAAACAAAGTTCTTCAACTACTTTCGGATGTCGACCAGAAGTTTTGACGAACTTCTCTCAAAAACACGAAATAAACTGACCTGTTGCAGTTTACGACGTGTGCCGTGTGCCTATACCACCGATTGAACGCCTGATGGTGACTTTGAGGTAAGAATAATGTACTTATTACTCGTATAAGTATTATTTATCATGATATTTAATTTTCAAGAATTAAATAAAACAAAAAAAAAGGAATTAAACAAAACATTTAATCATCATGTAATGGCACCATAGACATAACTGGCAAAGTGGTCCCTTTTGCCTTAAAATATCACATTTAATCATAACAACTGAGATCGTACTACTTATTTAAGAAATCAACAAACACTTTAACTTCAGTTCAACAAATTAAGAAAATAAACAAAACATTTATGGCACCATAGACTTATAACTGGCAAAGTGTTCCCTTTTGCCTTAAAATATCACATTTAATCATCACAACAGAGATCGTAATACTTATTGAAATCAACAAACACTAACTTCAGTTCAGGAACAGGTACAGTCAGCTGCAGAGAAATGTAACCACCTTTGCTAGGAAACTTTAAGCTTAGTTGTCAAATGAGTTTTCGTGGTCTATCACCTCGTAAACAACCAGCAAAGTCGTACCTTTTGCCTTAAAATAACATATTTAATCATCACAATAGAGATCGTAACACTTATTTAAGAAATCATCAAACCTTTAGTTAAGGGGCTTCTAAACCGGCCATATTTTCACTGCAATATGTGGCCGGCAACTATTGGTGTCTCTCTCTTACTCGCATGTTAGAGAGTGACACCAATAGTTGCCGGCCACATATTGCAGTGAAAATATGGCCGGTTTAGAAGCCCCTTTATATATCACATATACAGGATGTCACATCTCCGACTTATTTATTTATTTATTTATTTATTTATTTATTTCCACAATAATAGGCTTACAGTTTTATCCAAATCGCCTATCATGTTAGCTAACAATTATTATATAATATTATACAGATACCTAAGGATTACAGATATAAAATAATTAAGTTTTATAACATGAAAATAGTAGACGAGTACATAATTAATAGGGTTATACAATACAGTTACAAAAACGTATACGAATTACACAAGAACGTACAGATACTATGCTTTAAAATGTGCCAGCGGTCGGCTAGCACGTCGGTATCCTGGAGCTCGGCAAGTAGCGCGTTTAACAGCTCTACCGCGCGGGCGGTCGGGGAGTTCCGGGCGCGGCGTGTCTGGAGCCCCGGCAGCGCCGCGAGCAGCGGGTGCCGGCGGCGCGCCCCCGCGCGCACGTACTGGTCGGGAACGAACAAGCGGAGCTGCTCAAGAGTAGTCGGATTGTCTACCTCGTTACGCAGAAGAAGACAATAGTGCACTAACAAGTGCGTTTTCCGTCTGTGCGTCTGTGTGAATAGCCCGACCATGCCCAGCACAAAGAGAGAGGGATATAGAAACGGGTAATACCCGTACATCCTCTTAAATATATACCTAGCAAATCTCCGTTGCACCCTTTCCAGCATAAGAGTGTACTTGGCTTCCATAGGGTCCCAGACAATACAGTTAAATTCAAGCTTAGAACGGACGAAAGCATTAAATAACAACTTTGCAACCTTAACACCTTTGAATTCCGCGGCTGCTCGCATAATAAACCCTAGGGATTTACATGCGTCTTTGCATGTTTTAATGACGTGCTCATGAAAATCTAGCCTAGAGTCGAGATGCAAGCCAAGATCACGGATGCTGTTTACACGACTTAGGGTTGTATTACCCAAAAAATATATCGCTTCCACCGGCATACGGGATCGAGTAAATGTAATCCGTTACATTTGCTAGTATTAAAGTACAGCTTATTGATATGTGCCCAGTTCATCACGGAGTCTATGTCACCCTGTAGAGCTGTGCAGTCATCAGGCCCATCTATAGCTGAGAACAGCTTTAAGTCATCCGCAAACAGTAGGCACTTTGCATAACGGACGGCTGCCGGCAAATCGTCGACCATGATCAAGAACAGGGTTGGCCCAAGCGAACTGCCCTGACTTACGCCAGATCGAGTATAGAAGTCCTCTGATGCAAAGCCAGATATTTGGACATATTGCCTTCGATCGGTAAGATAGTTAGCAAATAACTTTAGTAGGTCGAAGGAAAATCCGAAAATGGAGAGTTTGCGTAGAAGGACATCGTTATCAACTTGATCGAAAGCCTTCTGAAAGTCAAAGTATGCCGCATCCACTTGCCTGGACCTATCCATATGTTGAAGCACATAGTCCACATAGTTGACGTTATTAGTACAGGTAGACCTTCCTGCTCTAAAACCGTGCTGAGAGTCGTGAAAGTAAGATGATGCTTGCGACATGACGCGGCGATTGATGACATTTTCAAAAACCTTCCCAAAAACAGACAGGATGGCAATAGGTCTAAAATCGGTGATATCAGCGGACGACGACGTTTTGGGAACAGGTGTAACCCTTGAAACTTTCCACGACGATGGGTAGATTCCCTTTGCAATTGAGAGGTTGAATATGAACAGCAAGGGCTTTTCTAATACAGACAAGCAGTCCTTGACTATGAAACTAGGAACACCATCCGGCCCCGGAGATGAACCAGTTTTTAGCCTACGCACTGAGCGACGCAGGTCATCTGGCGATATATGCGATAAACGAATATCGGCGGGGCTCTGATGGGCTGCAGTACTCTGCATCGCTTCTTCCGTGTCAAGGGTCGGCACATTAGGTTGGAACACAGAGCTGAAATGCCTAGCAAACGCCTCCGCGGCCTCCAGTCCCACAACTTCTCTACCTTGGTATACATACGTACCTTGCGCTTGCCTCTTATTTCGCTTATTTTTTATGTATTTCCAAATTGAGTTGGTTCATGGCTTATATTTTGCTCAACGTTCGCAATGTGTCGCTCATACGCGCTCCTAATAAGTAGCTTCACTTCGGACCTGTAGTAACGAAACAACTCGCGATTAAACTCTAGGCCTAAACATTTATATTTTACCAAATGAAAATACTTAAGTTTTATGTTCCTTATCACTTCCGGCGTATACCATTGGGGATACTTGTAACGTCCAGAATGCTTGGATTTTGTTCTCAATGGTACATGGGAATCAATAGCACCACTTAAGAGCCTATAAAATATCTCTGTAGCCTCATTAATGTCGCTTACAGTATACAATTGCGACCAGTCCAATACAGCTAAATCATGGTAAAGTGCGACTAAGTTAGCTTTACTAAAGTTCCAACGGAACGCATGTGGAACAGACGCGGAAGTGCCATACAAACATTTATCCGGTTGACTCGTGGTGGATATGGAAACATCTAGCGCAGGATGATAAGCGTCCAAGGGAACTAGAGAGTCGATGTTACGCATCACAGAAACTTCTTCGTTCGGCATATTAGTTAACACAAGGTCCAGGATACCGCCGTAGGAGTTGCATATATTATTACACTGGACTTATAACCTCGGACACTCCGCATATACAGGGTGACAGGAAATTCGCCGTATTCCTTGAAAGGGGTTATTCTACAGCTCATTTGTAATGATTTAAGTCCAGTTAACCAGGGGTCAAAACTCATTGGTTTTCGAGTTATTCACGTTTTTAGTTTTTTTTTTAAATACCCTCTTTTCGACCTAAAACTAGTAATTTTGTAAAAACTTCGTCATTTAGAAATAAAAAAAAGTATTTTTCGAATAGCTAATGAACCACTGATTACGAAAAAAAAAAAAAAAACAAAAAAATGCAAAGTTTTGCAAATAAAAGGATTTGAAGTTAGAAGTTCAAGTAATTATTTTCCAAATTTTGTAACATTTTAAAGCATAATTAAAAAAAAAAGTATTCATGACACTTCGCGTACAAATTACAGGAATAATTTGCTTAATTTATAAGCTTTCTAAAAAGGTACAATTTATGACATTTTAATATTAATTTTATTTAAAAATTTACAATTAACAATAATAGCAGAAATGTTTGCGGTTATAAGCTCCATCGTTTCAACCAAAAAACACGGGAAGCGTTGTAGTAAAATGAATTTAGAACACAGTTCTTTTTTTAGAATTCAGTAATGGGCTTAGTGTCCTATTTTTAATAAAATTTCTTTTTAAAAACTTAAGGTGCGTTCCATTTTTAAATTTAGAGCATCTCAAATCGTTCTCTTTTTTAAATTCAGCTAATGTCTTACGACGTTCTATTTTTAAATAATGATGCTTTTTGAGCGTACGCAGACAGAGCGCGGTCAGGAGTTCTGAGTTCCGAGTTCAGAGTTCTGCGTTCTATCGAACGTACCGAGTCTATAACAGTAACGCACACAGCGGGCGGTCAGACCGCGGCGGTCAAAGCGGAACGTCGCGCTCTGAGTTCAATTGCCGCCGAGACAGCGAACGCCTGGAACGCCGCAATGTCGCAGAAAAGTTAATTGAATTAGTTGGGGAAAGAAGTTTATTATACGATTTAAGTGATGTGTGTTCGAATCTACTGCTAGTACATGAATAAATACTGTAATGTCATTTTTTATCCTTAATAAATAAATACAAATCTTAAAAATACAGCCAGCCTTTCTTTTGCTGAAACACACTTCCTCCAGTTATTATTTGGTTTGCATATGAGGTTTCATGATGTTATACAATTCATTAAAACTATTTATCGACATGCGAAAATAAACATAGAATATTTCTTCATCTTTAAGTAAATCCTGAAAAATACTACTAAATTCGCCTTGTTTTTCTCGCATGGTGTTAATTGGGTGCACCCAATACTTTCTTTTCTTTTTAGAAGCTACTAATTCTTCATCGGAAGATTCTAGTGACATGTTGCATGTACGAAGACACGAACGAAACTAGAACGCGAGAATTTGAACGCCACTTGTGTGCGACGGAACTCTTGAGCGGTCAACAGTCACCAGAACGCGGAACTCTGACCGCTCTATGTCTGCGTACGCTCTTTAAAAACAAAGTGCGTTCCATTTTCAAATTTCGAGCACCTCAAAGTTTTTGAGTGACCTACGTAATCAGTTAGTTTCAACTTTCTTTTCAATTCGGACGATATTGATAATTAAGCTTCTTTCTCAAATGGCTGCTTACCAATTCGAAGAATACGCAGATATCGTTTATTGTTACGGACTCTGTGATGGAGACGCCGCTGCAGCTAGAAGAGAATACCAACGTCGTTACCCTAACCGCCGTTTACCTCACGTAAGTGTGTTTGGTTCATCGTACCGTCTTATTCGGGAAAGAGGATCAGTTCAACGCCGCCAAGCTGACGCTGGAAGACCTCGAAATGATCCTGCTGAAGAAGAAGAAATCCTTCAGTGTTTCCAGGCAGACGGCACTACTTCGACGAGAAATGTGGCTAACCAGCTCGGTATGTCGCACTGGAAGGTGTGGTTTACTCTGCACTCAGCTCGGCAGTACCCGTATCATTACACTCCAGTACACGCTATTGAAGAGGGAGACCCAGCGAGAAGGATAGATTTTTGCAGATTCTTAATTAATGCAGATGTCGAAGATCCCGAGTACCTGAAGAGAATTTTGTGGACAGATGAATCCAATTTCGACCGTAACGGGATAACAAACTACCACAATCTGCACTTTTGGGCTCCCAAAGGTCAAAACCCAAAAAAATCAAGAGAAGGCCAGCCGCGGCAGACTGGCTGACACACCTGGACATCGACCCTTGATCCATGCAGGATGAGTGCCATACGCAATGATGATGATGATGATCAAGAGAAGGAGCTCACCAGCAAAGATTTTCTTTGAACGTGTGGAAGGGAATCGTGCACGACAATTTGATCGGACCTTTCTTTCTGCCAGCACGATTGACCGGCATCGCATATGAAAATTTTTTGAGGGATGAGCTACCGACGCTTCTTGAAGATGTGCCGCTTGCGACAAGAAGGAACATGATTTACCAACACGATGGCTGCCCCACTCACTATTACCGGGGCGTACGACAGTGGATGGATCAGAACTACCCAAGAAGATGGATTGGTCGAGGCAGCCCAACCCCTTGGCCAGCCAGAAGCCCGGATTTAACTCCATGTGACTTCTACATCTGGGGTCACATGAAGGCGTTGGTCTACGATAAACCGATACGTAACGTAGAAGAGTTAAGACAAAAAATTGTAGAGGCGGCACAGACAATGAAAGATAGGCTTTCGAGACGAGTAACAATCACCGAAGTACGAAAAAGGCTTCGTGCTTGCATTCGAAACCAGGGCAAACAGTTCGAGCAAAATTTGTGATGTAATTGATTTTAGTTTTTAAGATTAAAGTTTATTTGATAGTGAAACTGTTTTTTTCCTCATTTTATCCTAACCTTGCTTAATCACTTATCAAAGTATCACTTAAGACTTAAGACAGAAACTGAAGGCAAAAAACCCCACGAATTCGAGACACAAACAAATTAAATTAATTAAACTAATGACCCTTTGTTTGTGTCAACAAAGGCAATCTGCTGTGCCTTCTACATCAAGAAGATAAGTTAAGATAAGAAACAGAAGACAAAGTAAGCCCTCGGAGAATCTAAAACGACACAAACAAACCCATTAGAGTCAAGTACGCTAAGTAAAGTCTTCTAGCTGTTCTGCTATTATTATTATTAATTGTATTTTTTTTGTATTAAAATGTCATAAATTGTACTTTTTTAGAAAGCTTATGAATTAAGCAAATTATTCCTGTAATTTGTACGCGAAGTGTCATACTTTTTTTTTTAGCTATGCTTTAAAATGTCACAAAGTTTGGAAAATAATTGCTAGAACTTCTAACTTCAAATCCTTTTATTTGCAAAACTGCATTTTTTTGTAATTTTTTTTTATTTTCCGTAATCAATGGTTCATTGGCTATTCGAAAAATACTTTTTTTTATTTCTAAATGACGAGGTTTTTACAAAATTACTAGTTTTAGGTCGAAAAGAGGGTATTTAAAAAAAAAAACTAAAAACGTGAATAACTCGAAAACCAATGAGTTTTGACCCCTGGTTAACTGGACTAAAATCATTACAAATGAGCTGTAGAATAACCCCTTTCAAGGAATACGGCGAATTTCCTGTCACCCTGTATGTCAAACTGAGCAACTTTTACTATGGGACCAAACCCGAAATCGCAAAATAAAGACTTTTTCATACATTTTGGTTGTGTGATCTTATCATTTTGTATGGGGATATTTTTTTTTTGCGATTTCATGGCTTGGTACCATACTCCCATAGTAAAAGTTGCTCAGTATAACTTTTATATACAGGGTGTCCCAGGTTATTTTTAGTCACGTTATATTTAAGATTCGTTATATTTATTCCAGAAATTAACAAAAATATTTCTATCATCATTTAACTGCTAAAGTAATATTTACTTCAGAAATTAACAAAAACTTAATCAGTATCATTATGGTCTGATTGATACCCTGCTGTTTGATAACCTGTGGGTGTGGGAGTGTCTTATATATAGTTGTATGATGTTGTATGAGCAGCATAAGGATTATACCGCGGTGAAAATCTTGCATTTTGGTTGGTAGATGCAGAGGCAGATGGGATATGTCTATTTTTAATTGCCGTTGCCTCGCGCAGTACTCGTGACCGGAACTCTTTTTGTTGATCGATGTCAATTTTTTTTAAAGTTGGCCCCAAGGACGAAAAAAAGGCCAGGGGCCTATTGCATAATAAAGTACAAGCTAATACTATTAGTGATTTTGGTTGTAACTTGTACTTTTATGTTGCATAATAAAATACGAGGGATTAATATACAAGTGAATAAGTACAAGCTAATAATATTAGTGATTTTGGTTGTAACTTGTAAATTATTGTTGCATAATAAAATACAAGTTATAAAATACAAGTCAAAAAGTATTAGCCCTAATAACTAATATTATATGTAAATTTTATTAGTTTTGGTTGCAATACGAGTCTAAAAATTCAAATTATTAGTTGTAACTTGTATTTATTACTACTTACCTAAGGACCACGGTAATTTTGAATTACAAGTGATTTAGTTAAAGCCTAATCAACGAAAAATGTTTAATATTTTGCATTTATCCGACGATGACGATGATCAATATCTAGTAACCCGACACCAAAAGGTATATAAGGACAGGATCAACTTCACTTTTGAAAATAGTGCACACTTTTACGAAATGTTTCGAATGAAACCTATTAAAGCCGAACGTGTGCTGCAAGCAATTTCAAGCGACATTAAGTTGAAAAAAAAAGGTGGTGCTCTTTCTCCGAAACAGCAATTATGTACTACACTTCATTGGCTTGGAACTGGATGCCAATATTATTCTGTTGGTGCAGGTCATGGCGTTGACAAGTCTACAGTTTGTCGAACTGTTCATCGCGTTATTAACGCTATTAATAGAAGGTTATTTCCATCGATAATTATATGGCCACACCGAATGGAAGACGTAGTGCAAGAGTTCTATGAGTTATATAATTTCCCGAATGTAATTGGTATAATTGATGGAACACTCATACCAATAGACGCACCAACTACTAACGAACCAGCATTCGTAGACAGAAAAGGAGGCCATTCGATCAATTGTATGATGGTATGTGGACCACAATATCAATTTTTTTATGTAAGTGCCAATTGGCCGGGTAGTGTGCACGATGCACGAGTTCTTAGAAGGAGTAGTCTCTACAGTGCAATGGAACAAGAAAACATATTTCCAAATGGCGTTATACTTGGAGACTCTGGTTACCCTCTAAAAACGTGGCTAATGACACCGTTACACAACGACCCAAATAGCGAGGGTGAAAGACGCTACAACCGAAGACTCAAAGCAACAAGGCAGATTATAGAGTGTTCCTTTGGAATATTAAAGGAAAAATTTCCCTGCCTGAATCATCTAAGAGTCAACCCAAAATTTGCAGCAAATATCGTTCTGCTGTGCAACTTTGTGCAACATTGCCCGGGAAGGTGAAGATTTGGAATCATTCACTCCACCAGTGGAACAAGAAAATCATCGAAATGTAAATGATGAGGCTCCTGCATTGAGTGCACTTCGACGCCAACAAGAAATAATACAGTCTATGTCATCATAAATACTTTTAATACTAAATCTTGTTAAAATTAAGATGTAGGTCAAGTTGTTTGAAACTTATTAAATATATAAATAATCACTATGGCTTATACTATGGGTAGCTAGGGTGACGGAACCAGTAATGGACGAGGACCAATGATGGACACTTGATTCTTATTTTACGGAACATAAGGGTTATTCATTTGTTTTGCAACAATCAATTTAGGACCATATGAAATTTGAATTAAGAGTGAAGTGTCCATTACTGGTGCCTGTCAGATAAAAGTGTCCATCATTGGTATCGTCACCCTACTATACAATGACAAACATACTTATATAGATAAAAAATTCATGCTCATCATTCTCATCAAACAAATATTTGACCTTACCGGGGATCGAACCCGGGACCACTAGCTTTGCAGGCAGGGTCATGATAGACTAGGCTAACTGCGTCGTCATACGATTGGATTTACTATATGGCTAACATGACATCGTAAGAAAATACCTAAATTAGCTCTTAAATACATAAATTAAATCCAATCATTATGAAGTTTCAAAAATTTGACTTACAACTAATTGTACGATTTTCTAGTGAGTCAGGCTTTTAATTTGTTGATGTCTAGCTATATGTCATCAATGTACTATTTATTAGCTAACTTTTTAAGGAAAAAACATTTATTTTCTTAACTTTTAATAATAAAGAAATTTGAACAATCGATGAAATTCATTGTTTTTATTGCTAAAGTACACAAATTAATTATTAGAAACGTCAATATTGTGACTATTCCTGATCTGTATACGCGGTATCCGTATTATTTTGATTATCGGATGTAGATTCTGGAATAAACACAGCTAGTGTAAATTGCTCCAAATTACTTGTAAACTTGGATCTTGGGAGCCCATACCGTAATTCCAAATCCAAAATTTTTAAATCTTTTAGGTAATTATCTCGTTCAACATTTTTTATTTGTAGATCTTTTAATATGTTTTCTTTCTCCAAAATATCTAACGTTAATTTCATTTTTTTTTGTAATAAATCTTTGTTTTCGTTTATTCCTTCTCTTCCTTTCCAGTCCCTTTTTAAAATGTTGTTATTATTTTGTTTAAGTTCGGAATTGTTTAATGTCTCGAACGTATTATCTACTGTCTCTTGTAGGGTTTCTTGTATCTTTTGCTCAGAATCTAGGTTCAATTCAATTTGCAGATGCTCATCCACGCCTAGACCTTCTAAAACTGGTGACTCTTTTCCGAGTATATCATAAACGAGAACATCAATTTCATTTTCTTTACAGTCGGGCCCTCCGCCAGAGCCTGTTTTTTTAGCATTATCTCGTTTCTCCTATAACAAAAGATTAGTCAACTTTAAAAACCCGGCTGCTTATTTTTATATACCTAGACGACAATTGCATAACAGTTTTTATGATATAGCCTGTATATGTTAGTTTTTTTAATCAAAGTATCCCTTGCGACGCTTTGCCGAATTTAACGACCCTATTTGCATCGAAATCGTACCACCAGACCAGCCTCTACGAGTGAACTAAGAACGTTAAAAAACTACCTCATTAAATCAATAAAACATTACACTCCTCTTTTAGAAGTCGAGTAAAAATATGATATGATATAGATATAGTTGTTGTAAAAAATGTATATTGTTTATAAATTAACATACAGGCTAAACAAAACTTATATGTATAATATACACCTACATACCTACACCTATTGTTGAATAATAAGTAATAATGGTAATTGCACGCTTAGAAGACAAGTTGTAGGTACTTACCACGGATAATTTTCTCACATTTGCCCACCAAACATCACGAACATACGCCCAATTCTTATTTTCTTTGATAATCCCCAAGCTTTGGGCATATGCACCGATATTTCTCCAGGCGTTACTGCGAATATCTTTAGTGACCTTTGTTGAAAAGGGACCGAACAAGACATCTTTCTGCTCCTTAATTTTACTTAAGATGCACATTTTCAATTTTCTTTGTTCTTCTCGCTTACCACCCATTTTCGAAGTTAGAAATTTCAGATAAAGTTTTACGTTGACGTTTACTGTTCCCGCCAATATTTATTTTTTAATTGCAAAGTCCACAGATGGGCAAAGGTTTACCTCACTCAGCCAACTTGTTTACTTGTAATTTTGTGTTTTGCTGATAATATTAGTACACTTATTACAAGTTAGTAAAAATACATTATGCAACAAAATTTATTAGTACTTGTAAATAATGATGAATTTACTTGTAACTTTCACGATATTATTAGAAATTTATGCAACACAATTTTCTAATATAATTAGTGAAAACACAAAATAATTATGCAACACAAAATAACGCAGCTTGTAAATTTTTAACCAGTAACTTGTATTAGTTTCTAATTTTATTAGTCTAATTATGCAATAGGCCCCAGGTCATCAGCGGCAAGATCAGGTGTCTGGTTAGAGAGCAAAGTCAATAACTCTCTTTCAAAAGATGAACTTTCTTGATTTGTTTGTCGCTGCCTGTTTTTTCGCTTTTGGCTCCATGGATTTTGTGACCCGGGATTAGTAGCATGTGTATTTTCTGAAAATACTGGTCCTGGAGACGTTGCGTTTTCTGGATATGTTGCGTTTTCTGGAGATGTTAAATTTTCTGGAGACGTTACATCTTGTGGAGATGCAATATTCTCAGATAACTCTACATTTTCTGGTACTATTGATTCGTCAGTTTCATTTGCTGCTGATGGATTTAGGAATGTTAGTTCATCATAAAAAATATATTTTTTAAACTTCTTAGCAGAACTTCCAGAAGCTTGATTTTTAACTGCAGCCTTTGATTTGAAGAATGCATCTCTGGCTGTTTTCCACCTTTGCTGAACTACTTTTACTGTAATAATACAAACATTTTTTTTTTAGATTCCTGGCTACGGGTCGAACATATACAGACTTGCACTATTCATTCAGAATGGGAATAACAACAATAAGTCAAATCGTAAACGACGTGTGTATGATAATATGGGAAACTCTACATGATGAATGCATACCAACAAGTACCCCTGACATGTGGCAAGAAATAGCTGATGGATTTCTACAAAAGACCAATTTTCCAAATTGTATAGGAGCTCTTGACGGCAAACATATACGAATAATTTGAATTTTTGAATTTGAATAATAAATCCAGCTGGTGGGGGATCAATGTTCTACAACTATAAGAATTTTTATTCCATAGTCCTCCTCGCTATGTGCGATTCAAACTATTGTTTTACGTACATAAACGTAGGATCATATGGAAAAAACTCGGACTCATCTATATTCCAAGATAGTACACTCTACAGGAACTTGGAAAATAACACTCTAAATATTCCAGGGCCAAAACCATTGCGCGGAACGAATACTTCAGTTCCGTATGTAATTGTAGCCGATGGTGCCTTTGGAATACCTCAAAAAGTTATGAAGCCATACGTGAGAACCAATATGACCCATAAGAAAAAAAAAATTAATTACAGATTGAGCCGCAGTAGACGTTGCATAGAAATTTATGATACTAAATTTGGTCAGTAGTGCGGTTTAGTAGTGCAGTGGGGAAGGAGGGCATTTGGTATAATGTCTAACAAATTCAGAGTATTTCATACACCTCGTTGCTTAAATACTAAAGGGCCTCAAATCAAAATGTGTTTGTGTTGCATTTAAATTCGGAATGCTATATACTTAACGTTTTAAATCAAACTATGTCTGTTTTTGGTTTGAGGCGCTTTAGCATTTAAGCAGCGACCTATTAATGTGAGTTTCAATGTTGCAAAGAACATTGTAAAAGCGTGCTGCGTGTTGAATAACTTTATAAGAGTTCGCGACGGGTATAATATTGAAGATACACTTACAATAAATTGAGGGCATGGGAGATATGTCAAATAATATACCTACAAACAGGTCTGGAAATGCGTTGCGCGACCATTTCGCAGAGTATTTTTTAAGCCCAACCGGGAGGGGCCCTGGCAAGACTCGTATATTTTAATAGATTTTGGTTGTTAACTGAGATTCATACAATTAAAACAAATAAGTACTTACCAGTTCGTTTTATTTCTTTATCTTCAATGTTTTCAAAGAGGGCGTTAACGATGTCCTCCCATGCTTTATTCTTTGAGTCTGTTTTTGTACAGGGGGTCAGAGGCATCCCACAAACATTTCCTTAAACTGACTTCATCAATAACTCGCCCCGTGTCCACATCGCGAGTCTCCATGATTGTACTGCGCGGACGCGTGCTCCGCGCGAAACTAAAACGCTCACTGTAGTGCGAGGCGCGCGAGCAGCCATCCGCGCGCGCGCGGAGGGCTCCGCAGCGGGGACGCTTCTAAGCTTTAATACATATTGCTCCGCGCGGAGCGATCCGCGCCGTCGGTCCGCGTGACACTAAAACCAGCCTAACGAACCTAACCTACCTACTTTTGCGGAATAAGAATGATTTCTGTCGAATTTCCGACCAAAGCGAATAGCAGTGGTGTGACAATCTGGTGTGACCAAGAGTCTGCCCCTCCCAGCGGTATGCCTGGGTATGGTGGGTCAGCACCCTCCAGGGGTATGGTGGGTCTGCACCCGTAAATGTAGGTAGGTCAGTAAGGGCCGGCGCTGACTGCCGGCACGGCACAGGATGGCACGGTAAGTTGTGCTGCAGCATTCCGAAGGATAACACGGCCTTCCGCGGCATGCCGTGGCATCCTGCTGGCATGACACGGCAAATTATGCTGTGGCATCCCGAAGGCCGCTACGGCATTCCGCGGTATGCTGTGGCATCCTGCTGTCGACCCAGCCACTCAAGCAACAACAATAGGGCCGGCGCTGACTGCCGGCACGGCACAGGATGGCACGGTAAGTTGTGCTGCAGCATTCCGAAGGATAACACGGCCTTCCGCGGCATCCCGTGGAATGCTTAGGCACGTTCTGTCCTACCGCAGCCTCCCTCGGCATAGTTGTGTCAAAAAAAAGTAACATGAATTCTATACTCATGGTAATAAGATTAAAAATAGTTATATCAGTACCGAAATCCTTTGCCATGACACGCCGTGCCATGCCGGCAGTCAGCGCCGGCCCTTACGTATAGCTTCAGATGCCCCCGAAGGGCAAAACCACCTAGAAGCAGGAGACCCGCGTCGAAAGTCAGGACAAAAATAGTACGACCACGAGGAAACAGCCGGATCTAACGGGTTATGATCATGCTGATATTATAAAAAAAGGTTTCACACAGGTATAAAGAAGTTTTTAATCTTCTGAGTGGGTACAGTACTACTAATTTAATCTTAGAAAAAAAATCGTAACATGCAGCACAAAATATCATAAATAAATTCCTTAATACATTACACATTTTAATTGGGGCATGGGCATAGGACCTGCATATCCCTTCTTGATCAAACGTTAATTGCACAAATTTGTCACCCTTAAAGATTTGATTTTAAATAAGAATTAGATTCTAACATAGACAAAGAAAAAATACTGCAAGTAAAAAAAATGCAAAATTTCAAAAGTTCAGAAAAACAATAAATTAATTTTTATAATAAAATATCACATCTTAAATCCATGATACTTGCAGTTCTTTTTTATTGTACCTCCCCACCATACATCAATGTAAGTTAAATTTGCTGTTATAATTACGAAGATCTCAGTTATCAGAGCCTGATACAACAAAGAAACAACACTGGTTGAACAGACAGTAATTGTGATGGAGTGTGGCACAGCTAGAATTAACATGCACTACGTAGGGTTGTGCCACACGCGACGCCGGGTGTTTAGGCCTGACTCTCATTAGTGGTAGCCTCTATGGTGGTGCCGGCTGGTTTGGTGCTCTTGGGCTTGGCCTGCTGGGACGGCTGCGGCTGCGGCGACGACGCGGTGGCGGGTGCATCGCCCTCCTGTCCGTTCTGGCGCGGGGCTCCGCCAGGTTGCCCGCCCGGGGCCTGTCCCTGGTAGTTGTTGCGCGGGCGCATGCGCCGGTAGCCGCCGCCGCCCCGGTTCATAGGACCCGGCCCTGCTCCACGACGCCCGCCGCGGAAGTTACGACGGAAGTAACTAATAAACAACAATAGTTAGCTACATTAAATAAATCATGCTCAGGTTACATTTTTAAGAAGTTCCAAAACAAAATGGGATGTTTTGAATTTATACTAAATAGATTACTTCACTGCCATGACCATCTTAAACTTACCTACGCTGAGGCGGTGCACTGCCTCCCTCCTGCCCCTCATCCCCCTGGGCGCCCCCCTGGCTGGGCGGGGGTCCGCGGCGGCCCATGCCACCTCTGCGTGGAGCGCCTTCACCGCCACGTCCGCCGCCTTGACGGGGGTAATACCTACACAAAAAAAAACATATGAGCACTTTTAAAGTATAGATAAATAGCATTTCCTGAATTTAAAGATTTTTCATAGAATTTTTAATAGCTATTTGAGACCTGCAATTACTGTAGTTTTATTTTAAATTACGAGATTTTTTATTTATTTTAAAAAGACCAAAACATTAATTCACTTTTGACTGAAGTAAGTTAACCCTTGGTGGATCCTGTGGATTGACAAGAGGTCCAAAAGAATATTTGAATTTGGAACTGTGTGGTTCGAACTAATTGATATTGTAATATACATGTATATAAGATGATGCTCCACCAGTAATATGACTATTTAATTTTATGTTACTCTCATTAAATAAAACTATATATTATGTCAGAAGTAGAGCAAGCTAAAAAAAAACCAATGTATATTTAATGTCTAAAACTAATCAAGTCTATCAATCACATCATGTCTCAAGTAACCAACTTCTAAAACCAAACACTAGATGGACTATAAATGGCACAAATCATTGCATGTTGTAAAAATACTGCAAAATAAATCATAAATAGGAATGTACTACCACAGCAAAAAAAAGGCCAAGGCAAGGCCAAGTGGGACTAAGATGTTAAGATACTGACTGGCGATGGAAGCCGCGGCGCTTGTCAGCTGCATAGGGCGAGCCCTTGACTGGCTCGCCGCCGGGGCCAGTGACTCCAGCTGCTTCGTAGCCTTTTTCCCCGGCGACCACGGCAAACTCCACTGCCTCACCGTCTCCGACAGAGCGCACAGCCTTGCGTGGGTTGTTCCGGGCAATTGCTGTTTGATGCACAAACACATCCTCCTTAGTGTCATTCCTGCCAAGTAAAACAATCCATTACATAAAATGTTCTTAGTAGAGATCATAACTCCAGTTAGAAGATGATGATACATAAAAACAACATTTGAACATAATTTGACTATTTAAATTGATGCATCAAGTCTTTGAAGTCAAGCATACTGATAACTACTATTATGAAGAGAAGCAGTTACCTATAATCGATAAAATCAAGGAATATAAAGAACAAAAGTTAAATTCTTTATGATTATTTAAAATTATGTTGGGTTCTACAGTATCTTCCGTTTCAGTAAAACAAACTAGTCGCTAAACCTCATTTAAGAAGCTGCTAATTATTTTACCCAGTGTACAGCATTATATAAAGTAGAATAATATTGAGATAAGGTAGTTGTATATTCACCTGTTGATAAAACCATATCCACTCTTGACGTTGAACCATTTTACTGTGCCGGATACTTTTTCAGCTAGAAATAAAAGATCAAATTATTAACATCAGAATGAATGAGTCTAGGTTATAAGTTATGTTATTGTATAAAGTATAGTAAACAATGAGACCAAGATAAGAATCTTCAAAACTACAAATAACTGATACTCCATATACATAACCATACATAGTATTAGACGTTTGTTCGGTGGGGAAATGTTCGGTGGGGAAATGTTCACTGGGGAAATGTTCACTGGACAATCTTCAGTCTCCATTTTAGGTGGTTGGTTGCCAGTAAGAATCTGATACAATCGTTCGGACATATGACAACCAACTAAGTAGGATCAACGCGAGCCACAGAACGAGGTTTCCGTCCGTATTGATTTAGCTTGCGTCGCAATGCATGCACTCGGTACCTACCTACCTACCTACGCGGTATGGTGCGCCGAGGGCAACACACGATCAATACATCTCGAAACGTCCAGCCTAGTAATTTTTAAATACCATCAAAATACATTTACTACTATTTGCCATCAATAACTCTCTAAAATGAGAATTCAGAGTAACAATAAATCAAGAATATCAAAATTTACTATATTGCGGCCATGTGCTTTCGATAACATAATGCCGGGCATCGAAAATCTAAAATGGCGTAGCGGCACTTACCAATGACCTGCTTTTGTTTGACCGCTTTAGGTTGTTGCGGCTGTGACGTTGGGTCTTGTTGCTGTTGTGGTTGGGGCTGCGGCTGCGGCGCCTTTTCGGTATCAGCCATGGTGTAATTGGCGAACGGCGATGGTGGCTAGATGGTAAAAATCCTCCACGACCTCTCCTCGATGTTAACTGTTCTGCTCTTCGATCGTGACAAGACAAATATAGCGCAAAGTTAGGGACGCGCGCAGTATAATACGAATCCGTTGTTTTTGAAATCGATAGTCGGCAATTATTATTTGAGGAATATAATATTACAGTTTTATTTATAGCTTAACGATTTTAAGACATAAGGCACTTAAAATAAAATAAACTATATGGTTTTATATTAATTAAAACTTTGAGGAACCTAGCTTTTTTAAAGCTGCCGATGATACTCCGGTTAGTGTACCTAACTTCCTCGCTTTTTTAAAGAAGAAATATTTCGGTCATATATTTTACTAAAGTATGTTTATGATCAAGGTGTTTTTTAATGTTGATTACCAAATTTTTAGAAAATCTGACTCAAATATAATGTGAATATCGTGTAAAGGTCAGATATAAAAGAAACTTTGCCAGTGTGAGCCAATAAACCCTTTGTGACACCTGAGGCTCTACTTTGAACATCTAAGGCACGTTTACTCCATCCTTTTCGCTCCAATTAGTCTCGAGGGGACTCTGCATCTGAAGTATCGAATTTAGTGGTTCGTGGTAACAGAATTGTTACTTTGGATTATTTTAGGCGCACTCCGTATCTACTCTAGGCGTGAAGCTACAAGTACATCGATTTGAATCTGAGTTTGGACTTTGTATTGGTTGGGTTACGCATACGAACGATCATATACTATTAAATCAGAAATATATATATATATATATATATATATATATATATATGTATATTGTAATGACGTTCTCGAAAACAGTATTAAGTATTTCGATGAAATTTGCTAATTAGGGGTTTACGAGGGTGAAAAATCGATCTGGCAAGGTTTACTATGTGGGAAAATTCGTACTATAATTTATTACATGGCTTGGATTTAGACGGCTTCAAGGTATTTCATCAATTGAAATACCTACCTTTCCAATATCGATAATAACCAGTAACTGTATTAGTACAACACTTTTCTTAGTTTTAAATAATGAAGATATGAATTCTAGCTTTTTTGCCAGGTCAATTTCGTAAAATAACTACTATTTAGGACCGGCATTAAAAGTAAAAGCTGCGTTTTCTCATTTATTGCTTGGCATAAAAGATTTTGAAATAAATAAAAGCGCAATTCGGAGTGTAATAAAAAACATTATCGACTTTTTACCCGGAAGCTTATGCTGTGGTGGTTGCCACTTGAGAATATTGGACATTGTCCGACACTGCATAAATCCTTTTTTATCAAGCAAATAATATTTTCAAATTGAATTTGTACCGTTGCGTAAACTTATTTACATAAGTAGTCGACCGGTCGGCCGCGGCTTTGTGTATGTAAAAAATACAATTTTGTAGCAACCATCCATTATAAATGTGTAGCAAAATGCCTAATGGAGACGCCGCCATGAATATTTTTGTTTAAGCACTATAATAAAACCTGACAAGATAAATATAATTATCTCTAATGGGGTTATACTTTTCTTTATCTGTGTTTCGTGAATTGCAATAGAAATGACAGTCCATATAATTTCCGCGATATGGATTTTTACTTTTCTGGTCAAGGTTTACGTGGTCTTTCACGATCAACCCAAAAATCCTGGTCCAATCGTAGTAAATCAAATGAGCATACACCATTTTTTTTTTCTGTCCAATTATTTTAACACGCTAATGGATGTGGGTTTGTCAATTCACGGGATGCGCGTAGTTATGCCACGGTTCATGGTGCAAAATTTTCGCACTCACGATCAAACACCAAACTAATGTTTTACGACGTTGTCAGGTTGTCACATCATCAATCAAAAACGATACTTTAACTTTGTATGGACTGACAGTCAATGACTACCTATATATATAACTGTTTTATAAAGCTACAAATTTCAATTTACAGGTTACAAATTTCTATTTGACACAACTTCGACCAATGTCAACCAGCCATTTGAGTAAAGTTGCCCGTTTGGACCTGTAAAATTGTTACTTGTAGCTTGTAGCTTGTAGCTTGTAGCTTTATACAGGGTGTCCAGTAAATAATGGATAACCTTCTACCCATCCATGGGGCACCTCAGGCTGGTCCCTAAAAAGGACTTGCAGGTTTAGTAAAAGTTGCATGGTTTTCGAGCCCAACAACAACAATCAGCAGCAGGCCGCTGCTTCTAACGAAGCGCCCTGCAACAACCAACCAAGCCCCCAACCCGGTCTTTCGCAGACCGGTGAACAACAGTGGGCGGCTAACTCACGAAAGCGCAATCCCTCGGACAAGCGCAAAAAAGATAGACGCACGGCCAAACGTGCAGCAAACTTTGCCCAGGCAGGCTCGGAAAGGAGGCAACCTCCCGCCGCAAGGCAGGAGGAAGCCAAAGGGTTGGCAACGACCCCCGCCGCCTCAGTACGCGCAAAGCAGGCGAACCGCCTCGGCGAAAGCCAAGGTGGGACGAAGCTGAGCGCCGAAAAGGCATTCCGTCCCAGCCAAGGCGCGAAGGACAAGGCCGACGCACCTCAGGCGGCAAAAAGGAAGCGCGGTGGCAGAGGCAGAAAAGGGAAATCTGAGCCCAAAGTTGGTGGCCAGATAGTACCTAAGCGCCCGCGCCCCGACGACACAAAATCGCCGATAGGCAGCACTGCGAAGCGCACCAAGGCCTCCACTAGTCTGGTGAACCCAGCCGTCACCTACGCTGACACTGTGGTCCTAAATGACCTATTTGTCGCAGTGATGGCGGAACCCTTCACCGACCTAACACCTGTCCAAGTGGAGGGCATCAAGAGGACACTGGAGACCAGCATCGAGGACATTGCCGATGCTCCAGGCGCCTCCAACCAAATCCCGTACTGGCCCTCCTTCCGTGGCAAACCTTTCCACAGCGAGGGTGTGCTAAAACTACAGTGCGAGGATGTTAAGGACATGGAGTGGCTGAAGGACACCGTAGCCAATTTCGTGTCACCAATTCCCGGGACCAAGCTGGTGGTAAGGCGACAAACGGACATCCCCAGACGGGTGAAGTCCGCTGTCCTGTTACCGGCTTGTGCTGACGAGCCTAAGATGATACAACGCATCTTGGCTGGTCAGAACAAGTGGTATCAGGTCAGCAGGTGGTCGCTTTACAATATCGAGCGCCATGAAGGTAATCCTCCGGGTACCTTTCTGGTGCTCGGTATTCCAGAGGACCAAATTCCCGGGATTTTAGCGAGGGGGCGTAGACTCTGCTACAAGCTGGGTAACGCCTACATCCGTTTCTTCGGGAGCACGGGAAGGCTGCAGGATATGCCGCCAGACCCTGCTGAGACTGCGACTGCACCCAAGGTCACCAGCAACTCCTCCGCTGAAAAGCAGAGTGAGCACGCTGACCCTGACCAGGGAGCAGGCGCGTCTTCGTCTGTGGTTAGCAGGCCGAACTCCGCCGCAAGGCAGAGAGAAGCTAGCGAACCACTGGTCACCCAACACTCTTCCGCCGAAAGGCAGAAGCAGGATGGGAAATCAGCTCGCTCGCAGACTACCTCCACCGTGGACGCCGCCCTCGGCGACCTGGAGGAGGATGTCGCGCAGCTGATGGACCAGGACGTCTCGCTGGGAACGGACGAGGAAGTGAGCAGTCCCATTCGCTCCTCCTCCCCTCTCTAACATCGTCCAAGCCAACCTCCAGCATAAACAAGCCGCGGCGGCTACCCTGCGAAGAATGCTGGAGGTAAACAACGAGACCGTCGCCCTTATCCAGGAGCCGTGGATAAGGAAGGACAGGATATGCGGTCTAAACAACATCGGGGGTAAGATTCTACTCGATACCACTGTGACTAATCCACGCACATGCATCTATGTACCAAAATCTATCAATGCAGTTTTAATGAATGAGTTCTGTTCCAGGGACCTGACTACGGTCAGACTCCAAAACAACTGCCATAGCATCCCGGAGGTTATAATAGCATCGGCCTACCTGGCGGGCGATGTGGACATACCTACGGTTGAGCTGGCCAATCTCATCAGGCACTGCGAGAACAACAAGCTTGAGCTGATCATCTCGGCGGACGCAAACGCGCACCACACCCTGTGGGGCAGCGGATCTTCCAACAAACGAGGTGAGGACCTAGTTGAATTTTTATTCTCTACTAATCTCAGGCTTATAAACAGGGGGTCAGAACCTACGTTTGTTACCTCCAGATTCCAAACTATAATCGACATCACACTTGCTACGGAAAGGGTATCGGAGGTGATCTCCGACTGGCATGTGTCGAAAGACCTGTCATGCTCCGACCATAGGTGGGTAAGATACAAACTAAACGTGGACTCTAAACAGCCAGAACTTTGGCGAAATCCCAGACGAACCGACCGTGCAAAGTTCAACAGACTGATATCTGCAAACCTAGCTCCTGCCACAATCCCGATGGGGTACAAAGAGCCTGCAGACATAGAGAGACACGTGAATAAACTGACGGAAACGCTAATAGACTCATTTACGAAAGCTTGCTCACCAACAACGCCCTCGACGAAAGCCACCAATCGTAATGGCTGGTGGGGACCTGAACTCGAGAAAATGCGATGCAAACTACGCAAACTGTTTAACAGAGCGAGCAACACAAGGAAGGTAACAGACTGGGACGCCTACAAGCGGATCCAGCTACTATACAAAAAGCGGATCCGTGAGAGGAAACGTGACTGCTGGAGAACCTTCTGCACTAACATTGAATCAAACACTCAGGCAGCCAGGATAAAAACCATCTTATCCAGCGAACCGAATCGAAACCTAGGCTCACTGAAAAAACCAGACAACAACTACACAACCACAAATAGTGAGATGTGCGAGTTGTTGCTTGATACACACTTCCCAGGATGTACAGTTACGGAAGACTCAGAATGGGAAGACACGACCCAGCAGACTTTTGAACAACCAGCTGTTGAGGCCGTCAATACTGCCCAAAGAATAGTAACACTAGAGAAAGTGACATGGGCAATCAACAGCTTCTCGACGTTTAAAGCGGCAGGCCTAGATGGCATATTTCCGGGACTCTTACAATGGTGCCAAGATATTGTGGCACCACACCTAGTCAAGATTTACCAGGCATGTCTCTGGCACCGCTATGTCCCCACAAAATGGAGAGAAGTTAAAGTGGTATTTATACCCAAACCAGGTAAGAGTGATTATACGCAGCCCAAATCATACAGACCAATAAGCCTTACGTCATTCCTACTGAAAACTCTGGAACGACTCTGTGACCGGGATCTCAGAGACGGGGCTCTGGCGCATTACCCTCTTCACCACCAACAGCATGCCTATTGTTCAGGTAAATCAACAGAATCAGCACTACACAGCATCATTTCACCCATAGAAAATGCACTATCAACACAATCATCAGCTCTTGCAACCTTCATCGACATCGAGGGGGCTTTTGACAAGACGCAATTCAACAGCATAAGCCACGCCCTACTTAGCCATGGCGCCGACCATACCGTCTCGGGATGGATCGACAACATGCTTAGACAAAGGGCGGTACAGGTAACAGTCAATAGCACCACGCGAGCCATTGTATCGAGGGGCTGTCCGCAGGGAGGAGTCATCTCACCGCTCCTGTGGAACCTCGTGGTGGATGACCTAATCCGCTCACTAAACGAGGCTGGCTTCTACACTGTAGGCTATGCAGACGATGTAGCTATCCTCGTAAGGGGAAAGTTTGAGTCAGTCCTATGCGACCTCATGCAGGGGGCTCTCAAAATCGTCGAACGATGGTGCTCCGAACATGGTTTGTCAGTAAATCCATCAAAAACCGAACTAGTACTTTTCACAAAGAAACGGGTCATTGATAACCTAAGTTTACCGAAACTCCTAGGCACGACCTTGACTCTCTCCAAAGAGGTCAAGTATTTAGGAGTCATCCTGGATGACAAACTGCTATGGAACAAACACTTAGATAACAAACTAGAAAAGGCCTGTGTCATATTCTGGCAGTGTAAAAGGTTACTTGGCAGAACCTGGGGTATACACCCAAGAATTGCCATGTGGCTATACACGGCAGTGATCAGACCTGTTATCACCTATGGTGCTGTGGTCTGGTGGCCCAGAACCAAACTGACCACGGCCAAGAATAAACTGCAACAATTTCAAAGACTAGCTTGCGTAGCTATCACAGGTTGCATGAAAACTACACCCACAGCGGCGCTGGAGATACTGCTGGGTCTACCGCCCCTAAACCTTTTCATCCAACAGGAGGCGGCGGTAGCAGCCATCAGACTAAAATCCCTCAACCTCTGGGGTGTTACAAACGGGACCCATACCGCAGTCCTTCAGGAGGCAATTGCATATCAACCACTGATAGCCGCTCCTAATGACAAGGTACCCAAGCAACACAACTTCAACAAAAGTTACACCATCCAGCTAGCTGAGGAACCCACTGACCAGTCCAGTATACATGAACTACGCATCTATACGGATGGATCAAAGACGAAAAAGGGAACAGGTGCAGGAGTGTACTCACCCGAAATTAACATCAACATATCAACAGCCTTAGGCGAATACAGCTCCATATACCAATGTGAATGTATTGCCATACTACAGGCTGCCAAGGCAGTAGCCAGGCGAGGTATCAAAGACCAAAAGATACGAATTGTTTCTGACAGCGCTGCGGTACTACGAGCCCTAGACAACAAAATAATACATTCCGGGCTCATACTAGAGTGCCACTCAGCATTGGAGTTGATAGGTTCAAATAACCAACTCACGCTACAATGGATAAAGGGGCATAGTGGATCTCTAGGTAACGATGCAGCTGACCAGCTGGCCAGGAGAGGATCAGACCGCCCAGCGATCGGTCCCGCTCCAATGCTTCCATTAGCATTTAACCAGCTAAGGTCATGGTTACGTCACAGAACACTTGAACAACATGCCAATCAATGGGCAAATACCAGTACATGTAGACAATCAAGGGAAACTGTGCCACACCCGGACGCGCGTCTAACTAAGCGTCTCCTATCACTAGATAGACATGCCCTACGAATAATTGTAGGAAACATTACTGGTCACTGCTTGCTTAACAAACATTTGTATGTTCTAGGTATGACCGACAGCCCCCTATGCAGGGGATGCCTGTCGGCTGACGAAACAGCCCCCCACGTAATCCTGGAATGCGTAGGTGTAGCCGCTCAACGGACTGAAATCCTCAAGACACCGAGGTCACTCCGAGAAGCCTGTGGAGATACCAGGAGGATCCTGCGCTTCTGGTCGGAGTTAGGCTGGCTAGACTACTAGCCGGCACCCCTACGCACAATGGCCCGACATACACGGGCTAAGTGCGGAAAAAGGAGTCCATCACCATACCATACCATACATACCATGGTTTTCGAGATGA
The DNA here is from genome assembly GCA_963966035.1 of Acleris laterana. NCBI lineage: Eukaryota > Metazoa > Arthropoda > Insecta > Lepidoptera > Tortricidae > Acleris > Acleris laterana. The sequence goes on from OZ014438.1 coordinate 21,264,659, forward strand.
TCGAACTTTTCTATTTTCTTAATAATTAGCACCTTGCTTCACTGTAATGACCGCCAAGGTCACAAATAAAGAGATTTTGTCGTTCTGTTTGCTGTTAAATATTCTGTAATAGTGATGCTAACGGATGTGTCTTAGAGCATTATGGTAGCGACACTAATTTCTTGTTAAACATATTATTATCTTAATTTATAACATCACATTTTGTTTTAAAGTTTGCAACAACTTTGACTGCTTGTGGTGAAAAAAAATTGTATGAAGACCAGAGTGGCCAATATGTTGAAAAATAGTGTATCTAATACTGATTCTAAACTGGTATAACACATGGTGTTTACGTCTTTACAGATAAAGTTATTGCTATTAGTATTCACTAAGAGCGAATTTTACCAAAACACCAAGTTATCGATAAGTAACTCTTTACTCGATTGGGTTAGTCATATCATAAAAAACGCTTCTCTTATGAAAACCAACGTCTAATTACCGCAAAATAATGAATCACAGAATACTTGAAACCTACATCAACAATAATATTTTAAAATAAAAACCAGAATCTGTTTATTAAAAACAATACTGTTTAGGTACTATAACTTATACTTATCGATAACTTGGTGTTTTGGTAAAATTCGTTCTTAGTGAATACTAACAGCAATAACTTTATCTGTAAAGAAGTAAACACCATGTGCTATACCAGTTTAGAATCAGTATTAGATACACTATTTTTCAACATATTGGCCACTGAGCTGGTCTTCATACATTTTTTTTTCACCACAAGCAGTCAAAGTTGTTGCAAACTTTAAAGCAAAATGTGATGTTATAAATTAAGATAGGTACCTATGTTTAACAAGAAATTAGTGTCGCTACCATAATGCTCCAAGACACATCCGTTAGCATCACTATTAAAGAATATTTAACAGCAAACAGAACGACAAAATCTCTTTATTTGTGGCCTTGGCGGTCATTACAGTGAAGCAAGGTGCTAATTATTAAGAAAATAGAAAAGTTCGATTATCTCGAAAACCATGCAACTTTTACTAAAACCTGTAAGTCCTTTTTCGGGACCAGCCTGAGGTGCCCCATAGATGGGTAGAAGGTTATCCATTATTTACTGGACACCCTGTATAACGTACGAACATTTCTGAGCGTTTATACGCTAGTTTTGACATGCGGGCTTCTAGGCGCGCTATATTTCGCTCTTAAGTAAGCAGATAGCGCGTATACGTGCTCATTCCAGCGTGTTCATTGGAATCAGTGTGTCAGATTTTAGTAGCTCGCGCGTCGCGTGTCTACTGCCTTACAAGTGCAGTGCGCCTACGCTTCTACGAGATGCGCGTGTGGCAAATTCGCCTGTTTACGAGCGCACAAAAACTAGACTATACGCGCTGAAAAAACCCTAGTCTGTAACCGCCTTAAGATGGTTCATATGTTTTCCATAATGGTTGGAGGTTTTTTATAACGGTGGGTTTAGACCTAACGAGCGAATACTCTAGAACATATTTATCTTTATTTTTACAATGAAAACGTTAGAGATAATACCATAGAATTCTTGTTCGTTCGCTTGGTCTAAACCCACTGTTATACATACATATACCCAGTACAAGACCATTTTCTCCTTTGGAAAGTCCCAATGTTCATTAAGTTACAAATAATAATATTCAATAAATAAAATTACATTTTATTTAGATATCCTTACAAAATTGAGTTAGAAATTTTGAAAATAGAAAATTCCCTAAAGATACACTTTTGTATATTGGTTACGATTTTTGTGAATAGGTAGTTAATAGTCTGGCAAACGAAAGCGTGACCTGGACTTTTTTTGAAGTTTTAATATGGCAACATTATTAATCTGTCAAAGGCACGTCTTTGGTTAGAGTTGTTAGTAAGTAAAGATTATAGGATATGTCTAAAGAACAGATTATAGGATATGGTCTAAAGTATAGTGTTAGATATAGACACTGACACTACTTGTTTAATCAATTCCATGGTATTCAATTCTATCAATAATATTCCTCTTTCTACCACCTTTCTACCTATTTGCGTCCCGCGGGTAGTGATTGTCAAGTCAGTAAGAGTATGTATACTCTTGTTAATAGTTAACTCGAAAATTGAATTTTACATAGGTAAAGAAACTAAAAAAAACACCATCTTTAAAAAAAATATCTTTCAAAATATTTTCGAGAGGTTATTTGCTCCTCAATTGTATTAGGTAGGTATTCAGTTATGCTGTTATGCCATGAAGTTTTTGACACTTCACTATGAAGTGCTTAAATAGAATAAAATATGTTTAAGTTATAATATTGCCAATTAAAGGTTCTTTCCTCTTGTCATCGTCGCTTAGTTTCGGTCAGTCTCAGAAGTCGTCATAAACTATATGTCTGTCATGTCTCCACGTTCTTGTGCCGAATATTAGGTAAATCTATGTTGTAGGTATTCGATCTATCATGTCTTTTTAAAGTATGGGTTCCAGATTTAAAAATAGTATTCACTTTGTCTTAAGTTTTAAACTTCTCTGTTATCTTAATATCCTCTCATCTCAAGTTACAAATTATGTCTATCTGTTGTAGTAAGGTCAGTATTATGTCCTTTTGCGTGTTTGAAGTGTTGTGGTGTAAGAGACCGAATTTAGTAAGTCTTCTGTATACATTTACTTGCCTCATTTGAGGTTGGACCTTACACCCCTCCTCAAAATGACTTTCACCCTCAAATTCGTTAACTTTGTCCTACCAGTTTTATGCAAAATATACATCTGAAAGAAGCATAATTATAGTATGGTTGTAGTGTTAATAAAATATGTAGGTATATTGTGGGACAATCTAACTCAAATTGATTCAGTCCCAAACTAAGCTCTCGGTTAGTGTTATGGGTACTTGGGGAAAATAAAACTTTATAGAAACACATAAGTACCTAAAAAGCTTAGACTCACATTTTTTTTGCTACCGAGTCTTTGTTGTTCTATTTGTGCTTATCACACAAGTATTTACCAGGAAATGATCCCAGGACTACTAGCTTTGTAGGTAGAGTTACTACCTACTTACCAGGCTAACCGCATCATCAGATTCAGGCTAAGTAGGTATGCGTTATTACTTCAAATCCTATAGGGTACTATTAAATGGGTGCAGACCCACCGTACCACTGACCAAAATTAGTATCATAAATATAAGGTAGGTTTAGGTTATGTTAGTTCTTCAGCAGGCCTGGAGGGCCAAACTACCCAGAAATAGGAGCTCTGCGATAGCAGAGCTCCGTCGACTCTGTTAAATTCGATTTTAATAGAAATAATTGGTCATAGTACCACCAGTGGTACGGTTTAGGGGTACGGCGGGTCTGGAAGGCTATTAAATTAGCAATATTTGTATATGTACATTTGTATTTGTAAACACATCCTCGAACAACCGTTTTAACAATTTCAATTAAATTTGCAATTTAGGGGTTTACAGGGGCAAAAAATTGGTCTGTCCGGTTGCCATCTTCAGGATAATTTGTTTTCAACTCAAGTAACGCTTGGTCATCCAGGTAATATAGGTAAAATGATCTCTTGCTTATAGATTTTTATATATTTAGAACTGGTTGTAATAAATATTACTAACATAAATTAATATACTGACTCACAGACAAAGAAACTGTATTAACTAACTAAGAAATTGATCCAGTTTATGCATCCATTGTTATAAATGAAAAAAGATGATGGTCTTTTTTTTTAAATTTGTAATTAATAATTTTAATCCAACTGTCACTTAAAATCCCGGAGCTTGCAAAAGGAAATTCCGTTTTGCTTCAATTGAGCACCTCCAATACCAAAATTTACCTAATTAACTTAAATTGAGTAATTTTCCACAAGTTTGAAATTACAAGAAATTACAGGAAACCTCTTTTCCTACCCTCTGCAAGGTGTGGTAGTGGAGTGCAAGGACCTACAGGATCTACAGGGGGGCTTTTATAGCCTAATTTAATTAAATATTTAATACATCATGTTTTTTAAATCTATTATTTATTTGTTTTAAATGAAAAAGGTTTTAAACCTATAAGAAATAATAACTACGGGTTCCTTGACTAAAAAACCTTTAAATGACCAAAAACTACCACAATGACATAAGTTGCATTGCAGTCCACATTGTAGGCTCGAATCAGGCTATTCCCAGTTGTAAGCACCCAGTGTTTGCACTGCCAACTACTGGGAATCTTCATTCCCGGTTCGCACTCTTTTATTTGATACAGTCATTGCTAGAGATGCCACGAATATTCGGCAACTATTCGGTATTCTGCCTATTCGGCCACTTTTTTGCTATTCGGTATTCGGCCGAATAGTACGCACTATTCGGCCGAATACCGAATAGCAAATCATGTAAAAAAAGACACGTTATTTTACTCAAAATTATGTATTTATTTCCAAATTACAACATTTTAGTACTTAAAATTAATCAGTGGTGGATAAAAACGAGCTTTTCAGCATTTTTTGGTAGCAAACGATTGCGCTTTTCATCGTAAACGTTACCAGCCTCAGAAAATAATCTCTCACTATAAACGCTACTTCCAGGCGAAGAAAGATAAACTTTTGCAAATTTCGAAAGGTTCGGATATTGTTTTTCGTAACTGTTTTCAAATAAAAATCCAACTCGTTTGCCACAGCATTCTTCTCCACGTCCTCCTCATCTTTAGCATTTCCCATATTATCTGTAGCGACTTCTTCAAAGCAGTTCCAGAAACTGTCGTGTATTTCAATAGTCCTATAATTTTCATTTAAGTTTCTTTTCTTACGCGCTGGAGAAGAATCGTCATCGATACTACTTAGTTCATCACCACTTTTTTTTAGAGCTTCGGCCGAATATTCGGCGCTTCGGCCGACAGCGTTGCCGAATATTCGGTATTCGGTATTCGGCCAATTCACTATTCGTGGCATCTATAGTCATTGCCTCCCAACTCGAACATACATACATACCGTCACGCCTTCATCCCAGAGTGGAGTAGGTAGATCCACTAAGGAACGTTTTTTTGAAATTCCGTCCCTAAGGGGGTAAAATAGGGGATGAAAATAAGTCCGTCAGTTTAGAAGTTAGACTTCAAATGTTGTGTTTAGGTTGGCGAAAGAAAAATCTGTTATATTATACGTGTCTCAGCGTTTTTGTTAATGTCACCCCGAAGGGAAGACAAAGGGTAAAAGTAAAACTGACTGACTGACTGACTGATCGATCGACGCATAGCGTAAATCGCTGGACCTAGGGACTTGAAATTTAGAGGGAATATTTCTTAGGAACCCCAAGAGCACCCTAGGAAGGGATTTTTGGAAATTCATCACCTAAGGGGTTAAAATAGGGGGTGGAAGTTTGTATGGAACTATGGTTATTTATGCGTGTGTTTGACAGGTCGTCCAGTTCCCAAATCGACCAATTCTTACATTGTCCAATTCCCACATTGTCCAATCCCTCTATGACAAATTCCCAAATTGACCAATTTCTTATATGACCAATTCCCACATCGTCCAATTCCCACATTGTCCGATTCCCAAATTGACCAATTTCTTATATGACCAATTCCCACATCGTCCAATTCCTATATATGACCAATTCCCACATCGTCCAATTCCCACATTGTCCGATTCCCAAATTGACCAATGCCGACATTGTCCAATTCCTATATATGACAAATTCTCACATTTAGTGGAGATAAATGTTTGAGATGAAGCGATTAAGGGCATTTTACTGACCACTTCGGTTGTTACTTTTATTCTGAAAACCATCCAACCCACTTAAATAGACACGCTATCTGGTTAGATTTATCAAATGGGGACTTAAATATAATTTCTGATAATTTGACGTTTTGGGAAATTTACTTGCTGGGATATTGACATTCTGAGAATTTGAAGTTTTGGGAATTGTACTGCTGGGAAATTGTCAGTCTGAGAACTTGACATATTGGGAAATTGACATTCTGAGAATTTGACGTTTTGGGAATTGTACTTGCTGGGAAATTGACATTCTGAGAACTTGACATATTGGGAGTCTGACATTCAAAGAATTTGACGTTTTGGGAGTTGTACTTGCTGGGAATTTGACATTCTTAGAACTTGACATTTTGGGAGAGGGAATTGGACATTATGGGAGTAATGCATTTATGCAGTTGGAAACGTGGTAATTAATATTAAAGCTACTGTTAATAACTAGAAAAAAAATTACTACTTTCAGTGATTTTGGAAAACTGCCCTTAAAGCAATAAGGGGGGGGGGGTAAAAGTTTGTATGTGAAATTAGTTGTTTAAGAGGTAAGCAACTTGGAAATTGGTATTTGGGCTACTGTTTATAAATAAAAAATACAACGTTCAGCGATGTAGGGAAAAGGGGGTTTACCGGAGATATTCATAATGGTAGGGGAGAGAGTAACCACTTTGTCAGTCAGTTACAATCTAATTTAATTACAATTACACGTGCGTATATACAGTGTGGAAATTAAACTCAGGCCCTGGAGGGAAACTACTTTAAATCCTTAAGCTAGCTCATTTTACTTAAAGGAGGCATACCTTTATTTTTGAAAAGAAACTAATCTGCATTAAAAGATTTTTTTAAACTCGCTTGCTTCGCCCGGGACTCGAACCAACTAAAATTTAAAAAAATAAACACTCTTTATTTTATTATACTAATCGGTAGTATTAATATTCAGGATAAAGTTTCTCTAACAAACATTTGGTCTTAAAAATAAAAATAATCGTTAAATCTAACATCAACTTTATTTTACTATCAATTTTGTAACACTTAAATTATTTAACTGATAAATTGTTCGAAATAAGCCCCGTCGTTCCGGCTACACAACATTAGTCGCCGTTGAAATTCATTTCTTGTAGCCTTCAGCAAAGTGTTGTGGTGTATGCCCCTAATAACATGTTCTACCGCAATCATTAGCTCTTGAACGGTTTCATAGCAAGTTTCATAGTAAAATAAAGTTGATGTTAGATTTAACGATTATTTTTATTTTTAAGACCAAATGTTTGTTAGAGAAACTTTATCCTGAATATTAATTCTACCGATTAGTATAATAAAATAAAGTGTTTATTTTTTTAAATTTTAGTTGGTTCGAGTCCCGGGCGAAGCAAGCGAGTTTAAAAAAATCTTTTAATGCAGATTTGTTTCTTTTCAAAAATAAAGGAATGTCTCCTTTAAGTAAAATGAGCTAGCTTAAGGATTTAAAGTAGTTTCCCTCCAGGGCCTGAGTTTAATTTCCACACTGTATACAACGTTAACTTACTACAGTACTAACTAATGCGCGCTAGCTACACGTACAGATAATGTCTAATCTAAATGCAATTCATCAATAGGGTCAATCCACGGTGACTCGCGTTACTTCATAGTCACTATATACGTGACAACCTTGACGTATGTTTCAAATCTATTGCTGCCTATACCGAAAAATGATGTTAATATCACAAAGGACATCAGTGTGAAGAATAAATCAAAGTACTTTACCCCCAATAAATTATTAAAATCGAAATAAAGTGGAAAATAACTCGGTGACTCGCGTTACATGAAATGGACACGGGGTTTAATACCTTATACGTTTATTGATTTCCCTTTGATTATTGAATGAATTAATTACTGACAAAATGACAAAACAATGATATAAACAATCAAACTTCTTTAATACTTAACCAAATTAAATCAAAGATATACATTTATTTAATTAAAATATTAAATATTACGAACTCGCGTTACGTCAATTTCGTGACTCGCATTACTTGCGACTAACCAGAACACTGTTAAATATTTATATTATTTCTAGCAAACAAACATATTATTTTTTAAACATAAATCATAAAATATGGTACACTCTACAGTACAAAAGGCTGATTTTTCTTTTTTTTAATTCTGCAAGTGCGATATTTGTGTTACTTTTACCCCTTTGTCAAATGCTTGTGAAATTTGAGCTTTCTGCAATTTTCCACACTGCCAGTACATTATATGGCACTTAGATATGCCAATAACCTTTGGAGCCTTAGAAAATACTGTATCTAAATCAGTTTCTTTAGTAACAGCTTCGATTTCCCGAGGAGAGAGGTTGATAACTTGTACAGAAGACTCCTTTGCTGCATTGGCAAACTGTTCAGCATTAAAGACAACCGCCTTTCTCGCCATCACTTGAAGCCTCACAGTCCTTTTAAGAGAGCCACCAATTCCATCCACTGGGCCTTTCCCGCGGGAAGTAGCAAAGTAGTTCCAGATGATGTGTACTCTATTTCGTTCTTCCAAGAGTTTTATTGCTTCGACAATAAAGCGATTCTTAAACTGTGAAGCATGGCCATCTGACCACAGGTGTACTTCTTTTATGTTTTGTGGCAGCTTTTGTAGAATGCAATCTATAAAGATAGTCGCTGTCTTTTTATCGTGGTGACGGTTATCAGACACAATGGGATGCTGCTCTCCAGAATACCAAACAGAAGCAGTGAACAAAGTAACCTGAGGTTGAACCCAATGAAAACTTTGTACTTCGTCTTGGGCAATACATGTGTAGTTTTCAGAATAATCTACTTTTAGCAAGCAGATATCTGGGTCATGGTTCGGTGACGATAAGGCTTTTTTGTCAGCTTCATAAGAATCAGCTTGATGTCTTTTAATGTATGCATGTTCGTAGAAAGTTGATGACATATCCTTCACATGTTCTATGAGTTCTTTAATCGTGCCTGTTTCTTGTACCTTGCTCAATTTGTTCTCAACATCTTTCCATGTGTACCAAATCACCTCGTTCGGCAAATCATCACAAAAAAGCTCACACTCATTCAGTTTAGTTTCCAGCAAATCTTTGCAGCTTTCGCATTGATTTAACCAGCATTCGTATTTGGCTGGATTACACATAAACAATTCTAAAAAATCGTGATCGTATTTGGGGCTCCCTATGACAAAATGGAGGCTGTTCACAGCCATAGAGAAATTCTCGTGATATTTACAGAGGCAAACGTTATGAGGTAATTTATTTGACAAGTAAACGTGTTTTGGTCGGAACGAAGCGAATTTCGTCTTTCCTACGATTTTCCCATATTCTTTAACGAACAGGGCAAAAGTTTCAGAAACTGATTGAAATAAATATCGTGTTTGTATTTTTTCAGTTTCGCCATTAACATTGCGGATAGTGATACAGTCTTTTAGACCAGGAGACTGGCGGCTGATATCGTCTCGCTGATAAAATTCCTCTATTTTCTGAACTACTTCTTTAATTCCCAACCGTGTCGCACGTGTTTTTGGCCAAACGGTAAAGTCAGAAGTCTAGGCAGAATCAGTATAGCATTCTTCTAACAAGTGTTTTAATACTATTTGCTTTTTAAATTGGTTCTTTGGTAAAACTTTTCTAACGCGTGATTTAGCTCTGCCCAAAGCTTTGGGGATTAATTAACGACGAAGAAGTCGTTGCGACTGAACTATCTTGGGTACTTGCTTGTTCAGCTTTCTTCTTTAATCTGTATTTTTGAACTCTTTTTCGGGTTTTCTCTCTTTCTCCCTGTATCAGTTGAACTTTTTTTTTTCGAGGATACTCATCTAGCAACTTCTTCTTTTGCCTGCTTTTTTGGCAGGTACGCCTATGTTTTTCCTTATATTCCTCGTACTTCCCTTCATCTTTCAGCTTCTGTCTTCGTCTTTTTGCCCTTTAGCCGCTGATAGAGGCATCGTGGCTACAAAATACATTAAATTATTTAGTTACCCGCTTTACAGTTGCAGTAACGCGAGTCACCGTGACTCGCGTTACAAGAATCTTAAGTGATGTATTACTTTAAAATAACACTTTTGGCTAAGAAAAAAAGACGCGAATGACAACATTTAAGCTCCATTAAATATATCGTTAAATATAATTTCAGTTGTACAAAATTACAGTACAGAAAATGAGAATATTATCTTTTTGCGTATCTCGCGTTACTCAACGACATGCAATTTTCAATCACATGTTACGTGATTATCTTTCGACTTATCATAATTGTAATTAAACTATCGTGTCAAGACTTTAATGGTTAACAGATGAATAAGGTTTACTTACCTCTTCTTTGAGTATACCTATGTTAGTATAATTTTTTATATTCGTGACCACGTCTTTTAAGTTTTAGATTGCTTCCACAGGCAGAACGGACAATGACAAAAAATATTGACAATTGTTGACTTGGTATTGACTTATGACGTATTATTGTTTTCTCCTATCTTCATTTGTTTATTCTACATTCAAAAAAGTTTCAAATTCGACACTTCATTTTTTCGCTGTTGTGTCCGAGTTACGTGGATTGACCCAATACGTGAATCGATAACAATTACTGAACGTGCCTACCGGCACAGGGGGTGAAGGGGTTTTTTAGTTACTCCTTTACGCTGCAACGGTTGAACGGATTTAGATGAAATTTTGAATGGAGATAAGTAGCTTATACCCTGGGTAAACACATAAGAAAATCCCATCCTCGTAAATTTAAAAGTTCCCGAGGGAATAACGATAATGTGTTTGATGTTTTTAGTTTGGATTATGGTGACTCGGATTTCGAAAATGATAACAAATTTTAGAATTCAAAATGGCGGCCTTTATATATTTTAAGAATCATCATGGGTATCGTTTATTACATTTTGGGGACGCAGATATCGAAAATAAATTATTCTCAAATTTGGAATTCAAGACAGCGGCCATGATGTTTTGTGAAAAGGTAGTCATGGGTGTCATTATCTTAGTTTTTAGGGACCTACTTTTAATCATATCGGTATCATAAAAAGTAAAAAAGGGCCCATATTATGTACATAAATTATTAAATAAATACATATGGTTATACTTTCATTTTATTACTTCATTTAAAAAATATTTTTTCGACATACGAGGGCCGTTCCGAAAGTTTCTAGCTGTGTCGATATTTATTGAAATTTATTAATATTGTTGATACATTCATAAAGGAAATTTTGTTACGAACAGGTTTGCCAAATATATTTGTAATATTTTTTTTTTGATATTTAACTTTCACAGAGAAGCTGTTTTCTATGAAATTTGAATTTTTGGTGAAAACATCAGCTTTTTGGTATTCAAAACCTGTCTCAAATCTAAAGGGGTCGTCTGATTCTATTGATATTGCCCGTGATGGAATCGTCAGTATTTTTAGTATATTTAAGCAGCTTGTTTTACTCTATTCCCAAATATAGTACTGCACAAAATGCTTTCATTGAAAGTCACTGAATTTTCCTGGAGACTAATTTAGACATTTCTTCAAGGCTTGTTTACTCCATATTCTAATATCGAATGTTGAAGGAAAAGTATGGTTTAAAATAGGACTGATGTACTAAACGTTTTTTTATATTTATATTGGAATAAATGAAAAGGTTACTATTTTTGAGACCGTATTAATTATACCAAAAATCTAGCCCAGGAATACGACGCTTGCAAATTTTTCATAGCGTTAACACCTCTAGTGTTAAAAAAATCGTAAACAACAAACGAAGTGATTTTTGGACTTAAATATCCACCAACAATATAAATATATTTCAATAAATGTCGACACAGCTAGAAACTTTCGGAACGGCCCTCGTAACTTAATAAATAAAATACATGGTGCAATTTTTTTTAATGTCCTTATAGCATGTAAAATACTATACCATATTATTAAAATATTTTATTTAAAAAAAAATCTTGTATTTGATAAGTTCATTAAAAATAAAGCGATTTTCGACATTACTTAAAAAAAAAAAAGTGGTGTTTCTTACGTTTTTAATTAACATTATTATTTATTACGATCGATTTTATGGGGGTACAGGAAAAAATTAACAATAACTGCCGCACTCATAGACGTCACTTAAATTTAATGGTTGTTTAGTGACGTGTTGTCTCTATTGCTATACCAAAGAATGTGGCAGCAGCAACATTAATCAAGAATTAAATTTAATTGACGTCTATGAGTGCGGCAGTAATTACCTAATGTCAAATTATTTTGTTAAATTATTTTTCTAACGAGATCATCAATTCATCATTGTGGTCTTCGGTCAAAATATTAAAATAACCAAAAATTAGAGAGTCCACCTTGGAGGTAATGTTTCAGCCGGCCAAGTTTCGGACCTATTGCTAAAACTCGTTAACTCGGTGATTACCCGAAAAAGACGGCATGATATCTGCCCTGCCGATCTCTGCCCCACAGTAACAACAGTAGATAACTTGATTTTAAAAAAAAAACCTTATGTTGCGCCCATTCAGGAATATTCAATAGTGTTAGTTTACGCAATAGAGCTACTATAGTCCTAGCGGAACGCGAAAAAGTTCTGCAAATTGTGTTAAAAGCATGAAAATCGGAACGATTGATCTTTAGGCCATAAGAATCAATTTGACTTATAGCACGAAAAAAAAAAGACGTCACATTGTTTACGTAAGGGAAAAATAATATGTGTTGAGACCTATCGTGTGTGGTATCAAATGAAAGGGCTTACAAATCCGATTCTAAAAATATATCACATCACTATAATTCAGTCACTTACCTTTTACCCCTTCCCGGGGGGTTGAATTTAACAAGGGATATATTAAGCTCGGTTTTTAGGGTTCCGTAGTCAAACTAGGAACCCTATAGTTTCGCCATGTCCGTCCTTCCGTCCGTCCGTCCGCCGCCTATAGTTTATACTTTTAGGCATTTAAAAAGATGTAAACAAAACAACCACGTGATATAGTTCGTCGGCCAATACTAGCAGACAGTGTTCTGCTTCTATTGGCTGAAATCAAAGTCGTCGTACGTCAAAGTTCGATAAAACAGTTTTGATTGGCTGTTTAACTATGTCACGTGGTTTGGAATGTTTACAGTTTTTTAAATACCTAAAAGTACAGACTATAGCTCAGTGACCATAAGTACAACAAAGCTGTAATTTGGCATGAATATCCATATAAGTAACGGCAACAAAGTGGTAAAATAAAAAGTTTTTTTTAATGTACCGTGACGTGAGGATGTACTTTTTTTCTCGTCTACCCCATAGTGTGGGGTGTCGTTGGATAGGTCTTTCGAAAACAGTTTTTTCGATTAAGGGATCCGTTTAAGAAATATTAAGCTTTAAAGGGCTAGTTTTCCCCAAGCAAGCAAGTTTGTGGGCAAGTGTCCCTCCCCTCTCAGTTGTCCAGCCAAAACTACTGAATTTAATGGGAAAACTATCACGACTAAGAAGACTTCATTGGTTCTTGAGTTACAAACGCACAGTGTGAAATTTGACCCCGAAATCGGACATCCCTGCTTTATTCGACAACAAAACAGCAGTTACCATCCCGAATAGCGAATGCATGACTAGAACTCCCGCGTAACATAACGTTCTTGATTTATAAGAAAATGGGTGCTAAAGTTTAGGTAAAAACCGGATGTGTGTATATGAAAATAGTCAGAACTCATAGAATCTATTATACGAGGGTGCATTGAAAAGTTCTGAGCCTAAGGTTGTATATAATAAAAAAAAAACAAATAAATACTGGCAGGTAAAAGTGCCATATTTAGTCGCCATTATGCACTATCTTTTGTTTTTTTCTTGTCACAATTTTGCATTTTATGCTGGAACTGCTACATAAGGTCACTGATTTTTCAAGTAATGGATAAAATTGAGCACCGTTCTGTCATAAAATATTTGCAAAAGAAGGGGTTAACACCAAAACAAATATTTGAAGATATGAACAAAACATTAGGGCAATCTGCTCCATCGTATGCTACCATAAAAAGATGGGTAGCTGATTTCAAACGTGGCCGGGAGACTGTTCAAGACGAGCCTAGGAGTGGGCGGCCGTTGACGGCTACTACGGATGAAAATGTCAATAAAATATTAGATGCGATAATGAAGGATAGGCGATTGAAGATTGTGGAGATAGCGGAAGCAATGGGTATTTCTTATGAGCGGGCACAGAACATCATTACCGATGTTCTTGGATTTTCTAAGGTGTCAGCCAGGTGGGTGCCTAGACTGCTTTCAGTCGAGAACAAACGAGTACGTGTTACAATTTCCCAAGATTGTTTGGACATGTTTCAACGTGACCCCGAAGATTTTCTCAATCGTTTTATAACTATGGACGAGACATGGGTCCACCACAGTACACCAGAATCGAAAGAACAATCCAGGCAAAGGAAAAGACCAGGTTCACCACCACCCAAAAAAGCCAAGGTCATTTTGTCAGCTAATAAGGTAATGGCCTCGGTTTTCTGGGATTGCAGGGGGGTTATCATGATAGACTATCTCGAAAAGGGCAAAACAATAAATTCAGAGTACTATTGTGCTCTTTTACGTCGTCTGCGAGAGGAAATTAAAATAAAGAGACCTGGAATGCTGTCGAAAAAAGTATTGTTTCACCAAGACAACGCTCGCGTTCACACTTCGGCGAAATCAATGGCACAAATACATGATTGTGGATTTGAAGTGCTGCCGCATCCCCCTTACTCGCCGGATCTAGCTCCTTCCGATTATCATCTCTTCCCAAACCTCAAAAAACACTTGGGAGGACAAAGATTTTCGACTAATATGGAGGTACAAGAAGCAGTAGACTCATATTTTAACGACCTCAGAGATTCTTTTTTTTTTGATGGGATAATGAAGTTGGAGGCGAGGTGGACTAAGTGCATTGACCTTCATGGAGACTATGTCGAAAAATAAAATTGTTATAAAAAGTGAGCCAGTTAGTTTTTTTTACCAGGCTCAGAACTTTTCAATCCACCCTCGTATATCTTCAAAGCGATTTGTGCATCAATAAGAGGTGTTACAAGTGCACTATATAACATGTTTTCAAAAAGAAAATATGCCTATTTGTTGTGTAAATAGACATTTTTTTTTTTTTTTTTCTTCAATTTTTTGCCTCAAACCAGCACATTAGAATCTAATTTCAACACACAGTAATAGATTATTATAAATTCTATAAATTGTGAAATAACTAGCGTCTAATTGCACGGTACTCAAAAGTTACAGGTAATTGAAATTTTCCGGTATTTTTTACACCTAGGGTTGTCACATTATGGAACAAATAAATTATACCGGTTTTTTTTTCTGGCTTATTGACTTGAACTTAGTCCTTCCGTTCACATGTGACACGCAATTTAATTTTAGACTAATAAGATAAGTAGACTACTTAATCTTATCTTATTTAGGCAGGAATTTCATACAAAATAAAAATCCATGGACTAGTCCAAATAGCCATTGTACTTATGTCATGTGTTGGTTTTCTAAACACCAAGCTAACATTGTTTTCAATCCTCGTAAATGTTACATTCATTCGAAATAATCGTAGTGTATTCAGTGCTGCAGTCTTCAGTTCGTAAATCTTCGTCAACACATTCGTCATCCTCATCGTCTGATCAATCTGATTGAAGATCTGTTTCAGAAGTGGGTTTTAACATATCTATAACAGCTTTAGGTAAGGGCAGCTTTTTACAATTTTTGCGGTGATTTGACAGTCGTATTTGTGATATTACTGGATCTGAGGATTCCAAAGCCCGATGGAATAGATCAGACATGGTTTTTAGTCGATCCATTTTTCGACTATGATGTTATCTGTCAAATCGCCAAAATTTGTTCCTGCTTTCTCCAGCTTGCTCCGAAAGCATCCCTACCGGCAAAACAGCATAGTCCATTATTTCATGCCCATGGACCAAAATTTTATGCACGGTCACAGTCATTGGATGCCACTTATAGGTTTCAACATATTTATATGCCAAATTTTTACAAAAGTTTGCATACTTTTCAGTGTTGATTGGTAAACCACACGATAACGCCACGAGAATGATATGGAGATCATCGACCAACCACTGTGCAATTCCCAAAATCTCAGCAAATGTAGCGCGATGTTTGTCTGAAAGTGCAGTCCGCGCTGTGTTACCATCATTAGTGGTCCCCGAGTTTGGCCTGACTACATCAACTAGCAACCCAATTTTGTTCCGAATCTGAGCCTGGATGTCCTTTTTTCTTTCTTCAGTTATACGACCAGCTTCCGACGACTTGCGTATCCTCCATTGTCGCACAGCTGGATCATTTTTGTACCCAATGTGAAGAAGAAATTCCAAAATACGTATCCACGCATGCAGTGGGCTAATACCGTATTGTAAAGTTTCTGGTTTAGACTTCGGTTGTGAGTAAACTACTTCTAAATTGTTGAACTGAGTAGCTGTTAACCTGCACATTGGACATCGTAACTGGGAATTTGTGTTGGTTATAATATTTAATACTTTGCCGTCAATTATACTTAAAGTGAGTCGAGAAACCGCTGTGATTTGATTTCCATTTGATGTTTGTGTCGTTAGTTGATCAAGTGTTCGTATTTGCTGCTCAACATACTCCTTCTCGGAGAGGATAAGATCTTTAGATTTCTTCCTGTACTGAATGTGAAGTGGACGACATGTACGGTACGACTGTGGGCTGGGGTTAAGCCAAAGAGTTTGATTTCTTACGTTGTCGACGATACGTAACGGCACAAATGTAGTAGCTATAATGCTATTCTCGTCGTATAATGAGTCTGGACTCTGGAGTTGAAAGAAAAGCTTGCTTATACAGTGTGTGACATCCATAAGAACATAAATTGTAAGTAACTATAGCTTTAGATGCTGTGAACGGTTTTATCGAAAAAATATAACAATTACATTATCTGATAAAGAGTTATAATTTTTTTAAATTTTCTCGAGCAGCAATGTAATGCAAAATGCAATATGTGCAAATGTGTAAGCAGAATGTTTCATTTCCATTTTAATTCAATGAAAACATAACCGTTGTTTTAAGTCGACGTGTACTTGTTTCCTGAATTATCCACTACTAGAAAATACTGAGATTTAAAAACATACCACACATGTAAAGCAAAACAAATTTACATCGACAATTCTTAGTCACCATCGAAACACATTAAATTTAGTCACTGTACCAGACTGATATCAAAATTCACTGCTCATAAAAAAATATCAATTATCACCTCTTAGGAAATCAATTGCTTAGTCTCAAACATGTATTATTAAATTGATTACGAACTGTGTTTATCAACAAACACGATTTTATCTTGACACTTCAACTCAATGAATGTGAAGTTGTCAATCGGTGCCTGAACAAAATTACTGTGATTCCGCCTTCTTAGTTTAAATTACCTACTTAAATCAATCGTTTTAGACAGTGCACTGGCTGGTGTGGCGGGATGCACTTAGGCTGAATTAAAATGTGTAGTAACCTTGACTTTTTCCATGAAATTGTCATGTCAATTTTCTTGACAAAATGCCAAGACCTTCATCGTATAGCTCGCAAGAATTGGCGGATATGATCCTAATGTACGGCGAAGCTGGGCAAAGTGCTAATCAAGCGTTAACGTTGTATCGGGAGCGATTCCCAAATCGTCGCATTCCTCAAGACCCCAGAGTCATAGTCCGTGCTTTGCAGCGTGTCCGGGAAGACATGCCCATTACTGGGAGAATCGTAACATCGACAAATAGTCCACGTCTTCATGTTCAAAATGATGAAAGAATATTGGAACATTTTGCTGCATATCCAGAATGCAGTACAAGAAATGCCGGGCGACATTTTGAAATGAACCACAAAATAGTTCATAGGATTCTGAAAAAAGACTTACAACACCCTTACAAATTTTTGAAGGCACACGCAATATTGCCTAGGGATTTGGTGCCACGTCTAACTTTTTGTCAGTGGATACTCAGTAAACACGATATCGACCACCAATTTACCTCAAGAGTTATTTGGACTGACGAGAGTACATTTACTCGGAACGGCGTGTGGAACCAGCGAAATACACACTATTGGGCACGAGTGAATCCGCATGTACTAAAAGAGACCGGCCATCAATACCGATGGGCGGTAAACGTCTGGGCAGCCATTCATGGTGACCGTATTATCGGACCAGTGTTTATCGACGGGAATCTTAATAGTGAAAAATTCCTGGAATTGCTAAATGGTCCATTAACTAATTATGTCAACTCGTTGCCAGAAGAAGAACGTGTGCTAACTTGGTTTCAAATGGACGGAGCTCCTGCACACTCATCAGTTCGCGTGCGTGCGTGTTTGAACGCTTTATTTGGAAACCAATGGATAGGTAGGTTTGGGCCTCAACGTGTTGGTCGGCCCGTTCACCGGACCTTACGATGTTAGACTTTTTTTTATGGGGGGCCGTAAATAATGAAGTGTATTCAAAACCACAAACATCTGTCGAAGATCTTCGAAGCAGAATAACTAACGCATTTCAAAAACTTCAACAGGACACTAATTTTGAAAGCGTGCATCAGTCTTTAATACGCCGATGCACCACTTGCATCCAAATGCAAGGACGTCACACCGAACATCGTTATCTTCGCCGAGTGAATCGCCGAGATTGATTAAGTTTTGAATGCATTAAATATTTTTTTTACTTTTTAGCGTTTGTTTAATTTTTTGATCGAACACATCGACCGTGCAGAAAGAGAAACTTTTATGCAGTTAGGTACTTTTCTTACGGAGTTAGTTTCTTAGTCATCATAATTTTTGGCGGTCTTGTCAAAAGTGTCAACGAAATGTAGGCAATTGACAAGGTGTCAGGGTGTCACTAAGAGTGAATTTTGAACGCAATCAAATGTTAGTGTCAGTTGTTACGGTTGTTAGTTTTGTTACCGATACATTGCGTGGCGAATTAGTTAGTATGAAAAAAAAAAGTACACTTTATGTTAACAATACACATGTTTTTATGTTAATTAGGATGCATATTAACTGTTGTCAAAATATATGTTCGTATGGATGTCACACACTGTATAGGGACTGCCCTGTACTACCATCAAAACCCCATGATCCTTCAAAGATGCAGTTTAGATGACTGATGCCCAATTTGTTACAATACTGTGAGAACACGTCATCGTAAGAGTCAACCAATCTCTTAAAAGTATGACACAGTAAACTCTGTAAAGAAATGGAGCCTTCTACTTCAGATACTGATATTTCTTCAGGGTGGCAAGATTTTTTAGCCTGGCGTACCTTGTAGTATGGAGGATACAAAGAGCAGCCTCGTTTTTTTGAGTCTTGTTGTAAAAAATGATAAGTGTCAGCGGAAAAAATTCGGTCAATTATGATTGCGAGGGCTTCATCTGGGGTATATGGTTGAATGCTAGGCTGAGAAAGTTTTTCTGACACTTTCTTTAGTTTAGATGGTGAAGTCAAGCATAGATTAATAACAGACTCTAGATCACGAGCTGACTTTGGTGGTAATTTGCTTCCCTCGACCAAAATAGATGAACTGAGAGCTTTCACGAGTTTAGCGGGTGGTTCGTTTTCCAAAATAGTCTCAAGCTTGCGCCGTGACCGCAACTGCTGTCGGTTACTTAACTCGAAATAATTACAGCAAGTTGGTGTGTCAGGGTCAGATACTAATTTCATGTCCTCAGGAATATCATCCAAAAAAACTTTGCTAAGCCATTCTTTGTTTTTATTTTGAAAATAAAGGAAATTGCTTTTGCAATTTTTGAATTTACTTTCCGTCTTGCTTATAAACCATTTCACGGAATCTGACAATGTTTCCTTATCTGCTTCAGAAAGTAAACGTAACCGATGGCCAATGGCACTTAAAACTATGTCCAATCTTCGGTTTTTAGGCAAGTCACAGGGTCTGTAATTACGGCCTTGTTTTTTGCTCTCTTCTACCAGTAATTTATAAATATCAAGTCGTGTGTAAGTCTTGTTTATGATATCTGCGTCCTCTCCTTGTTTTTTCGCGCATACTCCGGGAGAGTAAGAAGTTCCAGTTTCCAGTAGCTGACCAGCATGAGGTTTGGCGCCTTCATGCCCTCCTCGCATGGAGTCTGTTGATCTGAGCTCAGTCGAACATTCCCCAACAGGTCGGGTCAGTTCCTTTTGAGGCAGCGTAGATTCAGGGCTCTTTGACGGCTCCATGAAGCCTCCAGTTTGTCCAACGTGTATGAGTTTTAAAAAGGCACGTTCGTACGAGTATACGAAATCTTGTACCGATATTTTAAGTGACACTTGACATAATCAACAACTGTCGTAACTAAGGTACCTATAAAAAATATAAAAAAGTTTCATGTGACAGTAAGAAAAAAGTTTCATGTGACAGTAAGAAGGCTGTAACATTTGTAAGGTAAGAAATTTTATAAGTAGAATTTAGTACTACGCTTGCTAACAAAAGGTTTTTGTGCCATTCCTACAGAAACGAGAAAACAGGACACTTGTATATTTAGTAGCGAAGTTTAGGGAAATCGCAAGTTTTTATATTTCTTAACTGGTATTTTTTGATACCTAATTATTACGTGTAATAAAGATATTTCAACAACATAGTCTCAATTCTTTTATATACCTGTCCAATTAAATACAAACAATATAACCGGTACTTTTTGTGACAGCCCTGATGTAAAATTTCGAAGTAGATTATCTTTCAAGTGCCATGCAATTAGAATTCAATATATTAACACATTAAAAAGGAAATTCAAGGCTTTTTATGTATCCATAAATAAGATTCTAATTCTGTAGGGTTACATAAAAAATTAATAAAAACAAAAATAAGGAAAACGCTATTTTTTATGTGTCCCGTAACAAATCCTAATAGAAAGAAGTGTTAATATGTGTATTTTTAATGCTTTTGTTCGATACTTTATGCTTAAATTTTTTTCGCTTACTTATTCAGAGTATTTATGCCTTTTTAATTTAACCGGAAATAAAATAAAAGGAAATTCGAAGTTCCGTAATTTTTAAACTAAGGAAGTTTGGCGCGCAGGAGTTTCGTCACGCATTCAAAATAATAACCGCTGTCCTACCCTCGGACAAAACAAGGATGTCCGATTTTGGGGTCAAATTTCACACTGTGAAACGGTTTAAATGTTTATACCTATATTGATGTATGGGCATTACAGTTTTCCAACGGCCAATTTAAGTTTGTCGCGAGGTCTAAATTGTTTGTAGTTACGGCTTCGGAACCCTACACTAAGCATGGTCCGACATGCTCTTGCCCGGTTTTAAACTATACAAAGCAATAAGAAATGTTATCAGTTCTTAGAAATATTTCCAGACTTTAGTGAAATTTAATTTAATTTGTCCTTTGTCAAAGTACTATATTTACATAAACTTGATGCATGTTTATCTTATGTTTATTCTATAAGCTTTCGATACTCGTCTCACTCACGTATGAATGAACATGCGTCTAGTTTACGTTTATAAGTACTGTGTGGGATGTTGGGGTGCTTTTCAATTGAACTTGATATTTCGTTAATACATATTATTAAAAATAATTGTGGTTGCTTATTTGTTATATACGTTTACATCAAATCTTACGAGGTCCTGTCTGGTTATGTCCATGATAGCTGTTACTTTCAGGAGAGATCTTATTTAAATTACCGGGCCATACACACGCGTACAATCTTCACAGTACTACGTTTTTTGACCCCTGGCCTGGGGCATGATAGACCGGCGTCGTTAATACGCATCGTAAACAAAAATCGCAATACAACATTATACCCCAGTAACTTTAAACACCATGAGCTTGCGACAAATCCGGTAGCTCTTCCAATTTTTGCAGTGTTCATCCAAGTTTGTGTAGGGTAGGGTGGGTACGATTGAACCACTTTCACTTTAATAGCGTATAGCGAAGAATCTATAAAACTCACGGATTCATTAGTTTGGTCATATTAAGTATGGTAATCTGGCTTTTAAATAAAATATATTTTGTAGCTCTATCTCAAATAACAACGTCGCTATTACCAAAACAAGAGGACCGGGTAAATTGGTTCAATTGACCCCATGCTTGGGACAATTGAAACGGTACGTGGGTTAATTAAAACACTTTAAATAACTTTGACATTATTTGACATATTTAATAGGTTTAAACGGTTTTCTAAACTACATGAGTATTTGATGAAATCATGATAAAATAGTTACGTAACTTTTTTTTTTTATTTATTTAGGGTTACCAACATGTGATACATTGTAGCAAACATGTTAAGGTTTACAGTAAAACTTACAATGAATGCTCACTTAATTATAGGCATCCACAGCATGCAAAGTTACACAATATTCATTAAGCTAGAAGTTTAGAACAGTTACGTTAAGCATAATAGTTAATCAGTTATAATTTTATAAACAAATACATTTCATTTCATTCCTTAAAACATATTACAAACACATACTACTTTCGTACTACAACTAACGTAATACAGGGTGTTTGGTGCATCGTTTGCCAAATTAAAATGGCGGATTGGTGGGGTCATTTGCTATCTCTTTCGGCCCCTAAAACACATTTTCTCTCAACGGATTTTTTTTAGCATTTTTTTTAGAAAAAATTGATAATTCATGGACCTGCCACTTTTAAAATTTAATAAAAAAAAAAAAACAGGGGTTAAGCGTCCAATTTTTATTTTATTGTAATGGGTGATGTTGTAGGGCTCTACCAAAATTGAAATGACGTGCAAGTGATACCTAGTTTTTTTTTATTGACCCTCAAAAGATGTAACATGTGTAAAAATTCAGAAGAAGGTCAACTTTGATTTACTTTTAAAAAAAAACTACGAAAGACAATGTTCTTAAAATTGTTTTAAAAACATCTCTGGTTTATCCTCTTTCTAACCATGTGCAATAAAGCCATAAAACATTCACTACCGCCGTTAATTTGTCAACTTTATCCGATAGGGGCACATTAGGCTAATAATAAGCGCTATTCCTCGCGAAGCAGGGTTTCAAATTTTAACCTGTTGGCTAAATATGCAAGCATTTAAAGCGGCACTTTACATAAAAAAGAAGAAAAAACCGCGAATCAAATTTGTAAGAAACTTTCTTATCGTTCTTTCTGTTAACTTTGTACTACCTAAGTAATTGTTCGTGTTTGTATTAATTAATGTTAAGTTTAGTTTAGTTTAGTTAAGTTTAGTTAAGTTTAGTTCTGTAGTCTTTTATTGTTAAGTTTATTCACGTGATAATGGCTTTATTCTCTATTGAAGAATACACCGATATTTTAATGGTATACGGAAGTGCTAATGGTGTTGCACGAGAAGCGCAAAGAATCTACGAGGAACGATTTCCCAATAGACGATTGCCATCCCGACACACTTTCCAAAATACTTACCGACGTTTACGGGAAACTGGTAATTTGAATGCTACAGAACCAAGAGGGGTTGTGGTGCGACACAATGTTCAAATTGATGAGCGAATTTTGACATTGTTTGAGGAAGACCCAACCAGAAGCATTAGAGATGTAGCTTCATTACTCGAAATTTCTACCTGGAAAGTGTGGAAGGTTCTTCGACAAAATAACAAACATGCTTTCCATTTCACTCCAGTACAAGGTAATTTAATTTTTGAACTTAATATGATTGATGCATAGCATACGGGTGCTTAAATAATGACTGGAATTACGAATTGTCATTATTTAGACTGCGGATATTGAAAGGTAACATTATTATTAATTATTAACTTCGATTTAGGAAGGTACTCGTAGTTACGAGTATCTGTACTTGATTACTCACACAATCATTACAGTTTTCAACCCTCGACGCAACAAAAATCAATTACCTACTAACCTTCAAAGAAAGTTCAATTTAAGTAGATCTCCCAGTACTAGTGACTGCCTACTAAAGCAAGGTCATCATCTACTGGTTCTTAGGTAAATACTTAATTATGACTTGGTCAAACTTGGTGAATCGTTAACGCGTTCTGAGAAGGTTTATTTTCGCATGTTTGCTGTCACAGGGAGTCGCTTCTTCTTCTGAGGTTTTACCAAGCATCTCACCTTGTTGCTTTTGTTTTGCGTGTACTTACGGTAAATAAATCATTCTTGTGCATATTTAATACTTATGTATGTTACAGGTTTAGAAGATAACGATTTTGCAAATCGTGTCCGGTTTTGTCGTTTTTTGCTACACACGGATCTAGACGATAGTGACTTTTTAAAAAGTATTCTATGGACAGATGAGTCTAAGTTTACAAAAGAGGGAATTCTTAACCTGCATAACCTGCACTACTGGGCGCCGAAACAAGAGAACCCACGAAAAAAAAGACAGAGGTGTTTTCAGAGAAGATTCAGCATCAATGTTTGGGCAGGAGTCATTGGTGATAAAGTAATCGGCCCACATTACCTGCCTGATAACCTAAACGGGGACAACTACCTACATTTCTTACAAAATGACTTGCCTGAACTCCTAACTGATGTGCCACATTACAACGAGGATAGACGTATCATCTTTCAACAGGACGGCTGTCCTGCACACTGGCGCTTAACAGTCAGGGAGCATTTGGATAATGTTTTCCCCAATTCGTGGATTGGGAGAAACGGCCCCATTTCATGGCCTCCACGTTCTCCAGACCTAACTCCCTTAGACTTTTACATCTGGGGACGGGCAAAAGAACTCGTGTACGTAACAGAAGTTCAATCAAGAGACGATTTATGTCAACGAATCCAGGCAGCATTCGTAATTATCAAAGACGAAATCAGATTACAGACCACTACAGTGGAAATAAGAAACAGGTGCTACGCGTGCATTCGCAACAACGGCCGCCAATTCGAGCAAAACTTGTAAAAAATAAATTTTAATTATTACCTACTACTTAGCGTATGTTATTTACAAAAAAAACCGTTATCCTGTATAGCGCTTATTATTAGCCTAATGTGCCCCTATCGGATAAAGTTGACAAATTAACGGCGGTAGTGAATGTTTTATGGCTTTATTGCACATGGTTAGAAAGAGGATAAACCAGAGATGTTTTTAAAACAATTTTAAGAACATTGTCTTTTGTAGTTTTTTTTTAAAAGTAAATCAAAGTTGACCTTCTTCTGAATTTTTACACATGTTACATCTTTTGAGGGTCAATAAAAAAAAACTAGGTATCACTTGCACGTCATTTCAATTTTGGTAGAGCCCTACAACATCACCCATTACAATAAAATAAAAATTGGACGCTTAACCCCTGTTTTTTTTTTTTTATTAAATTTTAAAAGTGGCAGGTCCATGAATTATTAATTTTTTCTAAAAAAAATGCTAAAAAAAATCCGTTGAGAGAAAATGTGTTTTAGGGGCCGGAAGAGATAGCAAATGACCCCACCAATCCGCCATTTTAATTTGGCAAACGATGCACCAAACACCCTGTATAAACACACAGGTTTTTTGAAAGTTAAGGCAGTGAGTCGGATAGATATTTTAGCAACTATTTCTATTATTATTACTGAAACAAAGTTTTAGAGGTAGAGGTAGTTAATAAATATTTTTCTATTCATCGATAGCAGATGGAAGTTGAACTAATAATTAAGATATCATATTATCAACATAGATATAATCTATTAAAAAGCTATAACGGCGTAATAATGCTTAAAAATGGGATTATCATTTCTCATACAAACAACCATGTTTCAATCATAAAGTCATAAAATCAAAGTATACAGAGTGTTTTTTTAAAATGGGACAGTATGGGGAAATCCGAATCTAAAGGAGATAGAGGAAAAGTGTCAAAGGAGACATTAGATGTTTTTTTATGTAAACAAATTTGGCTCATTAAAATTTTTGGTCAAGCGTGAGTTGTTCTTAAAAAATTATAAAGTTAGTAAATTTTTTTTTTGACGCGTGTCGACTCTGTTTCATGTAAGGATTATTTCATTGTATGGAAAGAAAAAAATCTGAACAGCCGAAGTTGGTCAAATTTAATGAAAACTAATCTTCATACAGTTGGTTTATTACTTGAGTAAATGTTCGATGTGGCCGCCGTCTTGTCTTATGCAGGTACGAGCACGCTTCAAGACACTTCTAGTTGCATTTAACAGAGACTTATGGTGAATTGTGTTTAAAGTGTTAAACTATCAAATATCTTGCGATTCGGTACTACACGGTCAGGATAGCGTTCTTGATACCACTTAAGTGCATTCTCTACTGCGATAATTAAGAAAATACGCCTCAATCAAATCAACTTTATGTGAATTAGTTAACGCCATGATGAATAAAATTACAAGCATGAACTGATTGGAAACAAAATCACAGCTGCAGAAATAACTTACGTTTCAAATTTGAATTCTTTGCTGCAGAAATAACTTAAGTTCCAAATTTGAATTCTTTTTTTTATAATTTCAAGACTATCGCGTGCCATGATGTTTACGAAGATTAAAAAAAAATTTCTTCTCTTGAATCATCTGGAGCTCTTATCGATTATCAAAATTTAAAAATGGAATAATTTTAAATATTTTTTTACACGCCTAGGCACTTGTAACAATATTAAAAGGCGAATACTGCAATTGTATGAAGATTAGTTTTCATTAAATTTGACCGACTTCTGCTGTTCAGATTTTTTTCTTTCCATACAATGAAATAATCCTTACATGAAACAGAGCCAATCCATGTCAAAAAAAAAATTGACCAACTTTATAATTTTTTAAGAACAACTCACGCTTGACCAAAAATTTGAATGAGCCAAATTTGTTTACATAAAGAAACACCTAATGTCTCCTTGGACACTTTTCCTCTATCTCCTTTAGATTCGGATTTCCCCATACTGTCCCATTTAAAAAAAACACTGTATATACCTAGGTATACATTTATATACTTATGTTTACACTTTAAAGGGAAAAAGCAAAGTAATAAAATCCGAAGTATCAAGGATAGAAATATTTTTTAATGTAAAAAAGCAAAAAAGAACACAGTGTCAAAGAATAAAAATAATTGATTTATCGAACCAATCATTTTGGTATCTATTCATTACTTCTTCATGTTCAGCACATTTACGGCACTCTTTCTCTTTTTATTTTGTACCTAGATAACGACACGTGATCAATGTTGAATATTTCTGCAGCCTTTCTCAAAGACCGCCCCAACTATACTTCTTCGTATGCTTGTTGGTACTAAAACAGGTCCTTTGAACTCCGTTTGATCAGATGTTTTCTTTTTCTGGGCTTCTGGAAGAAAACGAAGTAGGTATTATGAGAGCAAACATTTGTACTTACATTGTTTTGTACCGGGCTATTAGTTTCTCGAAACACTCTACAATTTTAGTTTACGACACAGAAAATTAAGTACCTAATTATAATTCTGCCCCCTTTTTTCAGGTTTATAAACATTAAAATGCATACCTAAATATATACGTACACCTTAGTTGGTAAGCTTTTTTCTCAGGTTTATACACATTCACATTACCTATATGGGCCATTCTCAAAAAAGGACTTGAAATTCTAAAAAATAATAATGTTTTTTGATACGATTCAAAGTAGTCTCAAATTAAATCTATCTTATCTTACATTATGTAGCACTTATTAGCCTAGCTATTTTCACTGTAGTTTTCATAAAAAATAAATAAATCCACGGTAGTGACATACCAGTAGGTATATGGACGAAGACATGTAAGTCACCTCCGTGGTCAAGATAGCATGCTAATTTATAAAAACTCATGCTGTAAAGGTCTTTACTCAAAAATAGTTATCGCAGCAATGACAAACTATCAAAAACTTTTAAGATAGTGATGTGTTTGTTGTTAGTATTCGTTCAGAAACTGTGTTCACTGATTTAATGAGTAATGGTTATGTTTAATAAGTTGATCCATGGAGGTGACATTTCTTTCATGCACAAAAGTTGTCAAATATTTAGAATCCATAATTTTATTTGTGGTTTAATTATTTGGTGTTTTTTAGAAAGTTTATTCTATGTTTTATCGTAAAATAATATCGAGGGGTCACGGGCTATTTGTATTAAGCGACATTTTTGGAACTTTACAGGAGAGCATTATAAAAGTTTAATTTTTCGAAAAAAAATCATAACAAAAAAGGTATCAATATTTTTACAAAAAAGTGTCCTAGGTTATCTTCCTTATCTAAATCCGCGCAATTTAGCCTAGTTGTCATTTTTTTAAAGTTGTTTTTACCAAAAATAAAGGTTGCTTGATACAAAATGACCTCGAATCACTTTTATTTAGAAACAGGCTAATTGATTGAAGCGCCATAAACTGAACATTTTAGGTTCAGGAAAAAGGATTTAAGCGATACTAGGGTGTTGCGCTTGTGTAAAGCTAAATGTATTAACAACCATCGCGATATTAATATAGAATCAGGATAGTCCGCTTAAGCACCTGAAGTATAATAAAGTAGATGCAGATCATAATGATTTATGTAGCACTTTACACTAAAAGTAAACTGTTTGAAGTGACAGTAAAACTGTGTGTATAATAAAGATTGGCGGCTAGAACAAAATTATTTTGCAGGATTTTAAAGTCTGTCTGAGTGATAGATTTGAATGAAATTTTAAATTGAAACCAAAAATTTTATAAATCAAAAAACTTGTTGCTTTGTTGTAATAATAACCTAATAAACAAAATTTTTGGCTAAAGCTTAAAGCTTGTTCTAACAATAAGTTTCATAAATCTTAGATATAGAATAGAATATAAAGTTAATGAACGATTAAGTTGCCCCTTAGTATAATTATATTAGATTCCTCGTGATATGAAATCTTTACTAATGGACAACTTAATCTTTCATTTACTGAACGAGTGCGGCCATATACAGTATGTAAATGAACGAAAGGCAAATAATTAAACCCGTCAATGTTTAGGCGAGAAAAATGGATGTGGTACCTAATTTAATGAAATCAGGAAACTTTTTACTGATAGTGTAAAATAATAATAATAATAATGTAATAAAAATGTAACTCCCTGTCTCATTTGTTTACAATCTTATCAGTGACAACACTGACAACAACGTAAACGTCATAATGTCAGTTAAAGTATAAAGGTGTGCGACGCAGTTCTATGTGTCGTCCGCCGTTATGGACACATCTCAGCAAGCGACGATAATTATTATTGTCATGCTCTAAACTAGGATTTTCTCGAATACGGCGTTTGATTTTCTCGAAAGCTTGAACTATTCGTAATTCCATTTCTTCGCGAGTACTTGATTCTTTTTTGAACAACTGTTTCACCCAACCCCAAAAGAAATAATCAAGCGGAGTGAGATCCGGCGAACGTGGAGCCCAAGGGATTGGTGCGAACCGCCAGATCCATTGGTTTCCAAACATGTCGTTTAACCTGTTCCGTACTCGAATCGCGATATGAGGAGGAGCACCGTCATGTTGGAACTATGTCTGTGTACGTTGTGACTGAGAGGTAAGCTATCAACATAGCGACTGAGAGGTCCGTTAAGCACTTGGAGATACCGGTCAGCGTTTGTTGTGCCATTTATGAACACTGGCCCAATGATATCGTTGTCTCTTATACCGGCCCATACATTTATTGACCACCTGGTTTGATGAGACAGTTCGCAACCCACGTGTGGATTTCGAACTTTTGGAGCCCAATGATGGACAACCCGTCGATTCCACATAGTATTCCTTGTAAAGAGGCTCTCATCACTCCAAATAACTTTTCTTAGAAAGTGAGGATCTTCTCTTTTTTTTTCTAACGCCCAATTAGCACACTCAACCCGTCTGGGATAATCGTTAGGTTTCAACGCTCGAACCTTATAGTTACGGAGAAAGGATGTTGCCGATCGCGTTTTAGTATTTTGTGTACGAGGGTGTGACTCAAGCCTAAATTGCGTCCTGCCCACCTAGTACTAGAACCTGGTTGGTTTTGAAAATGATCCAACACCTGTTCTTCCCGCGTAACATGACACGTTGAGGACCACCTGAGTTCACAGGCACCGGCCGATTGTTATTTCGCAGCCGTGTAATGGCATTAACGATGACACGAGCATTACTTGGTTGCCTTCTTGTAGGATACCTCTCGGAGTACAAGCGGAGCGCTGCATTCCCATTGCCCCTGCACTCTCCGTACGCAAGGATCATATCCATTATCTCAACCGTAGTAAAATTTAAAGGCATTATTATTGCAATAACGATTTAAATTTATATGACGAAAGTGAAGGATGTCTAATATCAAATTGAAAGAAAATACAATTTATTGGTAGCCTAACTTTTTTGTTATAAAAAAAAAAACTGTCGTTCTATGGTTTGAGACAATCATGACAGAGCAAACATGTCAGAGACGATGTTTATTAGTCTTTGTTATTTATTTACACATTTTAGATCAATTTGTTCTACTGGTCAATCAGTTTCTACGCCGAGCAACAGCTTTGCAACTGCTGCAACCGCCAGAATACGTCATCGGCAGTTAGGTAATGGTCACTCAATCATAGTAACCGGTTGCCACTACAAAAATTGGATTGGATTGCTTAAAATTCATTGTGCAGTGCGGTTAAGAGTGTGTATTCTAATGTTAACTTGATACGGTAATGTAGTCATAGTTGAAACTGTAATAGCCTGATATGCAGAATTAGATTATTTGTAAATACCTAGTTTGTTTACTTTAGTTATGAAGTGATAAGTGATAACTAATGTCAAACTTGCATCACAGGATGTTATTAAGCTCGTTAACCGACTGATGAGAAAGAGGTTAAGTTATTACATTTAGTAAAATTATAAACAAAAAAAGTGATTGGATTAAAACAAAAAGTGGTTAATTGTATTATACCCGTTTTTAACATCCACCGGTTTTAAGGTTTGCCTTTCGTTCATTTACATACTGTATTATTATGTTCAATAATATTGTTAACAGAGTCTCTTTAAATTTAATATAAGTTAGAACATTTTCTAAACACATGGAGCCCCTTTGTCTTTGTATATAGTATGAAATACACTGGCGCGCAAAACTAAGTATCACACTTTATTTTTTTATTTTTTTTGTAATCTATGGACGTTAGAGATTTAAAATAAAAAACTTTTATAGCAAATTTTATCAGCTTTCTTTCCAAGTATTGTAAACTAAGTTGTGTGATACCTAGTTTTGCAGGCCAGTGTAGTATAAAAATTGAAATTTTCAGTCTTCACAGTCCACATAAAACGAAACTTAACATCATTTTGTACATTATAATAATCTCACTATCTTGCAACAAAAAAAGACTCTTCTAAAATTATAACAATTAAGTAGGTGACAAAACAATTAGGTAAGTTGATTATTTTTGAGAAGAATTATTTTTACAATAAAAAGTACAAATAATTCTTCTATAATAACATAAAATAAACCTTATTTACTTCTCCTTGAGTTCTCTCTTTTTTTTATAGTTAGGTTACCTATACGAGGGAGTTTTTTTTAAAAATGTACAAGATAAAAAAAAAACCAGAATTAGTTTTTTTTTCGTTTTTCTTACTCAGAATCGTTGATACTATCGATTTATACAAGAAAAAAAGTGTCCCAAATTTTACTATGAAAGTTTGTTTTTCCACTGCGTCACGACCATTAATATAAATAAAAAGTTGAAGGCAACTGAAGCGCCGCGGGGGGCACGCGCTGTGTTTATACTAACGCGGTTCAAAGGCGCCGGCGCCGAAAACACTTTGTATTAGCCGACAGCGTGTAAAAGATTCATACAAAATGTTGACTGTCATAACGAACATAGCTTTCCTAAATTCGGTACAGGAAAAATGTTTTAATTTACACCACTTACATTTTCGATATGTCTGATGCGACAGTTGATTATTAAATTTGTCCAAAACAAAGAGTTTAACCACCAAGTAAAAATAATTTGCATTAAAAATCAAAATGTTTAAAGCGCCTATGCGTATTAATATGGGTGGATGGATAAATGTTTGAAGCGACATCCAGGTATCGATTTCAGGTGCAGGTTAAGTGTTTGAAGCGACATCAAGGATGGATTTCAGGTGCAGGCTAAGTGTTTGAAGTGACATCAAGGATGGATTTCAGGTGCAGGCTTAATGTTTGAAGCGACATCAAGGACGGATTTCAGGATGCAGGCATAACGATTTAAACGCCCTATAATACGTAGTGTATGTCAGGAAAAACCGCTTAAGTCAAAATCACGAAATATCTTGTCGGTATGAAGTCCATCTTTTCTATAATTGAATAAAATTTGTGTCGCATCAATCACATCAGACTCAAACTAGACCTTAATTTACTCATGTTTCAAGCGACAAAAAAGTGCTCAGATCGCCACGAAACCGGGCTCAAACGACGCAGAAAAATCTGGCGATTCCAAATATGTATCTAACTCAATATCGGCCAGAATGTCGCTTAATACAAATAGCCCGTGAACCCTCGATATGAAATACTCCATTCATATTAGTAAATATATTTTATTTTAGATTGTTTTATCGTAAATTGATTTTGCACACGACATGGAGGTGGCGTTTTCGGCAATTTCTTAACGATAATTCAAAAAAATAGTTATTTTGAGTAAGTTTTAAAAAAAATCCTATAAATATAAACAAGTTTAATCAATTGTAGATAGGAAATCCAGAAATAATACAAGTATTTCATATTTTAATACAAATGCACAATAAAAATACGTAAAAATGAGAATGACCCATATACATACACCTTAGTTTGTAAGCTTTTATTTAGCTTTATACAAATTAAAATTTCATTACCTACTAAAAGTAAGCTAAGTACATGAACAAATCATACCTCCTCCTTTCTGGTTAAAGTCGGTTAAAAAGGGACAGTTCGAACACCGGGACGATTGAAACGTTTCAAACGTCCACAAGCAAAATTGTTTCAATCTGCTATTCTTCATTTCAAGGTCGATATTTTAGTCTTAAATACTACTTTAGCGATTACCGATATCAATAAATAAAATCTCAAATAAGTATAATATACAATTAAATAAGCAAAAATATCAAAATACGAGAGTTAATTAAGATAAATTGAAAATAAAAAGAACATAAATGCTTACTTTTGCGTGTGAAATTTTTCCGAAGCGTCCTGCACACTATGCGTCCTTCGCTGCCCCGCGCGCCACTGTCCAAAGATTCGAAAATGGCCAACGTAGTAACGAACTTCGTGTCGCGCTGGTATGTAGGAACTTTATAAAATGTCGAAATCCACTTGAGAGCTAATCTTTTAAACAATGGTATTGTTTCTATTGTTAACTCTAACCGCAAAATGATCAGTGCAAAATGGAACGAAATAAATAACAAAATAATTCATTTGAATAGCGACTTTCCTGCCTAAGGTTGAAGGTACAAATTGAAGTGACAGCACATTCGCTACAATACTTTACGAAATTGAGAATGGTACCCAGGTAGTCTGTTGTGTTAGCAACAGTGAGATTCAGTATGTTTCTTGTTCCGTCATTATAGTTTGTATCTTTTAGCTTAGGCGGTAAAGACGCTATTTAAATGGATTATTTTGTGATTTATTTCCTTTAACTTTGTACTGGTCATTTGCGGTTGGAGTTTACAATAGAAACAATACCATTGTTTAAAAAATTAGCTCTTAAGTGGATTCCGACATTTTATAAAGTTCCTACTATAGGTGTATTGGTTTCCGAGAAATTTGAGTTGTTTCAATCATTACGCGTTTCAATCGTACCCACCCTACCCTACTCGAGCACAACTTTGTCAAAAGTAATAAAAAACACTCGTTTAGGTGGTAACCTTCTGACGTAGCAGTGGTAAGTATCTCGGTGACCCGTAGAGGAAGAATATTAAAGGTGGTAAATTAGTAAATGAAACAATCTTTAAAATAGAATTGTTGTTTTAACACGTTCGGCGCCGGTGACACATATCTGTGATCAAAAAATTCTTACTCCTATGCCAGTGACACATACGAGTATGTGTGATTTTATTATTACGCCTTTTTCTCAGTAAATTTCCAATTTAATTTTTTTAGATTGAATGTATTGTTATGTTATTTAAATATTAAATCGAATTATGCGTTGGTACCAAAATCTGAGAGTTTTTGAAATTTATTAAAAGTTACCCTTATACAGTGCCGATGACACAAATCTGTGTCATTTTTTCCACACAGTTCAGCGGTTCTCAAAGTTTTCATTAGAACTTACTATACATTTCACTGCTTTATTGGAAATTAGTTAACAGTTAATTCGTTGTTATACCCTGTGAAGATAAGACGCCAAATAGCATATTTTATATATTTAGTATTTTTAAGGGTACAATCTTTCAAATTCAATCAGACTGTTTTTTGTTAGTAATTTTATTGCAAGGTGCCGGTTTTTTTTAATTTGGTCTATTTTTTCACCATCCATAAACTTGCCAGGGTATAAAACAAATATCGGTATCAAGTATTTTATGATAATGTTCAACAATTAGTAAATAAGAGTAAAGGACTTTCAGTAATGAAAAATGTGAACGAATCATAACATTTTTATTATTTGAACCACTTCTTAATTATAAGTACATACGGGTGGTTCTATTCGCAAGGGAATTTTCCGCGGCTCACCTTATTTTGTATAGTTTTTGTAGGCAAATTATATTGATTTACGATCGAAACTGTACATCTAAATGGTTTCTAGTATGACAGAAAAAAATTCCAGCCAGTCAGCTTAACAGTATCCTGGTACGTATTTATTTCATATCCATTGTTTTCTATATACTTTTTTTGCATTAATGGGTCGTAAATTCGTTACATTAGAGTACAGAATTGCATATTTTCGATATCAAATGTTGCATTGACGTACTTATTGACTGAAAACCTAAAATAATCTCAGTATCCTGTCCTCAGTCTCCTGGAAAAATAATAGCCAGGAGACTGAGGATGAATCAGGAGAGGAGTCATCAAGGATCCGCACGAATAGTAATCCAGCTATCATGATATTCATGAGTGATATATTAATTGTTGGTACAATTTATGTGATATTTGATTAGTTACATATTATTTATCATACCTATCATAAATTAATAAGCTACGAATATCTCGAATCAAAATCTCCAATTTCAAACATTTCAATTTCATTATTATTTATTTATTGTTTAAAAACAATCATATTTTCTACATTTTGCATCTTAAATTATGTAAGATTTTAAATAAAATGTAAAATATGTGTAGATAATATTTGAAAACGTTAAATGTTTACCTAAGACAAAACAAGAACGTCCTGTAACCAAACAAAAGAAAGAAAATATTGAAATATCTGCACGGAACCTTAAAGTTAAACTGGAAAACGATTCGGTTAAACTTTTCAAACATGAATTGAATATTGTTCACCATTAACAATCACTAAAAATGATAAAGCAGTCCCTTACTGAAAAGGACGTGTAGTCCATATGGACTTTTCGGAAAAATACTGTACAAAATATAGTGAAGAAATTCGGTCCTTCCATTGTGGGGGCTCAGTACTAATTAGTGTCATTTTATGATTGATTATTTGTGAGTCAAGATCTTACAATACAAGTGTTCCATTGAAGACACTATTTTTATGCTATTAAACAATTTTTAGTAATAAAACATAATTTTATTTAAATAATTACAACGGGTTTCATGTTGTTTTTGTATCAGAACTCAGTATCCTGTTCATAGCTCAGTCTCCTGGGCCCATATTTTTTTTAAAAGGTTATATATTTGGTATATTTTTTTGGCCTATGTCACCTACTGTAGCGTGACCGCTACAAAAATCTAATCCCGCCTCTTTTTTCACGACTCGTGTTTAACCTATTTATTTTATCGTACTGTCTGGCCGAATGTTCGGTTCATGGTAGATTAGTTTTCAAGTTTGGAATACGTCGTTTGACAGTGTGTCGAAGCGACGTGGAAAAATATTCTTTTGTTTCATCAGAACCCAACCAGAAGAACAACTTTAATTATTAAATAGAAATTTACGCAATACAGTTGTGTCGGCATAGGCCCATTTCCAAAAAGTTCAGTTCAGTTAACGTCGTGTGTTTTGTTGTGTTCTTGAGGCAACCACCAAAAGGTTTGCTTGCGCAACTGGTGTTACAAAAACCACCGGCGTCTTCGTACAACGCTGACATTCAACCGGGATTATCCGGGTAAGTCGCATTCGCGGTCGTGATTCCCTTTCCCCAACGTATCTCCCGACCGGCGTACCTTCTAGTTCACGTTCCTACGTTAGCTCAACGAGACTTTTATTTCAGTCCACCCCTGGGGCTGGGTCAGAACTCCTTATAAAAAGGATCCGCCTCTGCGTCGTGCCGTGTGCCTGTTGACGTGCTGTCGATACCGGCACGCAGAGCGTCCCACCAATAAACCGGCGACTCCCGTGGTCGTAGCTGCCACCCCCTGTTTCCCGTCACTCCACCAGCCGTTACCAGGAACTGACCATCCAACTTGTTTTTTTATATAACCCTAATTTTGTTTTTATATCGCCGGTAACGTTTTCTGAACCTGTTTTTTCCATTGTTTTGCTATGCTAGATTTAGATATCCTACTTAAAATATTCTATAGAAGTGCACATCTTAGATATATTTCGCTCTGTGGTTGTTAATTTGTCCCTTTTTACAAATTAATAACCACAGATCAACTTGGTAGGATATCGGCGAATTGACCTATGTCGAGGTGATCATCTCCTTTTTTCCAAATTCTAAAATAGGCCCGCGAGCCCCGCATACCGACTAACGGTAATTTTGATTATTATTTTTTTGGTTTTTAACACTAGCGCATTAGCGCGACCTTTCGGCTTTTCTACCCCAAAATTGTAATGTTCATTTCTAACATTTGAAACCGGAATAGATTCGTATATCCAACCTACTTTTTTTGGTTTATTTAACGTGGCCTTCGCCTCTTTCTTGTTTTACCTCTTCTTTTCCTTTGTCTCCTTATGTTGTATATATTATCTTTAATTAAAATATTGTTTAAAATTTTTTACGGTTTAATTTCAAAATTTAACGTTTGGCATGTGCCACGCACAATGTCCATGTGGTACTGTAACTATATTTAGTGCTGCACTACATAATAATTTATTCAGTTCATTAGCACTAAAGTTTGAGAAACACTGAGTATAAAAGTAATAACTTCATTTTCTTCCATTTTGTGAGTTTTCAAATATTTGGCAGTATTTTTTCGAGCACTAGCACCATTCCACTACATGTCAGAGAGACGACTGACGCCGCAAAACAAAAAAAAACGCATTTTACTCATTTATCTATGAACTATGCCAGTTGACACGTATTTGTGACCATGTTATTCGTACTCCTATGCCAGTGACACAAATACGTGACTACGATAATTTCGCCCGGCATAGCTTAAGGACTCGGTGAAACGCTGCCGGCGTCGAACGTGTTAAAATAAAAGAAAAATAATACAGCAAGACACGCGACCCGTGTCTTGTGTTCACGAAAGATAATCTGAGAAACCTCTCATGGAAAAATATACAATAGATCATAAACAACTTTGAATTTAGAAAGATTAAAACGAAATGAAAGAGTGGCCAGGAACGTAAAAAGGAGGTTGTAACAACCTCGTTACAATACCCGGGCTGGCTTGGAAAGAAAAATCCTGAGCTTGGAGTGAAGGATTTTTCTTTTACATACTTAGAATCGTATATAAAAAAAAAAGAACTTAATTTAATTGGTGGTGGTTGAGATGGATGATGAGGTGAGTGAGGTGAGAATGTAATATATAGTGGGTATGTACAGTGGGAAGCAATCTATTACTTTAATTTTATTCCTTTCATTCATCATTCAATCAAAGTTATGGTCGCATAAGTCGCAGCTCATAACACTACTCGTATTCATGTAGAGTATTCTCTTATAAATTAGGTAGAGATATACTCCATAGAAGGTCCCGTAATAGTGTAGGCTTTTTAAAAGATCAGACTCCAACCGCTGATGTAATTTAAGATGTTAAAGTATCTATATACAAGTATTTTATAAAATAAAATAAATTCTCACTAAGAGAATCATGACGATGTAAAGTTTTAAATATGAGTAATCAACCGCTTCAGGGTTAAAAAGAAAACACGACTAACGACTTATTTAGAGAGTAGTCAGCCGTCAGCCGTTCTATAAGAAAAGTAAACACTAAGCTAAGTAATTATTTTGCTCTAAATATAGAACAAATTTAAAATATGAAAATAATGCTTTAGTGAATGAACGTGAATAATTAATGATACTTATAATAGACCTTAAATTATAAATTATACCTAAATAGAGAAAAAGAGAAAAGTATTTCGAGAGATTGGTATTTATATTAACTGGTTAATGTTTTTGGAGTTTGGTTTTATGTCTCTAACGTGCCAACGTCCTAGAGGTTAACCAAACAAATCTGAAAGTTCGTAAACAAGGGATGAAATCTTTTTAGTAATAATGCATTTAATAAATTTAGGAGCGAGTTTAGCCGAATGGTATTTATCTGAAGAACTAATGGTATAGTTTCGTCTCGAAACTATATATATCATTTTCTTTAAAGTCTATCTTCTGATGATGTTTATTGTAAGACTTTGCATTAATTTGGTGAGCATGGTGAAGACGGTCTTGTACTTCAGAAAGAATTGGGCTAAGGGAACCTAAATTATCAGCAAATTCGTCTCGGGGAGCAAATATAATGTCAGATGAAAGGTCTTTTGTCTTATAAATGGAACCACAAGTAACTGGTTCTCGACCGAAAACAAGAAATGCTGGGGTATATTTAGTAGATTCATTAACTGAGGTCTTAATTGCGAATTGGATCTTGTGTATGTTCAAGTCCCATGTTCTATGATTATCGTTTACAAATGAAGAAATCGCTGTAATTATGGTTTTATTATAACGCTCTACTGTATTGACCTGAGGACAATAACGAGGAGTATAATGAATCTTGGGTATTTTATAAAATTGAAAGAGGTCTGTTATTTCATGACTCGTGAATTGAGGACCATTGTCTAATATAATGGTTTCTGGAATACCATATGTCATGAAAACGGAGTCTTCTAAAATGTGCTTTATAGCAGAAGATGTGGAGTTTTTTAATGGGAAAGTAAGGCAATATTTAGAAAAACAACATGTTACTACAAAAATATATCTATTATGTTTGAAAGTTTTTGGTAGAGGACCTATAAGATCTATGGATAAACATTGAAAAGGACGGGAGCATTGTTTAGGTTTACCCATTAAACCGATTTTTGGCTGATTTTGATATTTGTAAGCCAAACAAGTTTCAAATTCAAATTAGATACGTCTGTATACATTCCGGGCCAAAAGTATTTTTCTTTTAGCCTTTGATAAGTTTTGAAAGTGCCAAAATAAGCACATGTTGGTGTTGAATGATTTTCGGTTATTATTGGGATTCTATATTCTTTTGGAATGACTTGTTTCCAATTGTATTCTGATCTCAAAGGGGTGTGAGAACGGGAGTATTTATATAGGTTTTTATTAACGATAATATAATCTGGGGTGGAGGTGGGATTTGAACTACAGCTCGAGTAGAGAGATATATACCATGTGTCATCTGTATGAGAACTTGAATAAGTTATAGAACTTATTGGAACGGTTCTTGATAGGGTGTCAGGAATTAAATGGTCTTTACCCCGTTTATGATTTATTTCAAAGTTAAAAGTTGATAACCGAATACTCCATCTGGCTAAACGTCCAGTTGGATTATCGAGGTGAAGAAACCACTGAAGAGCTGAGTGTTCAGTCTCAGCATCTTCAACTGACCATTGGACTACGCGACCTAAAATCCGCTGACACAACCTTTTTTATTATTGTGCATTAAACACATATAGCACATATGCTTTTCTTGCACTTGTTTAATGCGATCAGTCACATGTAACGCTTGAAATGCCTGACATTGGTGAATATTATGCTCATTATTGCAGTACCAACACAATCCTTTTTTTTCTTGGCAAGGTGACAACTTTTCTAACTTCTGTGGTATATTTATAAAGTTTGTAGTTACTGTTTGTTTGCTTGTTTCTAAACTTTTGAAACGTTTTTCTAAAAACTTCATCATTATTCCAAAATTTTGTAACTGATTTGGCTCTTCTAACTGGTCTTCGTATTTAATGTTCGTATCTGGATCCCATTTTCGACTCACTAACCGACATAACATAGGGTCCCATGTCGAAATATCGACATTCTGATTTTTTAAAGCTTCTAGACTTTCGTTAATACAGTCGTGCATATCACGCAACATTTTTGCACTTGCATATTGAATTTTTGGATAGTCCAAAATTTTGTCTATAAATGTCTGTGAAATTCTTCGTTCGTCTTTATAGCGGTTTATTAACAACATTATCGCTGTTTTATAATTGACTTCATTCACAGTCAAATGCTTTATCAGCTTCTCTGCGTCACCTCGTACGTGCGTCTTTAGGTATTGCATTTTTTCTGTAGTCGAAATAATACAGTCATCGTCAATGATTTTCTTGAACAAGTCATAGAACGTATTCCAGGATTCGTAACTTCCCGTGAATATTGGTATCGTAATTCTAGGTAATTTCGTTGAAACACCAACGGACAGTTGATATCTGATTTATTCATTCACTTACATGCTATTTATATTATTTACATTTATGTACACATACACAGTTTTAGCTTTGTGAGCTGTGTGTGTAACTAGCCGCTGTAGCAGATTTAGATCTGGGTTATGGGTCAGTGGCGTGTTGGTTGTGTCAGCGGATTGTAGGTCGCGTAGTCCAATGGTCAGTTGAAGATGCTGAGACTGAACACTGAGTGATCAGTATATATGGTGAACTTTTGACCATTGTCCAGGTAACATCGCCAATGTTCAAGTGATAAGATAACGCTCAGGAGTTCTCTCTCTGTAATAGAATAGTTTTTTTTGTGCATTGGTTAGAGATTTACTCATATATGCTATGGGTCTTTCAACGCCATCTAGCTCCTGTGTGAGCATACTGCCGATTCCGTATCCGGACGCGTCAGCATGGGCAGCAAAAGGTTTGGAGTAGTCAGGACAAGCTAGAATTGGAGTGGAGACTTAAAGCTTCTTTAATAAAGATGAAGGCTTCATTAGCTTCAGAGTTCCATTTGAAAGGAGGTGATTTCTTTGAAGTGGAAGTGAGCTTATTTAGAGGAGCTACTATTGAGCTGAAGTTTGGAATAAAACGACGATACCAACTAGCTGTTCCGGTTTTCAGGGACAAAGAGGGAGTCCATGAATCGTTGTTGGGTAGCTGGGGCATTAGTTAAGCCGAATGGCATAACCTTAAACTGAAACATATTTCGACCTGGTACATAGAATGCAGTCTTTGGACGGTCTTCAAGATGAAGGGGAACTTCCCAAAAGGCTTTTGCAATATCAATGGATGAGAGAAATTTTGCATTTTTAAGGTTGTCAATAATGTAATTTATAAATGGTAATTTGTATGCGTCTTTTTTAGTAATAGAATTGAGTTTACGGCTATCAGTACAGAAACGCCAAGTTCCGTCTTTTTTTGGTGTTATAACAACTGGGTTCAACCAAGGACTGGCACACTGGATTCGATAACGTTTAATTTTAACATGTTATCTACTTCTGTACATAATGCTTTTTGTTTCTCTGGAGAGAGGCGATAACAACGTTGTTTAATTGGGGGATGTTCTCCTGTGTCAATAAAATGTTCAACTAAATGAGTTTTACCTAAAGGTTGAATTTCGGTAGAAATGTTACGAAATTGGTTTATAATAGAATCTGAAATCAGTCTTTGAGTCTCGGTCATTGTCTCGTAATGTATTATTTGTTTTTTGTCTGAGTCAATGAGTAAGGTCTTAGGATGTGTCGAATTAAATGTGTTTATCGTTTCTAATATGTCAGGGGCTAAGTTAAATAATTTCCAGAAGTCAATGCCTAAAATAAGGTTTTCGTTAATGGAAGGTATAACATGAGTAGTAATTATATGTACTTGGTTTTGGAAATTTATTGGTAATTGAATGGTTCCTATAGAATGAATGGGATGTCCATCGGCTACTGAACCAGAAATGATCTGTTTATTGTTTAGTTTTAGACCATGATTTAATAATTCCTTATGGGAATTGTTACCTAAAATGGTAATAGCACTACCACTATCTAACAATCCCTTTAAAATAAGATTATTCGATTGTATTTTAATGTAAGGACGTTCGTCATTTATTGGTGTCTATGGATTTGATTGGTATATAGCGGAAAAAGTTGTATTATATGATTGCATAAATAATTTAAGTTTTTGATGCCAAAGTTTCCATTCTGATTCGGTTGTTTTTATTGAAATACTTTTCTCTGTTACTAGTTTTTTGGATTTAATGTAAAAGATTGAGTAGGATTACATTTTGTACACTTTGGAAAAGTTGTACCTTTTTTACCACAGCGGAAACAAACTATGGCTGTTGATGAACAATTCTCCAAATTATGTTTATCGGTTCTACACCGTGGGCAGGAAAATCGTGTCGTAACGGGGTTTGGGCTTGGGTTTGGGTTACGGGTAGATAAAGAATATATTGGAGATGACGAAGTAAATGGGTATTTATAGTATGGAAATTCTGGTATTTGGGCTTTGTAATTAGAGTTTGTACTGGAAGTCGAGGGTGTGTTTTGAGAATCATGAATTACCTTATTTGTCTGTTGATTTTGAGTATATTGGTGGTTTGGAACTTCATTTGCTATATAAATGCACGTTTCATACCATTTACATGATTTTAAAAATGTTGACATGTCAATTATGTCAGTTGGAAGTAAACGACAGCTGTAAATCGGATTGATGTTACGTCGTAAAATAGTATTTTTTTCTTGTTCGGAATAGTATTTTTCGTAATCGTGTTATAATAGAGAGCTTTTTAGTCGAGTACCGTGTTTAGGCCACGAAGCTTGCTGAGTGGCCTAAGTAAGGTACGAGATTAAAAAGCTTAATTATGACACTATTGTGAACAATACTTTTTGTACGAGTTCATTAAAATTAATAATGTAAGTCATTATACGAGTATATAAGAAAACTAAAAGTAGATTTTTGACAGATGATGCGACGCTGCTACGTTCCGAAACGACACAGATTGGCAATTTTGTATCGGATCGAGGCTCCTTAAACAAGGACACATATATGGAAATCCGAAGTTCTATTTTAAAATTTTTTTCGGTTGTCTAGAGCGTATCGAAATAGTTATTTCGGTTGTCAAGAGCGTATCGAAATAGTTATTTCGGTTGTCTAGAGCGTATCGAAATAGTTATTTCGGTTGTCTAGAGCGTATCGAAATAGTTATTTCGGTTGTTTCGGAAGTAACATCTAGACTATTCAACGATGAAAAGAGTGACGTTACAGTATTCTCTATGAAATCTTAATACACACATTTTAATCGACGAGTACAAAAAGTTTTTTTTGTAGTTTAGAGAAACGAGTTTCCATAGCTGTAAAATAATTTATGATTCTCTCATTTTTATACTGTTTGCGGCCGTCAATAGTTTTCTTTAGTTTGTAGTCATAGTCGTAAATTTCGAAGTCTTTTATCAAATTCGGTTTAAAAGTTGTCCAATCTGGTAGTTGATCTTTTTTTGTACGGAACCAGTCTAATGCAGTATTTTGAAGAATGTCATAGATATAATTATATAGGCGTTTGTTATCTACGAGTATGTTGCGAGTAATCGCAAATTCTTCGACTTTTTGTATAAAATCTCTAGGACAAGTTTGACCAGTGAAAGTAAATCTTTTGATGTCGTTTGGTCTTGTTTCTACCAAATTGGTCAATTTTTGAGAAAGGAGGTCTAAATCTGTTAATGGTTGTACAGAGATAGCTGACTGGTATGATGATGATAGATTTGACGTTTTATTGTCAAAATCAGTTCGACATTGAATAAATAATTCTGAAATATTTTTAAATGCATCTAATGTATTTTTAGTGCATTCGGTTGTAATATCAACTCGATCTATTCGATGTTGTAAATGAATCAAGTATGTTTTGCATTTCTCGCGATGAGAATTGCTTAGATGTAATGTGGCTATTCGAGAAGAAATTAAAGACAGACTGCGTTCAATCTCGTCGATATCTTGCTCTGGAGAATAAGGGCTTTGTGAAAGGGATTCTGAGGGGCTGGTTTCAAGGATTGATGATAACTGTCGGCGTAGTTCGTCGGCAGTAGAAGAAGTCGTGACTTGAGTGCTGCGTAATTTCAATTCGTAAATAAGCTCTGGTTTGTTTAATAAAAGTGGGTTCATTTTTAAGGTTTGAATGTTATTTTATAATAAATATATTAATAAAGTGTTTATATTATTTATTTAAAATTTGAGTAATGTATGTCAGAGAGTGGCCAACCTCAAAAATCCAGTGACCTCTAGATTAGCGGCATTAATTGCCCTAGGAAAGTCACCTTCAAGACAAGTGTTGGTGTTGGATACGCCGAGGATATGCTCCTGCGGTACTGCCGTAAGTGTTACCAGTCACAGAGCACTAGTGTCTCGATAGAGATTAACACAAGTGTATGCTTCTGGTTATGCTAGTTCCATTGGAACCGGGATTGTTTATCTGTCTGTATATGGGGTGTTTTTTTTTTGTATTGTGTATTGTCAGAGTTTTGATTAGTGTTGTGTTTGTGTTATGTGTGTTGTAATGATATATTATATATTGTCCTGTAAAGAAAAAATATTCAAACAACACTCACTTACCTTTACTCAACTCAACTTTCACACACACACACACACAGTTAAATAGGAGGGATGTAATGGAAGTAATGAATTAATGGGTTAATGGAAATGGGGGGTAGGTTATTATTAATAATTATCACAACAATATATAATTTTCACTGGATTTGTCTATAATTTTCTGATCTTGATGAATGTTTCACTTTGTTGAGCTTGAGAAGGTGTTGTTCTTCGCTGTTGTCGCTGTTAGAGTTACCGTTGTTGTTGTTGTTTTTCGTTGCTTAGTCTTGCTGTTGCTGCTAGACTTGCTGTTGCTGTTAAACTTGTTGTTGTTGCTGTTGATATTCAACTGATGATTGAGCTGATGTTCTGGTTGTTGATTCTGGATTTCTGGATTTTCTTTTTTTCTTCGGTAGTATAGTGGTAAGTATCCCCGCCTGTCACGCGGGAGACCGGGGTT
Organism: Acleris laterana; assembly: GCA_963966035.1. Lineage (NCBI taxonomy): Eukaryota > Metazoa > Arthropoda > Insecta > Lepidoptera > Tortricidae > Acleris > Acleris laterana. The sequence continues at coordinate 21,309,239 of OZ014438.1, forward strand.
CGATTCCCCGCCGGAGAGCCATTTCTGACGTAGCAGTGGTAAGTATCTCGGTGACCCGTAGAGGAAGAATATTAAAGGTGGTAAATTAGTAAATGAAGCAATCTTTAAAATAGAATTGTTGTTTAAAAATAAAATAAATTGAAAAATAATACAGCAAGACACGCGACCCGTGTCTTGTGTTCACGAAAGATAATCTGAGAGTCCTCTCATGGATCGATATAAAAATGGATCATAAACAATTTTGAATTTAGAAAGATTAAAACGAAATGAAAGAGTGGCCAGGAACGTAACAACCTCGTTACAACCTGACCAGATTGAAGCTGGTTTTCGTCGTGGGCTCTTACAAAAGTGGTGGCCGTTATGAGTATCATCGTCACACGTGATTTGAACCAAGATTTCCTTGTCTCAAATGTTAATGCTTTAGGCTGCGTTTCCACCAGGGATTTGCGAGTATGCGTTGCGAGGGATGTGTTTGTCATGATGAACCAATAGAAACACTTCATTTACCTATCCCCGCTAAGGTTAGCTCTGGTAGAAACAGCTCAGCGGAGCGAGGTTTTCGTATATACAAAACAAAAGAAGGGAATGTGCGAGGAATGTGTTGCAAGGGATGTGTTGCGAGGCGGCGTCTGGCTCCGCTCCCGCCTCACCGCATCCCGCCCGCTTATTTAAAAAGATACCGCTACACATCCTCGCTAGGCATCCTCGCGCCGCTCAGCTACCTCGCACATCTTTGATGAAAACGTTCACACCGTTACACCTCCTCGTTACACAGCCTCGCGCCGCTTAGCTTACCTCGCACATCTGTGGTGGAAACGCAGCCTAAGGCTTGTATATCAAATTATTGACACATAATTTATTCTAAACTATACAGTGCGATAGCTCTTAGAAGGTGCTTCAGGTTCGTATTTCTCTCTCACTCGCTCTCATATGCTCTTATTATGAGCAAATGAAGCATCTTCAAAGTGCTTACAGACTACAATATGTTTCATTTTATTCTATGTTCAAGTTTTGATTAATATACTGGTTTATGTAAAACTTTTTTTATTTTTTTTGTAATGAATCTTAGTAACAAAACTTATGAACCGACGTGTCCCCTAAGTTAAGGAGACTTGATCCCAGAGGATCAAGCCTCCCACCAGGAGCCTGATTTTTAAACGCACTTTCTAGCTCTTCACGTTGCACTTTTCAATCATATTTATGTTTTATAAACGTGATAAAGGTTATAGCCATGTAAGAGAACAAAAAATGCCCCTGAAGTTATAAATTATAATCTAATGAGTATATCCTATGTATTGGTCATAATGCTAGTTATTAATCGGCCAAGTTTTATCTCATAATTATTGACAGTTTCCTTGAAATGCGAGTTGAAAGATTTTTTTACTTTTCTAAATATCTTAAAAACTACTGGTCCGTTTCTTTTGTGATTAACGTAATGGTACCGGCAAGTAGGCTTTTTTTAAAGTAGAGTAAAGTCAGTCATACTTTGTTTTTTTTTTGTGAGATATAATATAAAACTGACATTCATTGACTTGACAATCGAATTGTGTAAATATAATAAGGTAAGTAAGTTGATTATTGAGTGTCATAAGCAGGATTATGACACTCAATAATCAATTTATATTATTTTTATTTAACGTCATACTGAAAACAATTTAAAAAAAGACATAATATGTTCGATCCGATAATGGTTATAAAATGAGTTAAAATTGTTACAAAAACACTTAATAATGCAACGAAAAAGGTGCAATAATTTCGAGGCAATGGCCAACCGAGTCTTTTTTTCTTTAAGCTGTTGGATTGTTAATTTTATTTCTTCGTCTATCGCCATGTAGTTTTTATTGTTTTTGGATTTTTTGTTGCTAACGACGGTTTCATTTTTCAAAACATCCAGGACTTGAGCTAATGTTGGATTCGTTCGCCCGATGAATCTGTTCATCTTGGAATGCCACCCCTCCAAGTGGTTCGTTGTTCTTATTTCTTCATCACTGCAGCAGCAAACTTTGTGAAAATTGTTTTGCTCAAACCATTGCCTTTTAAAATAACCGTAAAAATTTTGTACTTCTGTGCCATTTGGGCTTTTATCCATTACATAGTTAGGTATATCCTTGATTTATAAACTGTTGTGGTAAGCGGGCTAAGCCTGCACAGCGAGCTAAGTACGTGTCTCTTTTTGACACTAGATTTTAAGTTATTTTTTTTTGCCTTTCGGAATAATTCCCTATTGAAATGAAAATAGCACAACTTTATTTCGATCATTGGAAAGACATCTCTTATTCCTAGCATTGCTGCTTTCTCAAAATCCAAAGTAATCTTCTGGGGTTCAAATGATGGAATTTGTGATTTTATTAATCGGAATAATAGTTGGTAAGTTCCCTTTTTCTTGTTTTCCAGAAAGGAAAAAATTTGAGGGATTAATGACAGAGTCTTTTCATCATAGCCGTGTATAGAATATAACAGCTTGAAACACCGTGGGCAAGACTTAAAGGTTCCGTTGCAGTAAATGTGTTTATAATTTTTTTGTCTTGCATTTGCTGTGCAAAATACTAGCATGCGATTTCCATCATCAATGAAATCAGCTAAGATCAAGTTTTCAAATTTTCCGGGAACGACTACTTCGCTAGGTAGTGTAAATCTCTGTTTCGTGACACCTAATACTTTGTTTTGTTTGTTGTGTAGTCCAGTTTTAATATTACTATAACTTGGCAATTCACTAATCATATCAAATCCATTATTTTCCATATCAGCCATCATATCGTCATATTGTTTTTTTATTGAGACAAAATTAGTACTCACTCGTTTCAAATTATCCAAGTTTTTAAGATATTTACGTAATTCTCGTGCTGGTTTTGTTTTATAATTTCATTCTTACAATTAATAGTAAAGTTGCACTTTGCATCCCAAATGTTCATTTTCGCAATAATAAAATGTGTTGCCGTTTTTGTAAATATTCTTTCTATGATATTTACGCCCAGGATATAGAGCTGCCACCCCTCCTCTTTTAGAACTCAATTTGTCTTGTATTCATTGTAAATACTGCAATTCGTACTGTATCCAGTAAATGAATGCAATTTAAAATGCTTAGCACTTCCGCACGTACTATCCAATTACTATCAGCACTTGACGTATATCATTGAAGATAATGACTAATGACAGTAGGTATATGTCATTTTAATTCAAAGATAACTTCATGATGTGTTAGTGGACAGTAAATTACTTCTTACACATCTAAAGAGATAGGATTTAAAAAACAAACAAAGTATGACTGACATTACTCTACTTTTAAAAAAGCCTACTTGCCGGTAACAGACTGTATACAGTGTGTTACCGGCATGCGGGCATTTATTAAAACTGCCGATAATACGTTGCTTTAGCAATTGTTTGCAAGTATTAGCAATAAAAAATATTTTAAATAACTTCACAATTAATTTTCTTAGATACTGTCCATATTTAATGTAGTGCATGTGCTGCGTGTTCATCGTTATCAGTATCGCTGTTGCTTGGTACAAGGCATGTCGTGGTACGGGGGCAGATCATAATAATCAAAGTAGCCGTCGACTGTCATTTACACTTGTCAAATTGCTGTGCTTTACATTGCTGGCAATTAACATTTTGTTAGAAAGTTAACAAAGCCTGAAAAGTTGTTTATTAATTAAATTAATGTCATAGTTACGTTACAGATATACGTTATTTTAAACTACTTAAAAAAAAGCCAGGGAGCTGGTAACACACTGTATTGTATGTATATTTTGATTTGATAGTTTCGTAAGACGAAACCATATTCTTTTATCGAAATTAATTTCGAGATAAGTAATATTATTCTTTTACCGAAACCATTTTCGAAAGAAGAAAAATAATTGTTATTTAAGAACTAAAAGTTTCGAATTTTGGTTTCGTAAGTGGCCGAAGGGTATTTTTGATATAGTATGAAGACAGGACATTTTGCTTCCAGAATTTATGACAAGTCATACGAGGGCGATATTGTATCGTCAAAATCAAGCAAGAAGTACAATAAAACTATTTGCTGCCAAAATATATTTTTTTCAATTACAATTGAGCAATTAACAACAGAAGACGGAATATTTCATGTTTTCAATTTCTTTGTTTATTCCGAAGAAGGTACGGAATGGGTACTTTAGTGCGATTTTTGCGAGATTTCGTTATTCATAATTGAACAAAAACATTTATGGACGATTTATTTATGTTAGCGGTGTTAGTGTTCGACAGTTGAATTTTTCCGTGACATATTTTGATGCAATTCGCACAAAGTGGTTAATAACAGTGATGTTTTGGTTGTCATCCGAAATAATTTATCACAAACTGAGTTTCCATCAATACTTAAATTAATTTTTCCGCTATCAGTTTGTTGAAAACGTATCGGTATAAGTTCTTTACTGGTACCAAAGTAAATATTACCAGTTATGTATTCACTGTCGTAAAATAATGGATCCCGGTCCGAAGTGTTTTTAGTTAATCGTTCATTATCTGGTAGACTATTATTAACAGGAGATTCATCTTGTGCTGTTTGTAAGTTCATAAAATCATTATTGGGTAATACTTCAATGCCATCTATGAAACTTTTTACAGTATTATTCTTACACTCTTTTGTCATCAATTTTGGTATTCTTGTCTTATTTTGCTCCAATTTATTACGATTTCCAGGGGGTAGGATTGGAGTAGTCAAAATATCATCAGAAATATTGCTTTCATCAAGACTATATTTTAATAAGAAATCATCCTTTACGGTTGTTGTAGTAGGCGTAAAAGATGTAGTTTTATCGTGATTCTGTTCATTATTAGCCTTATCCAAAGTTATTTTATTGTAATTGTCTGTTACCAAACCTACTTCTGCAGCTAAAGTATCCATGTCAAAATCGTTGTATTTTAAGATCTTTTCATGCGCTATTTCAGACATATTAGAAATGTTGTCTGGATCATAAAACTGTATGTTGTTTTCTGTTGTAACAAAACCACGCGAAGTTCTCACTTCAGTGTTATTGAGATTAGTTCGTGTTGTATCTGTGTCATCGTTATCGTAATCCGTAGTTACAAATGGGTTTTCTGTACTTTTACCTATCATTGATGGCAGATCTGTTGGGAGAAAAAAGATTTCAAGATTAGGAGGTGAGGTTGATATTGTAGAAATTAAATGTTCATTTGCGTCATGTATTATTTTACTTTTTTTGTTTTTTAAATCGGATAAATTATTTGATTTTCTGTTCGATGCTCCACTCTTTATATCGCGTAAACTCTGTTTAACTATAGATTCTGAATTACTGCAATGTTTCCACATCCTGTCGTTTAAATCGAAATCCGTCAGATTATCGTATTTTTTTATGTTACTTGATTTCCATAATTTCTTAAATTCTTCGACGATGCCACAACGTCTCATATAATCTAAAACGTGAAGATCAAGGCATTCGTTTAAAGCCTGTTCAGTTGTTTCGAAATCCTCTATGAGAATGTTATCTTGTAGAGATGATCTTTCAAAATTGTCTGCAGCATGAACATCTAAATCTAAATAAAGCGGAGACTTTCCAATTACTTTACTCATCGCTTGCTGGTCATCGTCTTGTTTATCATTATGTGTTTTGACCTGCTCGCTCGTTTTATGATGAAAGTCTTTAAACTGATATTCTTGTTTTGCTCTCTTTATTTTTGCATTTGAATCAAAATTAATGGGATTCGAAATTAAAAATGAAAGGTCAGTAAACTGCGTTTGAAAAGAAATCACATCCGAAGGTACGAAGTATACTCCCGCGTCGTCTAAGGAAGTGGTTGGTAACTCTTTGGACATAAGAGAATCATGTGGGGCCTCTGGTGAGGGATGGTGGCGGTGGCAGTCTTGAGGCGGTGTCCGTTTTGCTGGATAGATCTCTCTGTAATGAAAAATAAAAAGTAGTTTAAATGCTCTGGGCTGTCAGCCACATTTGCGTTTATAAAAAAACTGTTAGTCCTATCACCTACTGACAATTATCTAACTAAAGTTGTAGTACTACTTGGACATGTGCGTGGCACATGCCAAACGTTAAATTTAGAAATTAAACCGTAAAAAGTTTTAAAAATATTTCAATTAAAGATAATATTTACAACAAAAGGAGACGAAGGAATTAGGTCGACTAGAGGTAAGACACAAGAAAAAGAGGCGAAGGCCACCTTAACTAAACCAAAAAAAATGGGAGGTTGGGTATATCAATCTATACCGGTTTCAAATAATCTCAAGAATTTAGGGGTAGAAAGGCCGAAAGGTCGCGCTAACCAAAAATAACAATCAAAATTATCGTTATTCGGTATGAAGGGCTCGCGGGCCTATTTTAGAATTTAGAAAAACATGGTGTAGGTGATCACTTCGACATGGGTAGATTCGCCGATATCCTACCAAGTTGGTCTGTGGTTATTAATTTGTAAAAAGGGACAAATTAACAACTACAGAGCGTAATATATCTAAGACGTGCACTTCTATATAGTAGGATATCAAAATCAGAGTAGGAGAGCCAAGCAAAGGGAAAAAAAGGATAGTTCATCGTTACCGGTGATATAGAAACAAAATTTAAATGATATACTCTGTACTAAATAAACTAATTATACATACGATTATTTATGTTTATACAGGGTGATTGGAAGGTAGAGGTAAACCTTTAAGGAGAAGCTAGTACAAGACCATTTAGAACCATTTGAGCCATGGTTGTCTTAGACGAAGTATCACAATTTTTTTTTATTGATTATTATTTGTTTTTAAGAAAATATCCCAAAATTTTACAACTAATTGCTAATAGTGGCTAATGTAAACAAAAAACTGATAATTTTTTACTTAATTTTATTAGAGTAATGTGAATTTTGTTTTACAGACATTTGAATACCCGAATCATTTCTAAAGTTAAAGAAACCCTATGTTTAACGGCATAAAAAAAAAAACAGAGCGTGTGATAATAATTTAAACCTTTTTAAAAACATGTGTAGTTATTCGTCTTTCTTTTGAGGTATCATTTACACGAATATCTAGGCAAATATGGAAATTAGGACCTACAAACAAAATGAAGGGGGAAAATTTCAATTTTTAGATTTCTTAGGCAGACTGACCAAAACAACATTTTTAATTAAATCCCTCATTTTTGATGTTCGAAATGACTACCGCCGTTTCTCATACAAGCACGGACCCGTCTTCTCATTTCTACTGTTGTTGTTTTCAACATCATCTCTATCTTCATGGTTGCAAACGCTGAATGAATTCTCTCCACCAATTCTTCTCTTGTGTTTATTTCGACGCTTGAATACACTAATTCTTTGGCCCGAACCCACACGAAGAAGTCCATTGGGGTCAAGTCTGGTGACCGAGCAAGCCAAGAGATGGCTCCATCTCTGCCGATCCAGCTATCAGGGAAAGAAATATGTAGGTGCTCTCTTACAATTAATGTCCAATGAGCTGGACAGCTCGGACTTCGAGAAGGAGGCCAACAGAAGAATACAGCTGGGTTGGGCAGCATATGGGAAATTGCGTCAAGTTTTCACGTCGACTATTCCACAGAGCTTGAAGACTAAAGTCTTCAATCAGTGCGTCCTACCTGCCATGACATACGGAGCCGAAACGTGGACACTTACGAAAGGGCTGGTTCACAAAATTAAAGTCGCTCAGCGAGCTATGGAGAGGGCTATGTTGGGAGTTTCTCTGAAGGATCGGATCCGTAATGAGGTGATCCGACAGAGAACTAAGGTTATCGACGTAGTCCATCGAATTAGCAGCTTGGTGGCAGTGGGCCGGCCATTTGTGCCGCAGAACCGATAATCGCTGGAGTTATCGTATTCTTGAGTGGAGACCGCGAATCGGCAAACGTAGTGTAGGACGCCCTCAGACTAGGTGGAGTGACGATCTTCGCAAGGTGGCTGGCAAGAGCTGGATGAGAGTGGCCACGAATCGTGCTCGTTGGCGTGCAATGGGAGAGGCCTATGTCCAGCAGTGGACTAGTGTGGGCTGATGATGATGATGATGATGATGATGATGATGATGAGCTGGACAGCCGTCTTGCTGAAACATGATTTCTCGCTCTGTTTCAAATATCGGGGCACCGGATTCCTCTAAAAGCACTGGAAGGTCATTTTGTAGAAATTGCAAATAATTATTGCCATTCAAAGTATCCGGTAAGATGTGGGGTCCAATCAATGTTCTGCCAATTACACCTGCCCTCACATTGACAGAAAATTTCCTCTGGAATGACACCTGCTTTTTCTAGTGTGGATTGTTGTCTTTTTCGGTCCATTGATGGAGGTTGTGAAAGTTTGTTATGCCCTCTCTAGAGAATTTGCATTCATCCGTCCACAAGATTGATTTTAGAAACCACGCATCATCAATGTCTCTATTGAGGAGAAAACGGCAGAATTCAATCCTTTTTTGGGGATCCCGCTCTTCCAGACCTTGCACACCCGTGCCATGGAATGGATACATGTGATTGTCATGCATTGTTTTCCAGACCTTCCATTGTGAAATGTTTAGATTTCGAGCTACAACGTGAAATGCTTGGTGAACACTGACGTGCGTGGCTAAGAAGAGGAAAAATCTAAATTAGAAAAAAAAAACTCTTCTTAATCAGTTCATTGTATTCTATTCTGGTTCAGATGGCTTAATACCTCGTGTGTTCATAAGTTTTGAGACGAAATAAAAGTAACATAATTTTTTTAAGAATAAAGCTATATTTATAAATTTTACAGATAATGATAATTAGACATAAACCAACAACCACAAGCAATTACTATTCAAAATGCCCACCCCTATTTTTAATACAAGCTTTTAGACGTTCCGGCCAGTCATCGATCGCGGCGACGAATCTTCTCCAGTGGGATATCCTACGCTGCTTTGATGAGGGCTCGCTTTAAAGAATTTAAGTTTGGGTGGGACTTTAGGCAGGCCCTGAGTTCCAATTCAGTCCACAAAGAATAGTCCAGTGGATTGAGATCAGGGCTGGAGGATGGCCATTCTTCCGCCGCGATGAAGCCCGGCAAATTTTCCCTTAACCAAGCTTGAGTCGTTTTAGCCTTATGGGCGGGTGCTGAGTCTTGCTCGAAAATCCATTCTTTGCTGTGAAATAAAGTATTAGATAGGGGTTTCACTACAGTATCTAAAATGTCACATTGATAATTTTTTGCTTTAACCTTGACACCTTGTTGGCAAAACTGGAGCGGAGTAACACCTTCATACGAAACCCCCCACCATACCATCACACTCGCCGGATGATGGGCACGCGAGACATTTCGTGCTGTAGCAGGAACATCTTCGCTGCTTTTGGCATAAACTTTATTATTTTGCCGGTTAAACTTTTCTTCGACCGTGAAGATTTGTTCGTCGGTGAAGAGTATCCTTTTCGCATCGTTTCTCTTAAGCAGCATCGGACAACGATCGCGACGTAATTTACGAAGGCGATCATTTAGACAATGAACTTTTCTACGGCTATAAGCCTTTACTTTGAGTTGAGATCGTATTTCAATATTCTGTTGACTGAAATACGCGAAATTTTAGTTTGCAGAGCGAGTTTTTTCTGGGTGCGACATGGATTTCGGCGAAGTCGCTCTCTGATTATTTTTATGTTCGCAGCCGTCCTTACAGACCGCAGGCGACCACTCCTATGGCGATCTTTCAAAGAATCAGTCTCCTTGTACCGTTTAATGGTGTAATATACGAAGTTGCGGCTTACCCCAAAACATTTTATGTCACGGAAAATGTCCATAGGTTTTTTCCCCGCCATATGTAGTGAAATGACAGTCGCACGCTATTCTTTCGTTCCTTCCATCACGAGAAAAACAAAAGAAATGAATTAAAAAAAAATACAAATGGCACACTAACATTCCAAATTCGAAATTGAAAAAATAATAAAATAGGTGCCAGTATTATTTTCTTTATTTTATTAAGTAAAAGTTTGTCTCAAAACTTATGAACATACGAGGTACAAAACGAATTTGTTTATTTCAGAATTTTAAAAAGCCTCTGATTATTATAATACAAAAACAACAAACACATAAGACGATAGAGGTTCAGTTGTGTAATTAATTTAATTGAGGATATGGGCCTACTGTAGGTGCTTGATCCTAGTCAATATCAGAGTCATTTGTATTAATTATAATTCGATCACTATATTCGTCTATAAAATTTTCGTATTTTCGAAACTTCTTCGCACTTCATTGCGTGCTGGCAAACTTTTCTCCACTCATCTGAACCAATCATATTTACCTTCTCTTGCAACAGATTCCTTACCGTTGTCATATTCATGTCAACGTTGTGTTGGGCTACGTATTGCTTTAACTGGGACCATATTCCTGCGTTACTAGAATCTGACCAACTTTTTCCTTTGATCTGCGAAGTGTGTATGTATAATTCATCCATATATACTATTTCTCTTCCTTCATTTCTATATTTTTAATACTGTCCAAGTTTTTAGTTTTAGTCGCATATCATGTTTTTCCATTAATGTTTTTCTGTTATCTTTTGTTTTACAGTACCGAAAGCCCATTTTCTGTAGATTTTTTCTTAATGTGAATGTAGATCCCTTGAAATTGATTGCTTCTATTAATTTGAGTCGCAATTTTTTCAGATTTGGCAGCTCTTTGAATTTTGAATGAAATTCATAAACCATTCTTCTGATTACATCGTAATCAAAACTGTCCAGATTCAAAGAAAATTCCTTTTTAGGTCTACTTCTCTTGGGTGTGTCAAATGAATTGTTTTGGTCTGCTTCGTTTAATATTCTTTTTAATGTAATTTTCGAAATCCCGGTTGCTTATAAAACTCGGTCTTGAACCTTCTTAAAATATTTACAATCAACACTTTTCTTGAAACTTTCTGCTTCTTTTAAAAAATATTTTTATACTTTATAAACAATTTCCCGAGATAGGTTATTTACAGAAATACCCTGTTTAAGTTGACTCCCCTTAGAAAACAATGTCCGTAAAATAACTAAACTAAATAAATAAGTAAGTAGTGGTTTTATCTGCTCTATATAAATCAATGAAAGAACAACGAGTGCACTCTTCGCGTGATGGATTGCTACTAAGTCAAAAATACAATTGTAATTTTCTACTACACGAATTTTTCCGATTTCCCCCGAAACCCGAAGGTTCTTCTAAGAGCTCACGGACTGTACTTTACTCCAATTTAGGTAACAGTGTCCAAAATAAGGAAGGATTCCGCAATGGACAAAGTCGTACATTGCAGTTGTTCTATCAAAGAGGCTATTACTTCGTAGTTATCTCTAAATAAGGAGTGTGAGAAAGAGAGGTGCAATTGAAGGAAAAGGACAGAAATAGTAAGTCAGGGTCAGGGTATTTATTTAGCACTTACGTTTCTTCACACAGAATTGAAAAATAGAAAAATAAAATAAAGTTCTTAATGATGAAGTCTACAGTATTTCCTCCGTGTATCGTAGTATCTTTTCTGGTTCCGGAATTTCCTGATCACGGGCACCGTTTACGACTACTCCGCGTGTCGTGGTAGTTGGGACCCGTAAGTAAATGCGATCCCTGATGAAGAGTTGGGTATAGGTATAGGGATCCGAGAGGCGTGGGGCACGACCTGGCCCCACTCAAAGTTGACTGACGTGACGATGAATGACGTTGATGTTGGAGGCTTCTCGGGGTCCAACTTGACCCCGTAGAAAGCTAATTTCCAAAGAAGACTGTTTTTGTCAAGCACTGCTGTGACTGAGAGAGAACTGTTTAGGTACTAGTAGGTATTTCTGCGACTCGGAGATGAATGGTTGCCCTAGCGAGAGGCACCCTTTTTATACCCTGGTGGTGTAACTTTTTTAATTTCAAATATAAAGTAAATAAAATTCGTTAATTATACATGCTAGATATTAATTCCATGGAAAACCATAATTTTAACTCCATGGTCTAGTATAAATAAGACATCGTCTCTGTCCGTTCGTCGCCCCGCGAAAACAGAGTTCCATGTGATGCTCAGATCGGTTTTCAAGAACAGAAAGAAAATTTTGAACTTTTGATACAAACTTATTCTTTCTTTTTTTAAGCAACAGTGTTTGAAAAGAGACAATAATATGCAATTATAATGATTAAAATACAAAAAAATTGTCTCGCAAAATGGCAAATAAGTTAATTTGTTAAATTCGTATTTGTAAGGTTCTATCTGAAATTAGTATGTACTGCTGCGGGCTTACAAAACTACAAGGTGCTATGTGAGTTAGAACCTTGAAACCCTTGCGTTCATTGCAGAAAGAACTTTACGACATCAGTCGTAATATTAGGTAAGTAGGTATAGAAAAAATAGGTAGGTATATGACAAAATAATGTTAAATAATGAATTATACATATTGTAATATAGTAATATTTTTACTCAATAGAATTTAATAATGCATTGAAGTAGTCCACATCTTCTTTGGGCATCCACTTCAACATTGCTTTAATTGTCTTAACCTTGTGAGCAGGTAATGTTTTTTTTGTAATAACATATATTTTGGTATTGGTATGTCACACACAAATCTAGTTTGATTTGCATGTTGGCGAGGGCAATTAAGAGTTTTGACCATTCTGTTTCACGCTAACTGGTTTTATAAGACACAGTGAAATAACACTGTGTGAACTTCAATGCAACTACTTTTGTATAGGGAATGATACCATAATTCAGATGTTTTGTGCAGCTACTGTAATCAAAAATGTCATCCTTCTGCATTTGGATAACATTGTGGGGCTTTTTCAAATCAACTTTCTTTAGCAAGCGAAGAAAAGAAATCGGTGAATAAAATTCAGCAGCAGACATAACTCTGTCAATGTATGAATGAGCAGCATCTACTTCCTGCACAGCAGAATGCCCGGGGGTGGAGTATTTTAGCTCCATGGATTCAAAGTTGTCATGTTCTTTCAAAAAAAATAATATCGCAAAGGACATCAACGAATTACGAATTACGACGCAAGAATCACTCCAGTGGATGAGTTTTTTAATACTGGGATATTTACTGGGGATCGTCTTCAATATTTTAATTAATCCACTAATTAATTATGAATATTATGATGCGTTACCGCTGTTACCAGTGTATAGACTGACTGCAAATTATCTTTCAAGATAAAAAATATGTCTGGTTATTGTACCTACTGTAAATTTAATATCAAATAGTTTGTCTAAAAAACATTTTTAAAACATTTTAAATAATCATATTAATATATAAATTACCATTATCATATTATCAAAAGTCATTAAGTTTTGATTGTGGGTGACAAATTATTGATTCACATGTTAAAGCGTCCCGTATTAGGTATCTCATAAATTCCAGCTAGAACCTTGCTTCACGGTCTGTAAATTTAACATTTGCAGATAAAACTTAGTATACCTTTAGATTACTCACGACCCATTACGGATTTTCGAAATTTAAATATAGCAAAAACCCCGTAATTATAACGATGTTCGTTAAATACAAAAACACAAGTTTCCTAAAAATTCTCAGATGGAACCCTGTTTTCGCGAGGCGACACTTTGTCTAGACAACGAAAACAACAACATTGTCAAAACAACAAAAAGTGATTATTTTCAGGTGTAAATATAAAATTTACTAATATAAATAACAAGGATAACAAGGAAAAACTAATATAAGTATTCTGGAAGCTCGTTCGGTCGTAATATTGGAAAATAGACCGAAATACGCGTCCCCAATGTCTGTCGATCCAGCTGTGACCGATGTAATAAGTAAATTAGTAACTACAGGAATACAAATAAGCAAAATGTGAACCGCTCCCGCAAGATATACCGAAAAGCGCAATAAATAAACAATAATCGAGAGTAACGGGGCACGGAACCAGGAAATGAAGGTACGATATTACATTACCCCAAAAACCCAGGAAAAAAAAGTAACATTTTCGAACTGCAATGGAAAAGTTCTTTTTTTTCTTTACTTATGTGTTAGATGAGTAAAGAGTAGACGAAAAAAAAAGAAGTATAATACTATCGAACCAACTGAATTATGACCCATCATAAGCTCATTTTGCCTAGTCATCTAAATGCAAGTAGGTTGACAATCGCTTGAAGATACATTTCCTTGGTAACGATCTTGTTATAATTTCATTAGACACTGACATTTACTGATATGACTGTTATATAAATCGGACAATCTCGACTATACCCGTTTGTGAAAAAAGAGAAGACAAACATCATGACGTGCCGCAAAATACTAGATGGGAGTAAAAGAATGTTCCTCAGAGTGGTGTTGCATGTCCATTATTCGTTGGTTCGTGAGTCGGCGAAGGCCATGATTATGTCGTCGTCTGTCTTCAAGGATGCCCTCTTCAGCGTGCCGTCTGATCCAAGTTCTTACTGTGTTCCGACTTATATTCAATTCTCGAGATATTTCTCGTATGCCATAGCCTTCCTCATTGAGCACTATAATCCGAGCTCTTTGTTCTGCCAAATCTGCCATTATACGAAATGCTTAATTATTTAATTTTAAGTTTTACTTCTTTCACATTAAACTGACAACTTGACATCTGACAAACCTAAAGAACATTTAATTTTTGAAACTAAATTATTTTTCCGTAATGAAAAAAGTTACGATTACAAGCGAGAGCTTAATTCCAGATTCAAAACATTACTGTTTTATCTGAAATATATCTAATGCAATGATAAAAAAGGTTGAATTGCATAGATCTCTCACCCGTGGTGACGCAATTTTGTTAGTGTTTAAAACATCTTAAGTGCATCATACATGATAGACCCTACAACTTTGACAGTTTTAATCGAATTATCAGAAAAGTGGGTCATGATTAGACCCCGCTATCGGAGGTGCAAAATGGTAGCCGTCAAGTTCTTAGAGATGGGTAAAAATATTTATGATTTCGATATCGATGTTCTTAATTTTTCTATACAATTCGATTTAAATGTACCTATACCTTTTTTAGACTACAATTTAACATGTTTTTTTGGCATCCATGATAATTATTGTCATCAGAAATGTAAACCATTATCAGTACAACAAAAACACTATGGTTGCTATTTTACTTTTCTAATGTTTCGGGTTGCAGGGCAGTGCATGAACGCTCTTGAGATAAACCTTTTCAATAGAGGTATAATACCGACTTATACTGATAATAAATTATTTACGTCAATAAATAGTCAATGTCATATAGTCTAGTTTTATAACACGTTTAATTAAAGTCCTAGACTCTCATTATGGTAAAGAAAAAATGTCGACATATAGCTATACTTATCGACATATAGTATTTCAAAATAATTTTTCCCATTCCTAATAACTTGACCATTTTGCACCTCCGATAGCGGGGTCTAGTCATGATTCAGTTGGTTCGATAGTACATCGAGGAACTTCTGACCTTTCATACATCTCTGACATAATCTCGCTTCCATTCATCTCTTGCAATGGAAGGGGATGTGATTCAAATGTATTGATTAACACTCCTAAGAAATTCCTCACTAACCTCGCTGACCTAAGGCTTTTTTATAAGGGAGTAGTCTGCTGCTCCACTAGAAAGAAAGAGATGACCTAAGGCTTTTTCATAAGGGAGTAGTCTGCCGCTTCACTAGGAAGAAAGAGATGACCTAAGGCTTTTTTATAAGGGAGTAGTCCGCCGCTCCACTAGGAAAGAGAGAGATCATTATTCAAAGAGATACTATATACAGGCCTAGTCGGTTTAGAGCCGACTAGATTTAGTGACAAATCACAAGAGAAAAATTGTGGACAGGGGTACCCACCACAAAAGACAAAGAATTTGACCATATGGCTTTTCCCAGAGATGGTCGATCGCACTAGAAGTTGAAGCTACATACAAATCAGCACATGAAGGATGAAAAAGATATGATGGAAGTCACATGAAGTGAGAAAAACGTGATAACTTAAAAGAACAATAGTAACTAATAGTACTAGTAGTAGTAGTATTTTTTTTATTTTGTGATATTATTAAAACTATAATTAAATAAGAGGAACTTATTTCCTTCATATCTTTGTCTTGACATCCTTAATGTGCCATCTGCTTATGGAACCATTAGGGTCTTTTAACACATAGACTAGGGTTGTTGATTTACGAATCACTTTACATTTAAGATATTTAGGGGCTAGTTTAGCACTTAAATAGTTGCCAGCATTACAGAACATAGTGTTTCCTCAAAACTGTACCGTCGACACTAAATTCTTTAAAATAACGTTTCAAGTCGTAACGAGTGCTGTTCTTTCCAGTAGCTGACAGTTTGTTAAGAGGAGCCGCTAAAGTACTGAAATTAGGGATAAATCTTCTGAACCAGCTGCAAGTACCATGGAATCTTCTTACTTCTTTTTTGGTAGTGGGAGTAGGAAAGTCTAATATAGCACGGATTTTATCGGGATCAGCTCTGAGGCCATGTTCATCTACGATGTATCCCAAGTATTTCAGCTCCTTTTTGAAGAATTGACTTTTCTCAAAATAAACTGTGAAGCCAGCATAAGTCAATTTGTCCAGGACTTTGAGTAAAAGGGATATATTATGTTCCTCGAAGGTTGTGCTGACAATCACGATATCATCTAGATAGCAAAATACTTGTTCAAACTCAGTCGTAAACAGTGTGTCCATTAGTCTCTGCTGTGTTGCTGGAGCATTGGTAAGTCCAAAAGGCATGACGACAAAACGGTACATTCCTCTACCAAACAAACAAACAAATATAAGGGGACAATCTCACACCAATTGACCTAGTCCCAAACTAAGCTCTAGGCTTGTACTATGGGTACTAGACAACGACATAAATACTTATATAGAGAAATATATACTTAAATACATAGAAAACATCCATTACTCAGGAACAAATATTCGCGCTCATCACACAAATATCTGCCCTTACCGGGATACGAACCCAGGATCGCTAGCTTCGTAGGCAGGGTCACTACCCACTAGGCCAGCGCGGCGTCTACCAGGGACGTAAAAAGCAGTCTTATCTCTGTCTGGAGGATGCAGAAGGACTTCCCAAAAGGCTTTGGCGATGTCGACACTTGATAAATATAGGGTGTCCCAGAAGTAAAGAGACAATTTTCATAGAGAACATTGGTCAAACAGATAACATTCAAAAAAGTTTAAACGAACTGTCATGTCGAAAGTCGATGTTAAATCTTTCAAATAAGCCGGGAGTCGCGTACTTCTCTGCTTGTTTTCAATAATAAAGAGAGTGGAACAAGAACTAATTGAGAAAAGAGTTTTTCAGTACTATCAATGTCACGGGAGAACGCACACGATACATCATTTTATTGAAGAGGAAGCTAGAAGAACAAGTAATAACAGAAATATAAATATGTTTTATGTAAAGAACACCGACATTTTCAATATATTACTGGATGACAGCGTACAGTTTCGACTGTTCAAAACATAAATATGGTAAAAAACATGTTTGAGTAAGTTCCATTAACATCTGTTAGAGTTACAGCAATAAAATTTAAGATATCAACATCTGTTGTGGCCAGGATGAGGGTTAATGATTCAGCCTTTAAATTATTTGTTAAATAATCGGAGTAAAAGTTTATAACAGAGCAGGAGGAGCACGCTTAAACAGATTGTCATAAAGTTTACAAAAAAACATGGAATGTTCTCATTCTTAACGATGAGACCTACCTTCTGTTGATACATGTTGTATTCCTGGCAAGGGATATATTATTGTTTTAAGTTGAGGTAGATAGGTATGATCATTGTGTTAAAAAGCAAGTGGACAAACCCAAATCTTTCACTGCATTTAACTGTCGGTGTACTACGAGTAGATTGGCTAAAACTGTAGCTTTGAGATCAAAGTTGAAGTATGCACCGATTCGATATAGTTATTTGATCTCAACAATACAAGATTTATTACGAACCAATAAACCTTCATTTTATTGCATTCCTTATATTAAATATTTCTAACCTAATTTGTCTTTTTACTTCTGGGACACCCCAGTATTTTGTGTTTTTGCGTTTTTCAGGTGATCTAAGATTTCGTTCATGAAAGAAAGGCTGTAAGCATCACGACAAGTGACGGAATTAAGTTTTCTGCTGTCTACACAGAACCGCCATTGCGAGTGGTTAAAAATTAAATTTATTTTTCGACATAGTCTCCTAACAGGTCAATACACTTGGTCCATCTTTTTTCTAAGCCACTAATTACTTAAAAAAAAATAGTTTCTCGGCTCTCCCAAAATGCTTCCACGGCGACCATGACCGCCTCAATATTTAAATATTTGTTGCCCTTGAGATCTTCCTTCAACCGTGGAAAGAGGTAAAAGTCGCTGGGAGCCAGATTTGGAGAATACGGGGGGTGTTCCACCAATTCGAAGCCTGCATCACGGATGGCAGACATTGCAACACCGGCCTTGTGAGCGGGCGTGTTATCCTGGTGAAACAGAACCCCAGCTCGTAGTTTACCCCGCTGTTTCTCCTTTATTGCTTCTCGCAATCGTTTTATCTGGTCTGCGTAGTAAGAGCCCGTAATAGTGGCTCCCTTTTCCAGATAGTCTACCATTATGATACCCTCAGTATCCCAGAACACGGAAGCCATGACCTTTCCCGCTGAGCTTGCGACTTTGAATTTCTTCGGCGTAGGAGAGGACGGTCGCTTCCAGGTCATGGATTGCTGTTTAGTCTCTGGATCGAAGTAATGGATCCAAGACTCATCCATGGTCACAAAACGACGCAAAAACATTTCGGGGTCAGCCTGATATTTTTCGAGATTTGACATTGAAGTCTCGTATCGTTTCTTCTTTTGTTCCTCGGTTAACATTCTAGGCACCCAACGAGCGGAGACTTTTTTCATGTGTAATTCATTGGTCAAGATCCTTTGAATGCTACCATACGAGATGCCTGTGACCTCAACTAAACTAGACCCCATTAGAATTCAATATGTTAACACATTAAAAAAGAAATTCAAGGCTTTTTATATATACATAAATAAGATTCTAATTCTGTTGCGTTCCATAAAAAATAAATAAAAACACAAATAAGGAAAACTCATTTTTGAATGCAACCCGTAACAAATCCTAATAGAAAGAAGTGCTAGTATGTTTATTTTCAATGCTTTTGTTTAATAAGTACTTCAATAAATAAAAAAAAAAGCTTATTTATTAAGAGAAGGGAATTTGGCGCGCGTTACGTCACGCATTCAAAATATAACCGCTGTCCTACCCTCGGACAAAATATATTTGAGACTATCATAACGAGCCCTTTCATTGGATATATGATACAGTAAGCTATGCAAACTCTTTTTTAATTTTCTAATTTGTCCCCGGAAAATGACGCATCCTTAAAAAAAAAACTTTGCACGATCTGTAGTGTGTTTGGGTCCATAGGATTACACCATCCTACCAATTTTCACCTGATTTGGTCCGTAGATTCGGAGCAAACAGGCTTGGACAGACGGACGGACAGACAAACCGACGCACGAGTGATCGGTCATATAAACTGCATGTTCAATTGTTTTACTTTTACATTTCCCCTGAGAGCTGCATTATTACATCGTTGCCGAAAACTTTATGATGTACGTGGTGGAAAAAACAGGCCAAGTTCGGTAAGCGATAGTCTTTTAGATTGATAAAAACTTTAAAGACAAAAAAGATTTTATAATCTATGTATAAATGTTAATAATCATTTTAGTTTTAGGCAGATACCTACGCAAAGAGTGGTCTTGTTTTTTTTTTACGGAATTATTTCTTGCAAAATTTACTTGTTACGTAAGTGAAAGTATAGCAGTATATTATGTAGATGGGTGAATATTTGGCGTTTCAACCGCCGTCATTATTGTTTTCGCATATTATTCAATATAAACTTAATAACTTTCTTGCTCTTTTAAATGGAATGGATACTACTCCCGGGTCCGCTGATTTTGACATCAAAAGTTACAGGTAGCTATCATTATTTTCGTCAATGTATTAAAGAGAATAATGACGGCGGTTGGAACGCCCGAATATTCACCCAGATGTAGTAAATTAAAAAAATATAAATTTCTGTTTTTTATATCTGACACTTATGCAATTTTACTTAGGTATATTTGCAATATTAGTAAAATTAAATTAAAATATACCTATAAAACTACATTTCTATCACTAATGCAAGCAAATATTTGCAATATTTGCTTAAATATATGTACAGAAATGAATATGAAAATTTATTTAACTATTGTAAAGAGTTAAAAGTATACGACAAAATAGATATATCAATTGTGACACAGTATAGCAACAACATTAAGGACCTAAAGAAAAAAACACGACCCACACACTTACGTAGCTTGCAAAATATTTCGAAATTTGAGGTTGCAAAGAGCAACAACGAATATGGACAAAGAGTGTGGAAGTGTCTTCTCCCAAGTACCTTAAATCGATTTCCTGATGACTTATCATGCTCAATCGAAGGTCAAACTGCAGGACAAGTCAAATATATTGTTAAGCGACACATGTTAGGCAAGTACAATTGTAAAAATATCCATCAATCATAATTCATAATCATAACCATATATTTATTGCGTATTAACCTATGTATAATTGTAATAACAATAACAATAGATAATTATTAAGTAGTTAAGACTCATTAACTCATAAAATCTTTAATATTTAAGATTTGTAGTTAAGTTTATAATAATGTAATGTAATCAAAGGAAATAACCAGATTAAATTAAAAAAAAAAAAAAAAAAATCAATTGCCTACCGATTTTAAATTTATTTAGATATACAGTGTGGAAATTAAACTCAGGCCCTGGAGGGAAACTACTTTAAATCCTTAAGCTAGCTCATTTTACTTAAAGGAGACATTCCTTTATTTTTGAAAAGAAACAAATCTGCATTAAAAGATTTTTTTAAACTCGCTTGCTTCGCCCGGGACTCGAACCAACTAAAATTTAAAAAAATAAACACTCTTTATTTTATTATACTAATCGGTAGTATTAATATTCAGGAGAAAGTTTCTCTAACAAACATTTGGTCTTAAAAATAAAAATAATCGTTAAATCTAACATCAACTTTATTTTACTATGAAACTTGCTATGAAACCGTTCAAGAGCTAAGGATTGCGGTAGAAAATGTTATTAGGGGCATACACCACAACACTTTGCTGAAGGCTACAAGAAATGAATTTCAACGGCGACTAATGTTGTGTAGCCGGAACGACGGGGCTCATTTCGAACAATTTATCAGTTAAATAATTTAAGTGTTACAAAATTGATAGTAAAATAAAGTTGATGTTAGATTTAACGATTATTTTTATTTTTAAGACCAAGTGTTTGTTAGAGAAACTTTATCCTGAATATTAATACTACCGATTAGTATAATAAAATAAAGAGTGTTTATTTTTTTAAATTTTAGTTGGTTCGAGTCCCGGGCGAAGCAAGCGAGTTTAAAAAAATCTTTTAATGCAGATTTGTTTCTTTTCAAAAATAAAGGAATGTCTCCTTTAAGTAAAATGAGCTAGCTTAAGGATTTAAAGTAGTTTCCCTCCAGGGCCCGAGTTTAATTTCCACACTGTATAAAATACCTAACTATAGCACACACAAAAGTATTAAATAAACCTCTTCGCTAAATAATACTACTACTTTAAAATTAAATATTAAAATTATGCACAACAGTACTATCATTTAGTGTTACGATACGATCAGAACTTGGCTGGCACGCTGTCAACTTCTTTAATTCAAACTTGATATGAACGACGGAACGTTTCAGTCAACAAGTAGTTCAATAAATAATGTTTGTTAAAGAATGGTCATAAAAGGCCGTGGCAGGATAAGGGACCATCTGGTGCCTTAATAGCTTTTTGACCTGTTTTTTATCTGATGATTGGTCACGTCATTAGCAAGTGTTATACTAAATTTCAGCATTCGCCTCATCTTATTTTTAAATAAAATAAATAAATAAGAAAAATGATTTTTCATTAATAGTCCCGTTTTAATGGAACGAATTACTTCGTGCTTTGTCAAATAATCACTTAAGAATCTATGCAGCGCGTGCACTTTCGAGAATGAGGGATGACTGAATGAGCTCGCCCGGTCACGGCCGAAAGGTTCCGATCGCGTGTCGCAGCAAACTTTCGGTTACGATCAGATGTCGCGGAAGACGCCTGTGGTCAAGCTGTCGTGCGCAGCTTTGTAATGTAGACTTAAAAACAGTACATAATATGATTCAGTATCGTTTGAAGACCTTACTAGTACATTATTGCCTAGGCAGTGAAGCAGGCAATTGCGGGCCGAGGATTGGTTTAAACGGACGAGCTTGCGAGTCCGTTTAAAAATACGAGGCCCGCAATTGCCGTACCTGCCGAGGCATATAATATAGTGCTTTTCTCAAAAATCGCAAGAAAAAAATTGCGTTGGAGTAAATATATTTTCTAAAAATGAATTAGCTAGCTTTCTTTTCCTCCCGCCATTTCATAAAGTTTTCGTATATTTTTATGTATTTTTCTTTCGACTTCTCCGGAAACAAGCTACTTCTTGCAAAATTAGCTTCCTCTTTCAATTCTTCTGGCGTACAATTAAAATCTTCATCGCTTGAACTCATTTTAATTGCAATCAAACAAGCTTCACATAACAAAAAACTATTACTCTTTACCGCCTTTATGTTTATGACAAGGAGAAACGCAAGCTTTTTTTAATACTACTCAAGCTATTCGAGACACAGATAAAAAAGTTATGTTCCGAACAAAATTTGGATGTATAAGACTTGTGCCCTCATTTTATTAAGGCCGTTTTCACTTTTTAAAAAGTTAGATACTAGATAGTAATGAAATTTGTATGCAACATTGCGTGCTTGTGTAGCGAGCACGCAATGTTTTTTTTTTTTATTTGAGATCTGTCAGTAAACTATGTACAGTCAAGGGCAAAAATATGTATACACTTTAGTACCTTGTCACTTTGACCACTGTGACAGTTCATATATGGCAGTTCAAATATGACGAAATTAGACAAGGTACTAAAGTGTATACATATTTTTGCCCTTGACTGTACTTCGCATCCCAATATACAGGGTGTTTGGCAGTCGGGTGTAGGGGTTTTAAGGGATGATAGTAAGGGTCATTCTGAACATTTTTGACCACATTTACTATTATGCTGTTTCACGGTTTCCGAGATATTGATCATTTTAATAGGATTTTTTGTAATTTTTCCTCATGTCCGTGATACGAAAAACCCCTTAATTCAAGTATTAATTTAAAAAAAAAACAGTGTTTTCTTGCATGACTTGAATCACTATGAAATAAGGAAGTTTTAAAGCTACATGCCATTTTTTTTTCCTTACAACTTTTTGAGTAACCTCACAAAATTGGTTTTTCCATACTTGGTGAAAAACAAACGCGGGGTTCTCTTAGTATGGAGAAAGTAACTCTAGCGCGTTTACTCAAAAAGTTGTAAAGAAAAAAAAATGGCATGTAGCTTTAAAACTTCCTTATTTCATAGTGACTTGATTCAAGTCATGCAAGAAAACACTGTTTTTTTTTTAAATTAATACTTGAATTAAGGGGTTTTTCGTATCACGGACATAAGGAAAAATTACAAAAAATCCTATTAAAATGATCAATATCTCGGAAACCGTGAAACTTAGCATAATAGTAAATGTGGTCAAAAATGTTCAGAATGACCCTTACTATCATCCCTTAAAACCCCTACACCCGACTGCCAAACACCCTGTATAGATAGTAATGTCAACTTTTCCTGTCATTTTGAGAAAAAATCTTTCCATTCCTATTCGTTGTGGACCGTTCGGTGGAAATAATGTTTTAGGGGCTTTTTATTGCCAAAAACTGCGCTTGTCAACAAAAGAACGTAAGTGCCATGAAGAGATACACTTTTGTGCTGGTGCACTTTTTCATAGGGTTTATGACAGTTAAAGTTCATAGCAAAATCTTCTCGCGGGTCATTACCTATAAATTGGTAAACCTAACAGTAAAACTTTATTTCTATAGAATAATTAATCTTTCTTATAAATATAGTTTTTATGGTAGTATTTGGGAGATTTTTATTAAATTAATGTTCACTTCACCTATTGACAACGACAAAATGCTATCGTGCAGCTATTTAGAAAGTTTTTTTTTTATGTCTGTGTTCTATTTTTAAGGTCATGATCATGATGCCGTGATAGACGAACGTTAGGTATTCAAACGTAACCTGGTCAAAAATGATTTTTTTTTAAGTTAACAGTATTTTTAGTATCCGTCCATTGCTTATTACTTAAACTTGTGTGATCTTTCTCTCTGGAGTAGATTTGCTGAACACATCACATTAAAATTAATTAGGCATCGAATCCTTCCAATCATCAGTTTCTACTATTAATGATCGTGCCGACGACGTGTGTTGATAGTCGTTATGAAAATAAACAAAGTTTATAAAATATTGGACTTGGATTGCACATAAAAAAGGATAATATTGCGCAGTTCATACCGATTTATTTTAGGGGACAAATAAAAGCGATTCCGTATTTTTAATGTAATCAATTGTAACATGAGTTTTAAACATCTAAATGTCCTTACATTCGATTCGAAAAGCGTAGTCCTAGGAATAGGTGTTCTCAAATTACACTTCCAGGCAAATTTGGGTTATTCCTACCTGTAACCACCAGTAAGTAGCACATGGGAAAACCATTCTCAGTAGTTACCACAACTTTTTTTTAAATTTGAATGTCACAAGTATAGGGAAAACTTTTTTCAATGTCTCGTAACTACTGGGAATGAAAAAAAATCCGTAGTTACTCGTACCACCTATTTTTCATTTAAATGGTAATAGCTGGATTTATCATTCCCAGTAATTACTAGTGGTAACGGGTCGAAAAAAATCGTAGTTGTAACCAGCGGTAACAAGTTGGTGGTAACAGCAACTTTAGCCGATAGTCCAATAGTCTGCAAAATACGCCGTGAACATTCAGACCAAGAGGCAGTCGCACCTGATGAAATTGTAGGGGTTCGTTATAGACATTATCAATGAAACTCTGAAAATCTTCACCAAAACTTAAATAGATCGATCGACTTAAAAATAAATTTGGTGACACGATAAGCCTAGTTGATAGTGACCCTGCCAACGAAGCTAGCGGTCCCTATTTGCCTGTACAATATAGGTAAGCAGGTTTATGGTAATTTAATACGTATCTGTAGTACAAGCCTAGAGCATAGTTTGGGAATAGGTCAATTTTTGTGAGAGTTTCGCCTCTGTGTTGTTTTTTGATTATTTGATACACATTTAATAATTAGAGATAAAATGGAATTGCTATAATTAAAAAAAAACAAGTTGTATTGTAATGATATAACCTATATTGAGTGACTTACTGTAAATTGTGCAACGTTGAACTTCTTGACAAAGCTGAAACAGCCATCACCATAATAATTAAAAGGGTTCCGTAATACATCTTCGTCCAAAAACTGCAGTCAAGTAAATGCGGCTCGCAAACTCTAATTAAGCGCAAATGTTTTAACACTGCGATAAGCAATAGCCGTGGCTGTTCCGGCAACACGATCAGTCACAATGGTAACAACTAATTAAAGCGATAAACGTCAAATTAGTTTAAAAACATACATCAGCTATTTTGCTGGGCATGCCGGTGACTTGGCGAAACGTGCCTAAGTATTAAGGTCGCCGAACATTGTTCAGTGGATAGTCATGTCGCAATCAATAATGTATTGTCTGGAGATAACAACGTCAATGTTTGTTTATGGTTCAATTAATCTTCTTGCGATGGACCGAATCGTCAAGTAAAGATATAAACAAAACAAGTAATACAAGGTCAATTAATGGTATGTTGGGGAATAGGTGTTAGAGTTCAAACATACATAAAGAGAAACACTAAACTTGCGCGACAAGCGTGTAATCGGGGTACAACATAAGAGATAGTAATTAAACCTTAGAGAAGTTTATAACGTCTCTTTATACGTTTTACATAAGAGAAAATAATCTTGTACGGAAACAAGGAATATGTAATCTAGGCCGTCTGATGGCCGGCTACCTAGATTCACAAATACCGCGTTAACGAGTTATTGCCTACAGCTGTATCGATTTCCGAGATAATCACAGTATGGAAACTAAATATCCAACGATTACAATTTCAATACTTAACTTTCCAGGTTCACGGCTGTGGACCAACCCTCGGAACATTTTTCTTTTTCAAAATCCACAACGTTTCTCACCATTAACCATCGATTTTACCAAACTGGAATAAGACTTACTAGGTTCTTATACCTAGATTTAACGCCGATTTTGTATAGACTAATTATCGCACAACAAGAATTAAATATAAATTACAAGTCTTATTAGGTTAGCGTTCACTGCCGCTCATGAGCGTACTCAATAAAACGAGCAGTTATGAACAGACCTCGGACAGAGTGAGCCATTTTTACGTCATTAATGTCAAGTGTAGATGTTAATATAGATATACCTACCTCAAGATGAAATATTAAAAAGAATTCATGAATTATAATTAAACTAAAATGACAGTGCATTATGTACAAAAAGAGTAGGTATTATTTATTTATTCTATTTTTTCTTTGTTATTGGTTATTGTAATAAAGAACTATAATTTTTTCTAAATTTTCAATGCACTTCTTCTTGAGTTTAATATCCACTTATAGATGGAAAAAGACCTTTCTACTTCCACTGAAGTGAGCGGAGTGAAGTTGTACATTAAAATACCGTCGACATCTGTTCCTTCCGAAATTTTTTCAGTATAGTCCCTAAACAGATCTAAGTCTGAGTTTCTAGCTATGACGTCTTCTAATTTCTGACTGACAGAAGCAGACGAAGACCTGCTTATAACAGCTCTCACTTGGTCCAACGTTAAAAATGTATCTACGACGGATATTTTAGATTCCTGTATTTTTTTTACGGCATATTCAATTATATGGAAATTCTCAACAATATATTTTAGATTATTTCGTAAATTTTCAGTTTGTATAATTCTTTTCGCCACTCTTATCGACATTGCTTCTGACGATCTCAATGCCCATAGGACTACTTTTATTTCGTCAAAAATATTTTTCGTAATATGCTGCTGCCGCTAGCTAAGTTCCCCATCTCGTAATCACTGGCTTTGGAGGCAGGGGCATATTAGGATATTTATCCTTTAATATGCGGATTCTATTAGGAGCCTTTAAAAATACTTTTTTAACGTTTGAAATGAGCAAATCCACATCTGGATACAGGGAACGTATTTTTTCGGCTATGCAGTTTAGCCCATGTGTCAAACATGTAACGTGTTTTAAATTAGGCAGATAAGTTTTCAAAATTCGGCCAGCCAGCAACATGTATGCAACACCATCAGTACTTAGCACCAGAACATTTCCAATTTTGTAGTCATAAGATTCGCCCCACATATTTTTCAGTGTCCATCACGAATGCAGATATTGGTTGACCACTAACTTTTGATAATATTTTGCAGGCTATTAAATATGGTCTGTTAAATGAATTCAATGGCTTCACTAAAAAAGGCACTATACATCTCCCTAAAGAGTCGGTTGATTCGTCAAGAGAAATCCATACATAGGCTGCTACGAAAGTTTTTAGCTGTAGAAAAACTAACAACATTTACTTTTAAAAGTGTATGGCAAATTAAGGGTAATTTAGCTATTAACCTCTTTGTAAAATGAAATTTGATACTGGCCGCTTACAACTTTTTTTTTTAATTTTTTTTGCTGAAAATGTCAGTCCAGTTTTGTTTCTTGCAATGGAGCTGTCGCGAGAATCGTTTCGTGCTATGATATTCTACGACTACAAAAGGAACTTAACCTTTAAGGAATCTAATAAAAATTTAAACGACGCATTTGGGGAGTCTGCTCCATCGTTAGCCACAATCTCATATTGGTACCGCGAGTTTAAGCGGGGTCGGGAGTGCCTCAAAGATGAGTCGAGACCGGGACGGCCGTCGACTGCTGTAACGCCAGAAAACGTGATCAAAGCCGAGTGGTTGATTAAAGAACGCAGAAATATTACCCATTGGGAAATAGAGCATGAACTTGGTATTGGATCACCCGCATTTTCAAGCATTTTACATGATCATCTTGGCGTCAGGAAGGTCGCTTCGCGTTGGATACCGCATTTGCTGACCGAAGAGCAAAAAACCCGGCGAGTAGATTGGTGCCAGTTTATGCTCAAAAAATTTGACGGAGGCAATTCCCAACAGGTTTCTAATATCCTTACTACTGATGAGTCCTGGATATACTGCTATGATCCTCTAACAAAGCAACAATCTATGCAATGGGTGTTTGAGGAAGACGGGCCGCCATTAAGAATTGTTCGTGGCCGTAGTGTGAACAAAAAAATTATCGCCGTTTTCTTTCGCCGCGGGGGGCCAGTAGCTGTAGTTCCACTCGAAGATCGAAGAACAGTTACTAGCCAGTGGTACACAGAGGTCTGTTTACCCCAGGCATTTGACAGAGTTGGTGAGGATCGTCCAAAGAGCGGCACTCATGGAATTCTTTTTCACCAAGATAATGCACCTGCACACACCGCGGCAATAACAATGGATTTTTTGACCAGTACCTAAAGGTGTTCAGCTGGTGTCGCATTCACCCTACAGTCCTGACCTGGCCCCGTGCGACTTTTTCTTGTTCCTCACTATAAAGAAAATGATGCGTGGCCGGACTTTTATGGACTCGAACGAGGCAGTACTAGAATTAGGTTGGTTTGCACACTGGCAGCATAAATACTTAGAAAAAAACTGTTTGAAAGCCGGATTCTTCATTTGTGACCATGGTATGTTACACAAAATGAGGAATCGAATTAAATTGAGATTAAAATCCTCATCAAACTTCCGATAATTGCCATTGTGCATTGATCCCTTGATGTGTCTTTGCACATTACTTTTTTTAGTTGTCACTTTGGTTTTACATTTTGCACAAAAAACACTTTTATTACCGTCATATGTCATGTCAGGTTCATTTTCAATCCACTTCAGAACTGTTTTTGCTTTATGTTTCGGCATACTCAAATTCGGAATAATCTTTCTTCTTAATTATTTATTTTTTATTAGCCAACTCAAATTGCTCACAAATTAAAATAACACAACAGAACATTAGAATAATGACATTAATGACTTTGTCATGATATTTCAATGTTAAATAGAGTTATTGTCTATCTAAAGAGGTATGATATCATATCAGTTATTTTACTTTCATATGGATATGCTTATCATTTAAAGAGGCTTGCTATACAATTAATTTGTTTTGCTAGTTATGTAAAGATCTAAATAGAATAATTTCATTCGTTATTCAATTACATCATATCTACCATTGAATGACTTCGTAGGTATGTCCATATTATGCAAACTCTTAAAACAGCTCACCCTGTGTGGAGCGACCTGTAAACTGTAAATAATTAATTGGAATCATTTGGAGACGCGAAAGGATAAGAGTTTGGGTATTTGGCACTCTTACTAATATTACGCCATTACTGTCAAGTGAATACGAGCTATCGAAACAAACTTAATCTAACTTTGTTTGTTTTTATAAAAACTGTTTCAGACAAAAACACTTTGACGATGATTAATGAAAAACAATACCTACATTCGCACTACATTTTTTTATGTGAAATATACACCCGGTTATGTGTTAAAATAATAAACGCTCAAAATTAACGTTGACAATACGAGATCAGGTTACAGACGAATGGATTTTGCCGTCTTGAATAGAGGCCCATTACTTACTTATAGCCACCATTATGTATGTGGTAGGTACTCTAGTACCACAGAGTTGATGCATTCTTACAACTTCTATTTAATTATAGCTATGGTGGCCAAATCTAAAAACATTGACTAGGAGGAATTATGGAGGAATTATATAGAGTTATAAGTTACCTTCTATTTTCAATTTTAGATATTAAAATGTTGTTTGGTAAAGTGAAGGGTCATTTTGAGCGTTTATTATTTTATGCCATAACCGGGTGTAGTATCTCACATAAAAAATTGTATTCCGAATATATTGTTTTTCACTAACGCATTCACTGCCACCCTCTTTTCCTGGACATTCACCAGGTGCCGCACTTTGCTGTGTACACCAAAACGCATATGTGAGTTCAACCGACTATAACCCAGTGGCCCCAGTGCCTCCGACGCACATATGAGTTCATACTAATTTGTCATTAGTTTGTTCGTATGGAACTAGGTAATTATTGTAACAAAAAGAACAATGATGGTAATTAATGTTTTATATTATTTAATCACATTTAACCTTTAATATCGATTCTAATTTTGCTTCATGTACAACTAAAATATAAAAACTAAATCGACTAAGACAGCACCATTTAAATTAGGATACTTACCCCAAAAATAAACAAATGTTCTTGGAAATTTAAATAATGATAATAAACAGACCCCGTACATTTGGTGCCGCTGTCTATCTTAGCCATACTAGGCCCGCTGGATGCTATTTTTAACACTTGTAAGTAATTTAAGTTATTGAATCGTTTTTTAATTTACTAAAACCTATTAATGCATTAAAAAATTAAAAAAAAACGGTCATATTTGGCATTTCAATATTTTTAATAATTAAACAACGAGAAAACAAAAACAAGATAAAAACAAGATCCTTTTTCTTAATTTTTATAAAAACCTCAATAATATTTACAAGTCTTCATCACATAAAAATGAATCCATCGCCTCACCTTCCATGTCATTGTATCCTTCAACAACTACATTATCGGCTTATGAGAATTCACACTCGTCTGTTTTTCTCCTCTTAATAGTAGACCTAATCATCTGTTTCTTGGAGTTCACCTTCCAGCCATCTCTTGCCTAGAACAATCCGTTTTCCCTGGTCTTCGAGTCTCTTTACTATATCGTCCAATTGTCTAACAATTGTGGCATAAGTACTCTGTGAATAAAATGAGTCCTTCACTATAGAGTACAACACTCCTCCAATGTATACGTTCATTTCTTCTCCCTCTTCTATTTCTTGAGCTTCCTCCTGCAGAGTGCGTACGCTCACAATTATATTAATTAGCAGGGTATTTAATTCTAAATCCCTCTAATATACCAGACATCAATTGTGTTCGTGATATTTTGTTGAATTGATATTTGGTTGATGAAACAGAGTCAAAACAAAATAGGTTGATTGGAGTCAATGTGTCAAAACGAACCAGTGTTGCCAGGTCCAATCTGAAAAAACCAGTAGATACATGCCCTGAAAAACAGGAGATTTGAAAAAAAAACAGTAGACAAAATTTATTCCATAAAACTTACCTAAATGCATGTCCTATTTGTGTTATTCCTCGGTTTATTCATTTTCTGATTTATTTTCTCCATTTTCATTTACTACAATGGATGAATATTATGTTTTAGGTTGTATTGATTTACTTAATTTTACACTTATAAAAACACACAGAATTCGGCGTGTTTAGGTAATTTATTTAAAGTGATAATATGAAAATAAGTATAATACTAACTGCCACACTCTACCTTAGCTTACCTAATCAATCATTAAGCACAATTTATGTTGATTATTTTTATCCTCATGAGAATTGTATGATCTTATTTACAATATTTTGGTTAATTTTCTTATCAGCAAAGAAAAAATTTTTTTTTACTTAGCTTCTTGGCTATTTTATTTGAAATGGATACCAATGTTAAAATAAGTGGACCAATTTGTATGCTGCAAATTTACCTGAACCATTATTATCTTCAATGTGATAATGTCTTATTATAAGTCATAAATATCATGTTTTTTTTATTTACAATTACATCATCCTGTCCACCCACCCCACCTGTAAAGATAGAGTACTGTTGAAGTAGATGGGATAACATATTGTGTATTAATTAAATGTATTTTATACTCTAAGTAAGAAAACATAAATAAAAATAAAAAATCTTTTATAATATGCCAGACATAAGGAAATGCATAAAGTAATAAAATGTATAAATATAAACCCAAAAAGTGTATCATACAGAACATAAGAGACAGATTATTTTTGGTAATTAAGTTTAGATTGCTTAAGCTTGTATTGTATAGTTCACAAGTACAAACCTCATGCTTCATGCTTTACTATCAGAATTAGAATCTGAATCCGGTGCATCTTTGTACATGCTGCTGTTAAATTTTGAAAGGTATTTAGTAATGTCATGATTGTAGCATGACTTTTCCCTATATGCTCTCTTGGTATGTAGAATTGTAGAACCCCACATAATGTTTTAGTGCCAAGTCTGTTTCGTAATTTAGTTTTGTTTAAATTAACTGTGGAGAACATCCGTTCCACACATGCACTGGAGTGCGGGAGAATCAAAAGATTTTT
Source organism: Acleris laterana (assembly GCA_963966035.1). NCBI lineage: Eukaryota > Metazoa > Arthropoda > Insecta > Lepidoptera > Tortricidae > Acleris > Acleris laterana. The sequence continues at coordinate 21,341,391 of OZ014438.1, forward strand.
AACAAAATTTATGAGGTTTGGATATACTGGGGCTTCACTTCCAAAACGTTGCTTCTCAACCTGGAGCCAAAACAACTCTACCGCCAGATCATACTCCAATTTCGTGTTTTGGAGAAGTCTCCACTCATTATCTAAATCTTGTAGATGAGCATCAGCCACAAGATTGGGGAATCTAGATGCAATTGGAGCTATTGTGCCATATTTAAGCGATTTCACTACTGATGGATCTAAAATCTCTAATTGCGTAAACACTTCATCCGAAAATGAAAATCTCTGTTTTATTTGGGCAATTGCTTCTAAATAAAAATCCAAGATGCGTATTTTGAAGTTTTTTACATTTTCCTGGTTGTCAATGCTTTGAAGCCTCAAAGTTACCTTAGCTCCCATATATACTTCTTCCAGAGGTCGGAAATTCCTCGGATTTCTGAAATCTACTTCTTGTATTGGTGTGGTGTTTAAATAATGTTGTTTTATGAAATATGATAGAATTGTTCTGACAGCTGACTCTAACGTTTTTCGCAAGTAATGGATTTGTGTAGACTCAGATTTAGGGTTTGCAATTCGAATATTGGAATATTCAAATTATTCGAATATCCGACGAAAATAAAATTCGAATTTGGCAATATGACATATCCGAATAAATCGGATATTTTGAATAGTTCTAAAATAGGATTGAAACAATGACTTACCTTTAATAAATCAGTCTTTCTTCTTACTAACATTAGGAGCAGGGATTATAGTAAAACGGGAATGTAAACATCACGTTTTAAATTGTTTTTATTTACTATATTTCAAGTTTTGCTCTCTATAACTTATGATCAGAACGAGTTACACAGTAGCTAGCAAGGGATAAAGTGAGGTCACTCGCTCGCTACCTGCTCCAGGCCTAATCGCAAATTACATTTAGTGAAGAAGAGTTTCAGTAACTAGAAGAAATAACCGACTCTTTGGCCATCACTAAAATAACAAGCTTTCTCAGCTTACAAAGCTGCCTCGAATACTCAACAATCGTTCCTGTCTTATTTCAAGAATTTTATTATTATTACAGTATCCTCGGGTTACTTTGACCCTAGGGGGTAACATTACCCACCCCTAAAATCATCTTATAAATTTAATTATTCTATTAAATGTTATTCTTGAACCAATTTAAAATGATCACAACTACAATAGTTTTAGTTTCAGGGGTGGTTAATGTTACCCCCTAGGGTCAAAGTAACCCGAGGTTACTTACAATAATTTAAGTCCAAAAATATAAATTCATTTTTAATTTTTAAATTTGATATGATTTTTATTCATAATATCTTTGATTACACAACTTGAAATCCTTTTTTTGTTTTATTGTATAAAATATCCGAATTATCCGAAAAATTCGAATATTCGAATTTCAGAAATCGAACTATTCATTTTATTCGAATTTAAAAAATGGTCGGATATTGCAAACCCTACTCAGATTGCATTAACTTGTTGAAATTGTTGAAGGATGGCAATATGAAATTGAGGAATTCCAAATATAAATTTACAAAAGGATTATTTAAGTTTCCCGGTATATTGTGGGATACTTGTAGTCTGTCCTCAGATACTGCATCAATAAAGTAGAGTTTTAGTGCATTATACTGCTCTAGTACTCTTGATACTGCAGGAAGTAGTGATAACCATCGGGTTTGTACTGAGTGTAAAAGCTTGTGGGGTTTGATCTGCAGAAATGTTTGAAATTCCTTGTATGTTCCAATGCGTTTTGGGCTGCCCTGAATATAGCTATAAACATCCCGTACTAAATCCTCTACATTTGTTGGCAGTTTCTTACAGGCATAAGATGCACAGAGAGCGAATGAGTGGCATATGCACTTAATGAAAAATATGTGTGGCACATCTTTCTGTAATAATGTTCTCAATGAATTGTTACTACCCATCATTACATTTGCTCCATCGGCGGCAAACCCAATTAAATTGTCTTTCCATGGTATGCCACAGTTCGCGAAACTGGAAACGATCAATTTATATAATTCCGCAGCTGTTGCACCCTTTTCAATAGGTATTAAATCAAAAAACAGTCTGTTACTCTTTTATCTTTTATAATTCGAACAACTAAACATAAATGTTTAGTTGTTCCTTTATCTGTAGATTCATCTGCAATGAGCGTAAATTTGTGGTCTCGCATAGAATTACATAATTCTTCTTTTTCTGTTTGCCCCAGTACATTTTTAATCATCGCTGTTGCTTTTGTTCTGCCTAAATTAATGTTTCCTGCTATTTTTGAATCCGGGCATCAGGCTTCTACTACCTTACCTAAATGATCGATAGTACGAATAGCTATGTTGTGTTCGACTTGGAATGAAACAAGCCTTAATTCTGACTGTTTTGTTGCGGAGACTAAAGAAGTTGAAGACGTTGAAGGCATTGTTTGTGTAATAGTCCTTTGACCCACTATAGTTTTCATTTTAGTTTGGTGTTTTATGTTTGAAATATGACGTGTTAGATCTGATTTCCCCCCCGAATTTACAATGATGTCAGAACAGCATGCCCTACAAAACCTAAAATCGCCACAAAACCACTTTTTAAATTGCTTTTCTTCAAGCCATCGTTTTTAAATTTTTGATTATATTTTATTTATATTTAATTCCCGCACCCCTTCCGCTCATCATGCAACGCACACGCCACACTAAAATATAATTGAGAAACTTGTTAGAAAAATAGAAATATTAGATAAATAGGTACTGGCATGGTCAAAAAGAAAGAACCGAAGATCAAACCAAATTCTTAAATAATGAAACCCATTGCACTCATATTCCGTATCTTACTACGTACTTACCCGGGTTCACAACAATCACCACACAACGCTCGTCCTTCCCTTCGGGCAACAAAAATTTCACACACTGTTTTCTTTCCAGAGATTTGAAAAGTTAGTGATTCAATTCAACAGTTCAAAGAACTAACAAACAAATTGACCATAGAATAGACCACAGACAGATTCTTACATCGCTCATTTCGATTCGTTCGGAAATTGGCATTAGATGTTACACACTACGATTGAATTTAAGGCCGCTTCACACTCGCTTCAAGAACCTTGACAAGTTATGTGTATAATATTTTTTTTGACAGGCCAAATTCTAAAATCCAGTAGATTTTTTAGGGAAAACAGTAGAACAGTAGACACACCCTGAAACCAGTAGATCTCCTGTAAAAACAGTAGATCTGGCAACACTGAAACGAACCAACAAATATATTTCTATATTTCTGAAGTCTGTTCCTATTCAGAAATTGTCTTTAGACGGAGGATGATATAGTGATGAGAATTAATGTTACCTCTAATTCGTTTATTAAAAAGGTTGAATATACAGGGTGTTTGGTAGCTAGTTCGACAGTTTTAAGGGGGTGATAGAGCAGCTCATAAGCTATCGATTTAACCCCCATGTATGTTCAGCAATTGTTATTAATTTCCGAGATATTGATCATTTTAATCGGAATTTTTGTCATTTTTCTTTATGTCCATGTTACAAAAACCCCTAGGTTCATGTATTAATTCTTTTTTTTTCCAGTGTTTTTTTGCATGATTAGAATCACTAGGAACTAAAAAAGTTTTTAAAGCTACATGAAATTTATTTTCATTACAACTTTTGCAGCAAACGCACAGAGTTACTTTCTCCATACTAAGAGAACCCCGCGTTTGTTTTTCACCTGCTTGCTGCGTGCTTTTCATCAATAAATACAAGATTACTGCCTCGAAATAAACATGAAGACAATGATCAATAATAATAATAATAATAGTAATAATAGCTATGGCCCCGCAGTACAAAATTGAGTGGGTATCAATAATATCCTCGCTGGCTTGTAGATAAGGCGCCAGCAAGGCGTTTAGGGCTCCCATAAGTGCCAAAGGGTATAGCCGGGTAAGCATGGCGAAACTGCCCTTAGCGAAAAAAATAATTTCCTTTTACTGGGTTATTAACCTTTACATACGAGGGGCGGCTGAAAAGTTCTAAGCCTAAGGTATTTTGAGGTTGCATATGCGTTAGCGATACTGGCCACTAAAAAGACCATTTAAAAAGTTAATAAATAAAAGAAAAAATGTCGTCTTTTGTTTATTACATCTCGAGATATCCGACGCAAAAGGTCATCATGTGTGAATTATCAACGCATATCACGAAAATTGAGCACCGTGCAGTCATTAAGTTCCTCACGAAAAGTGACAAATCGCCGAAAAGAATTTTTGAAGAAATGTCTAGTATTTACGGTGAATCTGGCCCTTCTCATGCCACTGTTAAAAAATGGAGTCGACTTTTTAAACTTGGACGGGAGTCGATCGAAGACGATCCTCGCTCAGGAAGGCCAATATCGGTTGTGACTGAAGAAAATACTGAAAAAGTCAAAAAGTTAGTATTAGAGGATCGGAGAATTAAGGTTTGGCAAATAGCTGAAGCCTTAGGTATTAGTAAGGAAAGAGTTGGAGAGATTTTGCATCAACATTTGCAGATGACAAAAGTAAGTGCTCGTTGGGTGCCGAAAATGCTCACAGCTTTCGATAGAGAACGTCGTGTTCAAACTTCTCAGGCATTTTTAGAATTATGTGAAGAAGGTTTAGATGAAGTTTGTTCCCGCATAGTAACTGTTGATGAAACATGGATCAGACAGTATGATCCAGAGTCGAAGTCTGAATCTATGCAGTGGATCGAAAAGGGTGAAAAGGCCGCCAAAGAAATTCAAGGTTCAAAGATCGGCGTCTAAGCTAATGGCCACCGTGTTCTGGGATTGCGATGGCATTCTTTTAATAGACTATTTGGCGAAAGGCTCTACAATAAATGCAGTTTATTATGCTGAGCTATTAAGAAAAGTGCGACAAGCCATAGTCGAGAAACGAAGGGGCAAACTGAGCAAAGGCATTTTGTTTTTGCAAGACAACGCCCCCGTTCACACCGCTCGTGTTGCCAAGCTTGCTCTGAAGGAAACTGTCTTCGAGGAAATTTATCATCCACCTTACAGTCCAGATCTGGCCCCTAGTGATTATTTTCTATTCAGCAATTTGAAGAAAGATTTAAGGGGAAAGCGATTTGGCAGTGATGAAGAGATGAAGGCGGCTGTACAGGAACATTTCGACAGCCAAAATAAAACTAATTTTTTTAACGGTCTAAAAGCATTATTTAAAAAATGTAATAAATGCATTGAATTAGAGGGAGATTATATTGAAAAATAATAATAGTAAAAAAAATCTGATAATTTTTTTTCTACCCTAGGCTTAGAACTTTTCAGCCGCCCCTCGTATGTAGTGCTTTCACCAAAAATTAAGCCTCAAATCCTTCAGGTTTAAAAAAAAACCGCATAAAAAGAAATAACATTTTTATTTTATTTTAGCCAAAGTACTAATCCGATTTCTTTGTAATTTGGATATGTTGTATACACAATTAAGGAAGCTTTCTTAAAAAAAAATATTTAATTATCTCTTGAAAAAAATAGAAAAAAATCGAGTTAACAATTTTCAAAATAATAAAAAAAATACGTGCGAAATTGCGACAGTTACCTAATTTACATATTTTATGTAGAATTTAATAATGTTTAACATATAATTTTTTTAATAACTAAAATCGGGATTAACAGTATGAAAAACTTGAATTTGTAACATCCCATACATTCTTTTCAAACAAAATAACTTCTACGTATTACACTATGAAATTATATTTCCAACGAATTTTGAATTTGGAACGCGACTTATTTTACTGAGTGCATACTCATGCGAACCTTAAAATCCGTGGCTGTATGCGGCTAGCGGCCTTACGGCATTCAGACAATTAAAAAAAAACAAAAAGGCGGGAATGGTACAATGGCACGAATTTTATACTGAGCGTTAACGGCTGCGAGATGTCCGTTCCTTCATTGAATAAAAATGAAGCTTTGAAAAATCTTTTTTCGAAAAAATACCAGGTGAAATCGTTATATATTCTCGCTTATGATTATATTTGTTTACAACTGCGAAGATCCGTGTCAGAGTATTTCGAACAAGAAAGTCGTTACTCCTTAGAGGAAAATGTAAGTTTTGTCATTACTTAATTAGTGTATTTACTTTAAACTAAGCAATCGTTTGTGATTAAGCAACATTCGTAGCTATTATATTTTTATTTTTAATTCGTTAAGATAGCGTTCAAAATATACTTCATTCATTTATTGTCAACTTGGTTTTGCTTGTATGAAGATAAAGTGTTATGGGATGTCACAAATTCGATTTTTCAAACTGTTAATCCCGATTTTAGCTTTTGAAAAAAATAAATGTTAAACATCATTAAATTCTACATAAAATATGTAAATTTGGAAATTGTCGCAATCTCGCACGTATTTTTTTTATTTTTTTGAAAATTATTAACTCGTTTTTTTTTTGTTTTTTTCAAGAGATAATTCATTAATTTTATTTTTAGAGAGCGACCTTAATTGTATATACAACATATCCAAATTACAAAGAAATCGGATTAAAAACCTTGGCTAAAATAAAAAAAAAATGTTATTTCTTTTTATGCGGTTTTTTTTAAACCTGAAGGATTTGAGGCTTAAATTTTGGTGAAAGCACTACATATGTAAAGGTTAATAACCCAGTAAAAGGAAATTATTTTTTTCGCTATGGGCAGTTTCGCCATGCTTACCCGGCTATACCCTTTCGTTTACTGGTAGGCAAGCGTGGTAGACAAGGCCTAGAGTTGGGTGTGGAGAGATATTGCGCGATCGCGTCTTCCAAAGCCCTCCTCAATTGCTCATTTACCTGGCTAGTTACGCTCATATTCGCACAATTCTCAACGTCGCTAACAGGATCATCCTGCACTGACGACAGTGCGTGTTGGGCGACTGGCATTGAAGCCGATAACGCAGCAGGAAGATCCCGTGACGAAGCGGAGGTTGTACGAATAGGTAGCGATTCCAGGCGTAGCCGATCAAGTACAGACTGATCCAGCCGCCGTAGCCGCTGAATGACCCGCACTTGATCCGATAGTCGTTGGGCGGTAACGGTGATGGCTGGTTCAAGAGTCTGAAACAGGAGCAGCATTCGATCACGGTACGCAGTGAGGTTAGTTCCTCCCTCTGTAGCCCCGTAGTATGCTCGCATGCAATTTTCATTGTTTGATTGTGACCATCGCATGCGGCGCACTAAACCACCGATAGCGGGAGCCGTGCGCGGAGCAGGATGCCCCGCAGGCCCCAAGCGTGCCGGCAGCGGTGGTCGCCCACGTCGCGCAGGTGGTCGCGGCGGCGGAGGCGGCGGCCCGCGCTCGTCGCTCGACTCGCTGGTGTCGGGCGCAGTGGCGAACTCGTCACCCGACGACGATAGCGAGGAGCTGGACGAAGCGGGCTGAGGTGGAGGGCGTGCGTTTGTAGTATGCGCTTCATTTCTTTTTGATAGAGATCTTGTTATAATTTTATTTTATGACATGTCATGTCAACATTGTTCTAACGTCATTTAATTTCACGTTATGGTATGTATATACTCGTATTATATATGATCAAAATATATATTATATATTATATATATTCCAAAGTGATCAGAGGAAGATGTATCGAAAGTGGGAAGGAACCGATCAAGGTGTGAGCGACGGACACCTACCGGATCCTGCTGCTATGATTAATTTCTTGGCTCACGAGGTGACCGCACACACAGGTGAAATTTTCGTTTTTTATGGCCAATATTAAATGAAGTGTGTTTATGCCTGTATTTTGCTTTAGTTTGTCTAGAATAATAGTTTAAATGTGTATAATTAAAAACAAAACCATATTGACACATTAAAACGAAAAAAAAAAAAAATCATAACTTCTGGTTCTTTTAGGAGACCTATAACATCGTTAGGGTAGGACTTAACTTGCCTTTGAGGTAGTTTTCTAAGACTTGTTATGTGAGGATCTGATGATACTAAAAGTTGGTGAAACAAATCTTCCATAGTTTGTTTTCTGGAAAATTTCCGGGTAAAGCCTTCACGATATTTTTTAATATCTTTGTTTTTACTTTCTTGGGCCTCTTCTGATAAAAGGCCTATGGGAGCTACTGCATTATGTATTATAATATGCCCGTGCATTAATATTCTGTGACTGGTAGTTGGCATATTATACCATGGGTACCATTTCAAATAGATCTCAGCTGTTTCCAGGGTGTACATTTTGAATTTTTCCTTATTTATTGCTAACCCACTAGACATTGTCATCAGAATTATCCAATGTCTATATATCAGATCTTTGCTTATGCCAGTTATTTCTGCAGATATTTCGTAATTACTGAAAAATCGTCTAGCCGAATTCCCATCATTGATACTCCCGTAGCCATGTTTTGGTTGATCCACTAACATTCCCAGTTTAGATTTAAATTCATGTTGCACTCTTTTTTTCTCCAATCCTACTGTAGATTTATCTTTTGTTCCTCTTGCTTGCCACTTACACAGTTTCAATTTGTACCACCTGATATTCTGTGTTTTTCTTGCGAAGGGAAAGTGACTGATGTATCTAGCCAGTTACTATATTTACTTTCAAACCGTTTGGTATTTCTTGAAACACCTTGCCACTTCTGTTTATACTGATAAATAAAGTGAAACAACTCTTGTTTGATAAAATTTGGTAATACGCCTTCACAGTGTGTTATTTCCCTAACTTTTGTAACCAAGCATTGAAATCGAGCCTCGTGGTTATTAGAATCATCACTTAAGTAAAAACTCAATAGTGCCCTGCGACTAATCGGAATGCTATGCTGGGAACTGCCTGAAAAATGATAATGTCTATATTTTTACAATTCATATACATTGTTGAGTTTTGTTCCTATTTGTTTAAGTGCAAGTAAACGCAGCCCAATTTAGTATTACATAAAAGCTAATGAAATATTCTTCATATATATGTGTAAAAAATGAGTTGAGTGCGATTGAGTCTAAACTTTTTCACTATGAGAAAAAAAAATACTCATAAAGTAAGCCTCGTGTTTTGAACATTATATCTTTACAATCGTAAGCAATGTAAACGTTTTAGTTATGTAGTAATAATATTTTTACCTGAGGGTATGGAATCCATGATAATGTTTTAAACCTAATATTTACTTAATAAAATATTACACGATATTTAAACAAGTGTTCGAAATTGTAGTAAATTACTCCATAATCAATCACTGTTTAAATCAAACAGTGGGTAACTAATTAAAATGTGTCAAACGTTTGACAGATCTCTAATAGGTAGCCTGATATGTCATGTTGCTAATTTAGGTTAATACTTTTTAATGGAGGCCATTTGCAACGTTAAAAGATGGCGGATGTGTAATTTGTTTTAGTTTTATTTTTTTGTGTATTTAGGTGTTCAAAGTTCTTTTCTGATAGTGATTTGTACTTTTTATGCCATTTTGTTGCACAGTGATTGAAAACTTGGACTTATTTCGCGTATCTGGCATCTGTCTTCTCGTTACAAGTGGACTCGAAGTGGTACATAGGTTAAAACTATCTTGACCTCTGTCCTACAAACTACCGAACAACGTTGCCCCCAATCTTCCCAGAGAAGATGGGATTGTATTTTATTGCTATATTGATTTATACTTATATACACTTGACACTGGCGAAATCACTAATTCGTGGAAACGCCATAGCCCGGCGGTAGTAGCTGTTGAAGTCGCCGCGGGGCAAAAAAAAAAAAAAAAAAAAAAAACTTTTTAATCAGTGTAACTTATTTTTTATAAATATTGGCCATAAAAAACGAAAATTTCACCTGTGTGGCCATGTGGGATGTTGACTCGACGATCATTGTCCCAATAGTTGTTTCGGCAAACGGTCTTATAGCGAAGAGTCTCGACCAACACCTCAAGAGACTCTCGCTAGATGGCTGGATCAAGGGCCAGATACAGAAGGCAGTACTTCTCGACACGGCACGTATTGTGAGGAGGTTCCTCTCTCTGCAGCCCTAACCACCGGTAGCTTGAGCCCTGCCCCGCTGCCGTCGGCATTCGTAGGTTAGGTTTTTTATAATGTTAATTTTTTATATTAGTATTGTTATTTTACTTTTATAATTGAATATTTATTGTAAAAAACCTAATTTACAGAAAATTAAATAAATACTTAAAGTAATAATAATAATAGTAATAATAATAATAATAATAATCGGTTATCTCAGAATTAAATTAAGTAAATAATAATAAATAATATGAACATGCACATCCTTCAAAAGTACGCGAATATGAAGTAATAATTATTATGGTAAATAGATTTGTTTATATGAATGACCAAATGAATAGGAACAGAATTTATGCTGTTTATTTAAATTGCACGTCATGAAGTATTTGCTTATATTTTTAGTCAGGCGTTAAAGCGTACAAACAGTATTGACAGTAAAAAATAAAATGCGGGGATTTGACAGAATGCATCTTACCGTTCTTTTCAGGCGCTTGAAACATTTCAGACAGAAACATTTGTATTAGATTACTCTTGAATGTCGAATTTTCCAGTAAAAGTGTAACAGATAGCATGCTCCAGAATCGAATGTCTAGATCGTCCTATGTGCACTATGGGTACTATGAGTAGGGAATGCAAATTACCGGTTATAACCGGTTTTAACCGCTTATTTTCATCAAAAACGGCTAATGTAATAACCGATTAAATTGCATTCCCTAGACATGAGCTACTGCTACACGGAAAGAACAAAAGTCTTAAATCAAGAGTATTTTTATTGGTCAAGAGTAATATAGTTTCATATATGAGGGAAACATTATATTCTTCATTTCAGAATTTTATTTTTTTGGCCCTAATTCTTAGGTAAATAAATTATTACCTCAAGTAAAGAATACATATATTCTGAACGGAAAATATAACTATAGTCTTTTTGCAAGAAGCAAGAATTTCTTGCCCTTTAATACGTCAAATTTTCTGGAACGGAGTCAATTTAAGTCTTGATGCAAACTATTTGTATCTCCGAAGTAAGGGAAAGATGTTTTCAATTTACAATTTATTGTATTCTAACAAGAATGATTTTTTTCTCTCCTAGAAGCAAATAACCTTTAAGACTGCGCCGAGCGTCCAGTGGCGCCCTCATTACTGTTATTGGGTTTTCTAATTAAGTAACGAATTTCCTTGGAACCAAACAAAATGTGTTTGTAGCGCAAGTATAAACACAATTCATGGGATACGTAACAAACTTTAATAACAATTACCCTTTGAGTAGTCAGCTTAACGGGAAAAGGTGGCCACTTTTTTTCGTTAAGTTAATAACTCGAAGGTGAATTGTTATTAAACTATATGATATACCCTATAAGTTGTGTTTTTATTTGTAGTACAAACAAATTTCGTTCAATTTCAAGAAAATACTTTAGTTTATTAGAAAACACAATAAAAGTAATGAGGGCGCCACTGGACGCTCGGCGCAGTCTTAAACAGAAAAACTTAGCATTTGAAAGAAGATTCGCTAATGATGCGAATTTCTCTATCCAAAGTATATCGGTTCATACCGAAAATGCAATGTTTTCACTCGATTTTAACCTTTTCTCAGTAAATGTTTAGCGCTTTTCGTTTCCGGATCAAATTAATCTTGAGCCAATATCTTTTTGATTTTGTATAAAATAATTAAGTTACATAGTAACTTAGTATTTTTAAATTTTATGTGAGAAGTTTATGATGTTCTCGCACAATTTCAACTTTTCTTAGTTAAAGTAGTAGCGCTTTCGTATCAAGATCAAAGTAATCTTGAACCAATATCGTCCAGATTTCTATACAATACTTAAATTAACTTAGCTTAAGTATATTATTAATTTTAAGTGAAGAGTTTTGATATTTTCATTCGATTATAATATTTTATTAGTTAAAGTAGTGGCGCTTTCGTATCAAGATCAAATTAATCTTGAGCCAATATCTTCTAGATTTCATGCAAAATACTTAAGTTACTCAGTTTGAGTATTTTTAAATTTCAAATGAAGAGTAGTGGTAGTTCTGATTTAAAATTATAGCTTTTAAGGTAAATATGTATATTGATATTCTCCATTTGAAAAACCAGATACTCGTATTTCATTGAAAAATCACATAAATGTCAGGTGAATAAATTGTATACTTCATCTGAAGAGTAAAATTGCTTTGGCACAAGAGTCTTGTTATCTTTAGGTAAAATAATGTACTACTTTGAGTTGAGAGATATTTCTTCAGCAAAATTGAATTATTTTCTTTATTTAAGAAGATTGACAGACTTGACTAAAATAAATTTAATAAATCATAATATTTGGCTTAAAGAAGCTTGAAGGTGAACATAAACGTTCTTAATGTGAGAGTCCGGAAGTGTTAAAGTAAGCCCAGAATTTATTAAACGTTGTATGGGTCCTTCGATTTTTTTCAGAGTAGTTTGCTGGCTTTTTCTACTCTGCACAAAGGACAAAGGCAGCAGTTCCCAGCGGTCCAAGTGTTTATTTTGGCCTAGGTGTGAAACCTCCAGGTAATTTAGTAACATCAATAGACCAAACTAAAATCAATCTTCATTTAAGTAAATTAAGATTCTCCACTGATCCATCTTCTTTTAAATCTGCGCTCTGTAGTAGATGTGTCTAAGAAATTAAAATAAGAGTTATTTATAACACCATTTTTGTTGGTCTTAACTTTTATAAAAACAGGAGTATTTTTAAAATAATCAGATATAAAGTTCCAGTTCAAATAAAACTGCTGTGCGACTTAATTCCCTTACTCCGAAAGAGGAAAATGTTACAAATGAACAAGATTTTCAACATTAGATTTCTTTCCTGCCTGTTAGTTAGTACCACTGCTAACAAGTGAGAGAAAAATTTAATTAAAACTAGTGATCAAAGCAAAAATTTTATTACAATATAAACTTTTTTTAATCAGATATAAAGTTCAGATTAAAAAATGGGATACGTAACAAACTTTAATAACAATTACCCTTTGAGTAGTCAGCTTAAATTGTTATTAAACTATTATACCCTATAAGTTGTGTTTTCATTTGTAGTACAAAAACCTACCGACCAATTTCAAGAAAATACTTTACTTTATTAGAAAACACAATAATAGTAATAAGGGCGCCACTGTACATCCGGCTTACGCTCGGCGCAGTCTTAAGTTGATTGTTGATTAAGGATCAAATGAAATAATTAAATAAAATAATTAAACAAAAGCATAAAACTATCATCTTTTTTCAGTCTATTTCTCTCTTCATTCATTCATCTTTTTATGATCCATACTAAATTACTAATGTAATATTATAAATGTGAAAGTAAAGTTAGTCTGTTTGTTAAGCCTTCACGTATAAACTGCTGATTTAGATGAAATATGGTATGGGGATAAAATGTATGTAAACCGTTTATTGCACAAATATTTGCGGCTTATTTGCGGCTCTGTTCCAGTCTGGACGAAATTGCCCCTCGGAATCGGCAGAACGGCCACTTTTCCAAATGTTTGGTAAATAGTCTGAGTCAAGGGACCTACAAAATTAAATCTGTTAAACTATTTTACAAAGTAAAAATACATTTTAATAATTTATTTTATGTATTAATTGAACCATTTCGATATCTATGTATTTTCCAACCTTTCATTTGATACTAAACTTGATACATTTGTAAGGAAAAATATATAGCACAAAGCATTTATTGCATGTGAAATCCACCATTAAGGATTTAATGACGTCACATAGCCGATGATACATGGCACACTAAGACGAAGCTGACGACACCTCATTCTTCAGAATGTTATGGATAGTCTAGGGGCTACAAGGAAACAGATAACATACGAACATACTCGTACATAGATTATTAAAGGATAACCTTTATTTTTGCTTCACCGTAGTCGGTTAAAAAAACTGGAGGAGCCGAGGAAGGGCCGCCGGAGAAGTCGCAAATTTTCAGTGAAAACAATTAATCTGCAGGGGGTAGTTAGAGAGCTACCTTTCCCACACATTATTTTGCCATCGATACTGTTACATTAAGATAAGTCTTTCCACCCAACCAACCAACCACCGCATTGACTTTGGAAAGACGTAGATTCTTAATTATTTAATTCAAATGAATGCAAATAGTATTCTCCTTGTAACCGGTCAAGTTGAAGGTGCCATTGATTGGTAATGCTGCTTTGAATTTTATTTGTGCATTTCACTACGTGTTCTGCTTCGCAAAGTAAATAATGTTATTTTCTCTACTCGCGTAGTCGCGTACTATAACCCTCTAATATTGATATCAAAAATGAAAGCGACGTCTATTGTTTATCAGAAATTTAAGACATTATTTTATTATTTGCAAAAACTTTACTATTTTCAATTATACTGACAATTTAATAAAAAAAAAGAAAACCAGTTTTGATATTTTCGTCATTATTTTCCTTTTTTTCTAAAAAACTGTATATTAAATGTCTCAAAAATTAGTCCAGTCATTGGGGGCAAAAGAAGGGCTTTGCCGTACTGAAGGTGGGGTATATATATTTGTTATTGGTTTTGCTTTCTTATAGGCTAGTTATGAAAAATTGAAGTTTTCGACCTTGAGGGGTTGGAGCGTTAGCCACCATCTTGAATTAAATTTAAATAAAACCTCAACTGTTGATTTTATGACAAAAGTGTCTATGGGAATAAAAATATTAAAATAATATAAAATATAAAGATATTAAAATTTCGAATAAAAAAATATACATAGCTTTTCTGTACGTCTTATACATACAAAGTTACAGGCGGTTAAAAAACTTAATTTCCAAAAAAATATGCATATCTCCAGTTTGGCCCCGTTAATATCACTTCTGGGAAGTGAGATTTTAAATGAATATTTATTCCCTAATTAATGTTGATTGACTTAGGTAGTTACCATAATACCTATATCCTATAATAACCTTAAAATATAACGACTAGCAATTTAACATTTTAACGTACAGTCACGAGATTTTGGTACCCACCTTAGGTTCAAAGTCAATCTGACATTCTAGAAAAATAAGGTTTAGTTTCCTAAAAGTTACAAATGACTTGACATCTCTAATGACATTGACGACTACAAGCATATTTTTCTTGAAATGGGTCCCAAATTAACGCTCGTGACCGTACATAGAATATCACGTAATTCAGTACTGTTTTTTCCAACCAACGGTGGATATGGCGAATATTGAAGTGAATCTATGTTTTCTTTGTCAAAAAACTCTAAATAAAAGTGACTTATTGACAGTGAAAGACAGAGGGCAGACTCTTATTAAATCAAGTGAAAAACGCGGCCACCTTCACCATGTGCAGTTTCTAAAAATATTATCGTCAGTAAATGTGCACACCTAATTTCAGAAGAATTATAATAAAGATAAACTAAAGCGGCGTTAACGTGCTCTATTCAGTGTGGCTTCTGTAGTGGTCAGGCATGCGAAAATGCATCACAAATTGAGATCGAATCTGGGGAAAATAATGAAGAAATTTTTAACTGCAAGGAGACGGAAATTGCCCATCCGGAAAATATTGACCTACCTGGCACCTCAAAACGGGTTAAGCAGCATAAATAGTTCTAAAATGATTCGTGAAAAAGTCATTAATTTCTTAACATTCTATAAGAAAACTAATGGCTAATGGCTACCGGGCTAAATCAGCTCAGTTAGTCTTAGGATACATCAGTGCCAAGTGAATTCATCCGATACCAAAATTTTTACCTATGGTTGTTACCGCCTGTACTACGAGTATGTAAGAGTAAATATTTTTTTCGATACAAACTTTGCACTCCTCTTTCATCTCGTTAGGGGATAAATTTGAATTAGATAGGAAACATGTCTTCCATCAATTTTGTTAATGAAAGGTTTATGCAAAATTTGCAATATGTAGATTGGACCTAGGAATCACGTTGTTCCATTCAAACTTTTCCCCCTTTTTAACCCCCTGTATACACCGTGTTTTTTTTGATTTACGATAACTTTAAGGGAACGTTATTTAGGTCAAATAAAGTTAATTTCCCAAAGACAGACAAATGATAACTCTTACGGTTTTAAAGATATTTAATTTTTTTATTTAATCAGTTAATCACGTTGAACTAGTATAAAAGGCTCTTAATTGATAACAACAATTTTCTTTTAATTCTTATGAGTAAAGAGTTTCCAATTGTTAGGTTTGTATACGCGTCCATGGAATTAGTATACTCGTACTAACGTACATCAGGAAGGTGCACTACACCGATAACGCGAGCCGAAAGAAATGTACTACAGCTTACTGCGTCCCTTTCTAAAGGTGACCATATTTGAATTGCAATTTACGGACAAATTAATTTTACAAGCCGCCGGTAGTAAACGAAACAATATTTACTTATTCAACTGATTGTTTCCAAAATCGATATCTGTGGATCTGTGGATCTGTGTGGTCACTGACAACTAATCCGATGACAAATTGAGGAAAAATAGCCGCCATCTTGAACTTTTTAGTTATTCAACTGATTGTCTCCAAAATCGATATCTGGGCATCTGTGTGATCTCCGTCAACGAATCCGTGGACAGACTGAGAAAAAGTAGCTGCCGGCCGTCTTGAACTTCTTAATAAGAGCAGGTAGAACAAAATACAAGCATTGAAAGCTTTCAAACAAAATGTAGTATTAAGTTGTCATTCAAGTGTCAATTTCGAATAATAGGAGACCACACAGAATACACAGATCCCCAGATCCACATACAGGTACATTTCTTTCGGCGCGCGTTATCGGTGGAATGCACCTTCCAGATGTACGCTATTACTTACTAATTCCATGGTCATGCCAACATTGACGTATTTGACACTCACTATTAGTTAACTCTAAAGGCCCTTTTAGAATGATCAAAGATATAACATTAAATTACTTTGTTCTAAACAGAAAAAAAATTTTTTTTGCAATATTTCAAAATCAAATCTACCAATTAGTTTCTATGGATATACCTAGTAATATGCCGAAGTTATCGTAAATCAAAAAAAACACGGTGTATACCTATAATACTGGATAACAGAATAGTCAGTCCGAAGAATGTTTCGACTAAGTCAGCTGGAAATAAACGAGAGCTGTAAATTGGATTGATATTTCGTCGTAAAATGGTATTATTTTCCTGTTCGGAGAGTTGATTTTGTAATTTTGAGAAAAGAGTTTCCATAGCTGTGAAATAATTTTTGATTCTCTCGTTTTTATACTGTTTACGGCTGTCAATAGTTTTTTTTAATTTGTAGTCATAGTCGTAAATTAAATTTCAAAGTCGTTTATCAATTTCTGTTTAAAAGTTGTCCAATCTGGTAGTTTTTTTTTTGTACGAAACCAGTTTAATGCATTATTTTGGAGAATGTCATAGATATAATTATCAAGGCGTTTGTTATAAGTTGCGAGTAATCGCAAATTCTTCGACTTTTTGGATAAAATCTCTTGGACAAGTTTGTCCTGTACAAATAAATCTTTTGATGTCCTTTGGTCTAGTTTCTACCAAATTAGTAAATTTTTGAGAAAGGAGGTCTAAATCTGTTAAACGCTGTATAGAGACTGCTGACTGGTAAGAAGATGATAGATTTGATGTTTTATTGTCAAAATCTTTGCGGCATTGTATAAATATACATGCAATATTTTTAAATGCATCCAATGTATTTTTGGTGCATTCGGTTGATCTTACGTGCTGTAAATGGATCAAGTATGTTTGATTATTACAAGTGAATGTTTCCAGTTATACTAGTTCCTGTCGGAACCGTGATTGTATATCTGTCTGAATATGGGGTGATTTATTTTTGAATAATGTATTTTTTCAGTTTTGTTTAGTATTGTGATAGAATTAAGTACATAGGCTGCTACGAAAGTTTTTAGCTGTATATAAACTAACAACATTTACTTTTAAATTAAGGGTAATTTAGCAATTAACCTCTTTGTAAAATGAAATTTGATACTGGCCGCTTACAACTTTTTTTTATTTTATTTTTGCTGAAAATGTCAGTCCAGTTTTGTTTCTTGCAATGGAGCTGTCGCGAGAATCGTTTCGTGCTATGATATTCTACGACTACAAAAGGAACTTAACCTTTAAGGAATCTAATAAAAAATTAAACGACGCATTTGGGGAGTCTGCTCCATCGTTAGCCACAATCTCATATTGGTACCGCGAGTTTAAGCGGGGTCGGGAGTGCCTCAAAGATGAATCGAGACCGGGACGGCCGTCGACTGCTGTAACGCCAGAAAACGTGATCAAAGCCGAGTGGTTGATTAAAGAACGCAGAAATATTACCCATCGGGGAATAGAGCATGAACTTGGTATTGGATCACCCGCAGTTTCAAGCATTTTACATGATCATCTTGGCGTCAGGAAGGTCGCTTAGCGTTGGATACCGCATTTGCTAACCGAAGAGCAAAAAACCCGGCAAGTAGATTGGTGCCAGTTTATGGTCAAAAAATTCGACGGAGGCAATTCCCAACAGGTTTCTTATATCCTTACTACTGATGAGTCCTGGATATACTGCTATGACCCTCTAAAAAAGCAACAATCTATGCAATGGGTGTTTGAGGAAGACGGGCCGCCATTAAAAATTGTTCGTGGCCGTAGTGTGAACAAAAAAATTATCGCCGTTTTCTTTCGCCGCGGGGGGCCAGTAGCTGTAGTTCCACTCGAAGATCGAAGAACAGTTACTAGCCAGTGGTACACAGAGGTCTGTTTACCCCAGGCATTTGACAGACTTGGTGAGGATCGTCCAAAGAGCGGCACTCATGGAATTCTTTTTCACCAAGATAATGCACCTGCACACACCGCGGCAATAACAATGGATTTTTTGACCAGTAAAGGTGTTCAGCTGGTGTCGCATCCACCCTACAGTCCTGACCTGGCCCCGTGCGACTATTTCTTGTTCCCTACTATAAAGAAAATGATGCGTGGCCGGACTTTTATGGACTCAAACGAGGCAGTACTAGAATTTGAGCGACTTTTCTTTGACCTTCCGCAGTACGCATTTTTTAAATGTTTTGAGGATTGGTTTTATAGAATGAGGCGATGTATTGAACTTGGACGAGTATATTTTGAAAAATATTAAAGTAATTTGTAAAAAAAATGAATGGTTTTTATTTAACTAAAAATATTCATAGCAACCCTCGTATGTTGTAAAGATAAATAATATAGTCCTGAAAAAAAAAACCTAGGAAAGAAATGGATTAATGAATTAATGGAAAGTGATGAAAAAATGGTAATGATATTTACGTACCTAAAAAGTTGTCGTAGGGAAATGATAATTGATAACGGGGTCTTATACCCCGTTATCAATTGCTCGGTTTCGGGGCAAACGTCATAATAGGGTAGTCTGGGGACTAAATGGAACGGTGTTCACTAACACGACATAGATTAAACTATAATAATAAATTACTTACAAGTCAATTGCCAATTGATTAATTTATCAATGAATTATTTTACATTCATTCAACCCATTTAGATCCTAGGAAAAAAACAGTAGTCATGTCATGTTACAGACTGACAACTCTTTTTAAATTAACTTAAGCTGCAATTACCTGTACTTTCTAGAGTCCGACCAGCGAGTGGTGACTAAACCCCGTTACTGAATCGATAAAAAATTAAGTTGATTTACTCACTCAATAACATATGAAAAGATCTTATTCATACTTAACAGAGCTCTGCTATAGTGATTTTTTAAATTATTATAAATGAAAGATTTTTATTATTATTTATTATTGTATTGTATGTTACATTATAAATAACCTTTTTTTTTTAAATTATATGAAGTTAAACTTCGTCGCCTGCTTGTAAAAAACCATTTTAAAAATGAAAATGATTTCTCGACCTCTACGGATGTTACTGGCAAAAACTGTAGTTTTTTGTAATGCTCTATGCAGCTTTTGTTTACAGTACTGTCATCAACACACCCCGTTATCAGCGGTGAAAATTCATTGAAATCGAATCATAGGGTTGTCACACTATATTCAGTGAATTGATCCCAACTCTACAGATTTCTATTACAGATTCCCAATTCTACAGAATCCCAATTCTACAGATTCCCAATTCTTCAGAATCCCAGCTCTACAGTTTCCCAATTCTACAGAATTCCAGTTCTACAGATTCCCAATTCTACAGATTCCCAATTCTACAGATTCCCAATTCTACAGAATCCCAATTCTACGGATTCCCAATTCTACAGAATCCCAATTCTACGGATTCCCAATTCTACAGATTCCCAGCTCGAGTAGCATTTAATAGTGTAAGTATAGATGAAAAACTTCAGTAATGTAGAGCGGTCGACATTATACAGGGTGTCCCAGAAACCGACGTCAACCCGCGTAGGGCTGATAGAGCAGATAAATAGCTATCGATTTGACTCCTATGTATGTTCAAAGATTTGCTAGTTTCGGAAATATTATTCATTTAAATCAGAATTTTTGTAATTTTCCCTTATGTTTTATTTCATAAGTTTTTCAGTGGTATCTTACATATTTAGAAGCATTACGAATCAGCGAAGTTTTTAAACCTATTTGCCTGTTTTTTTCCCCAGTAATTTTTTTGAGTAATCTAACCTAACCTAACCTAACCTAACCTAAAGTTGTTTTTTCCATACAAAGTGAAAAGCAAACACTGGGACACCTAGTACACCCCATACTTTATAAATGCGTTCTTTTTCTAGGAAGTTAAAACTATTTCTGTAGAATAATTGATAATTAATAAAATAATTAAAAAAAGCGGTTTGTCAAATGATATGGTTGTGAAATGAATCTGTTTGTGAAACGTTTTTTATGAAATGATTAGATACCCTAAGCTTGATTTTTAAACGACTTCAAAAAAAGGAGGAGGTTCTCAGTTCGTTCTTTATTTTGTAGTAGAAAAAAAAGCCGAATTTATGGCGATCTATCGAATTATGCTGAAAAACCTGTACCTACCTATTTCTAATCCGTTGAATTGGGAATCTGTAGAATTGGGAATCTGTAGAACTGGGATTCTGTAGAATTGGGAAACTGTAGAGCTGGGATTCTGTAGAATTGGGAATCTGTAGAGCTGGGATTCTGTAGAATTGGGAATCTGTAGAGCTGGGATTCTGTAGAATTGGGAATCTGTAGAGCTGAGATTCTGTAGAATTGGGAATCTGTAGAGCTGGTAAAAATTGATTTAAGTCTGGTACATTTGACATACCGGTATAAATGTCGCTATTTTTTTTAAAAATGAAACACATTACTTTGGTTTATTATTATATTTTGTTACATCTGTGGCTGAATTATAGAAACATTTTGTTAATATCGTTAATCATCTGATATGTGGATGGTAACCTTGTAAATAAAACAACAGACCTGTAAGTTATATACCTACTTCCATTTACTTTTCTGAATATATTATTAAAAGTTTTTCTAAATTGTTTGGTGTCAAACTTTGTCGCCTATTATTGTAGATCCACTTAAGATACGAAAACGATCGCTCTACTTCAACAGATGTTATCGGTAAATATGTCAGTTTTTTATAGTGTTCTAATGTGCTCTTGTTAATATTTTTTGTAACTTCACCTTCTCTATTATTAAGGAATTTTAAAATTATTTTCACTGTGCTGTAGTCAGGATTATTTTTCAAAACTGTGTTTAACTTCATATACACATTTTTTCCAATGGGATGGAGTTTCAAGATGGACATTTTTCTAATTACACCATTAACGATGCTCAATGATTCTCCTAAGCTTAGTTTGGAATTCTGTAATTGATCAATTGCTATTGATATGCAACTAAATTTGTCAGCTATAAAATCAATATCATGTTTTATATTCGGAATTTGAAACAACCGTTTCGCTTTTGCTATTGCAGCGGCATCTTGACTGTTAAATTCATTTATTTTGTGTTTAATTTCTTTAAAATATTTTTTATAATAGACAACCGCATCCAGCCATGTTCCCCATCTTGTGATCACTGGACGAGGGGGTTTCGGGATCAAGGGAAACTCGTTTTTGAGTTTGCGAAGTCGACTTGGTGATATACAAAATACTTTTTTTAAACAGTCAATTAGTTTGTTGACGTTTGGATACAGACTTCTTATTTTGTCAGCTACTCTGTTAAAAGCATGGGCCACACAAGTTATATGAGACATGTTCGGAAAAATATGTTTTAGAGTCTTTGCAGCCTTTTTCATGTAAGCGGCAGCGTCTGTTGTTAAAATCAGTAATTTACCGACATTATTTTCATAATCGCTTCCCCATAGGTCTTTTAGAGTTTCAACTACTAGATCCGACACAGTGCTGTGATTTGTTTTCTCTAAGATTTTACTTGCGAATATACGGGGTTTCGAGACACAATTGTCTAACTTCCCTAGAACCACATTCGCAATGCTCTTACCGTGGTTTTCAGTTTCATCAATACTCAAATAAAGATAGGAATCCTTTAATTCTTTTCTTATTGTTTCTTTTTTCTCCTCATAAATGTTTGGCAAGTAATTTAGCCTTAAGGTAGACTCACACGGAAGGCAGACTTTATTTCCATATTTTTGCATTAAGCAATTTTCAATAAAAACTCTGAATTTGGGGTTATCCAATTGGCTCCAGGGTGTATTAGTTTGAACTAAAAATTCTGTCAAGTCTTTATTAAACTCCGGTTGAACATTTATTACATTTTTGTGTTTCAGTGTAGTACAATGCTTTTGTACAATATACTTAGAGGCTTGTAAAGAAACATCACAAGATTTGCAATAAACTGTAGAACCTTTCATTTCTAAATTATCTCCTTCTAAATGCAAGTCAAAGTGAGTTGAACAGTTACCAACTTTTTCATTGTGGCTTGTACTTCTTAGATGACTAACCAAGATAAATTTCTTCGGTTTAAGATTTTTATTACATACAGTACAAAAAATATTCGGGCCAGTGTTTACGAACTCGGGGTGATCATCCAGATATTTGTCCATTTTTTGTGATGAGCAATAAGAAAACACGGAATATTTTAATTTTAATACAATACACCGCACGTAAACTGAGTTGTCTACTCGAAATAAAACAATAGAGTCGTTTGTCATATTTAATCAGTACAAGTGGCCAGTAATTTGCCTCGATGGATAAGGTTTATCTCAAGATTCTTTTACCTTAACTTCGCTGAGATAGCATTCCCTATAACAGGCTTAACGAAGAAAAATAAGAGATTTATTTGGTCGGAAGAGGAGCAAAAGGCATTTGAAGAGTTGAGAAAGAGAATATGTGAAGCGCCGGTTTTGACTTATTTCTCTAATGATAAAGAAGTAACAACAAGGTTGTATGTCGATAGCTCAGACAAGGCTTTGGGAAGTTGCTTGTTTCAGGGTAAGGAAGAAATGAAGCCTGTCGCTTATGCATCAAGGAAATTAAGTGCTGCCGAACAAAGATATTCGGTGACGGAAAAAGAATATCTGGGTTTGATATGGGCTATACAATATTTCAAGCATTATTTATGGGGGCTTAAGTTTCAAGTTGTTACAGATCATAGAGCGTTGGTTTGGTTGAAGAGTAAGCGCGATATGAATGGACGACTTGCAAGATGGGCCTTTGCGGTGCAGTCATGGGACTTTGATATTGTCTATTGTTGTGGCAGAGATAATATAGTTGCAGATTTCTTGAGTAGAAATCCCTTGATCGAAAACCCAAGTGCAGAATGTATAGAGAAAATTCCTGAGCAAGACGATGGATTTGTTTTATATGCACTGAATAGCATCGATGTGAAAACAGAGCAGCGTTCTGATATATTTTGCAGCGATATCCTAAGCCGCATGCAACAAAATGGTACACAAGTTTACCAAAATTATTTCATACAAGGGGATTTGTTTTATAAGAAAAAGATCATCGGTCAAGAAATAAAGGACTTATTGGTGTTGCCAGGACAATGCTTCGCAGAGTGTATGAATGAAATTCATGACGATCCAGTGACAGGAGGTCATTTCGGACTCTTTAAAACCTATGCGAAGTTTAATGACAGATATTACATAGACAAGGCAGAGAAGAGGATTAGCGATTATGTCAAGTCCTGTCAGCGTTGTCAAGAAAGAAATATAAACAAAGTCGTTGCCCCGTTAATATCTATTTGTGTTTCGGATTTATATCAGAAAGTCGGCATAGATATATTGGGTCCGATGCAGATGTCCGATAAAAGGAACAAGTTTATTATTGTGGCAGTAGAGTATTTGTCGAAATATGCCATAATGTAAAGCAGTGCCCAGAGTCACGGCAGATGTGGTGAATAATTTTTTGATTTCAGAATTGTTATGCCGGTTTGGAGGCATACAGCAGTTAATAACTGATAAAGGAGCCGTCTTTACTTCCAATATTGTCAAGGAAACGGCACATTATTTCAACGTGAAATTGTCACATGCGACGACTTGCCACCCACAAACAATTGGTTTGGTCGAACGTTTTAACGGAACGTTATTGAGTAAATATGCTGTCGAAATACGTAGCGGATGGGCAACGTAATTGGTGCACGTATCTACCATTGGTGTGCTATGCGTACAATAGTGCGAAGCAATCCAGCACAGGCGTATCACCGCACATGATAATCTACGGAAGGGAACCGTTGTATAGATCTGACGTAGAGTTGCGAATTAATAAGATTGATGTTTCAGAAACTTTGGCGAGTAAGATGACTCGGATGTCTTTATTGGTGAATAAAGTGGGTGAAAATATACGGGAAGCCAAGCGGAAGCAGAAAGCTTATTATGATGAGAAGGCCAAAGACATACCATATGGCAATGGGACTTTGGTGATGTTATATGCACCTAAAAGAAGAACTGGCATGAGTTTCAAGCTTGCCCGGAGATATAAATGACCTTACGAGATACTTGCCAGTCTTGCTAATGAAAATTACAAAATTAAAAAAGTTGGCATGCCTTCAAAAATCATGGTTGTACATAGGAATAGGTTAAAGAAATTTTATTCTAGGGTTTAGTTATAGGTTTGCATAATTTAGGGTACTAATTTAGATTTAAGGTGTGATAATGTTTTGGTTTTGTTCTTTTTTCAGTATTGCAGACTATGGAAAAGCATGAACAATCATGGGAAGACAGATGAGAATGGAACATAGTGCAGGCATGTCTCCATGTCCAGTATATCAGGGGTTGTGAGAATTCCTTTATGCCTATAAGGTTGGAAGAAGCTTAGTTGGTTTCATCTCACATGCCTCATGGTGTACGGGTTCCTTCATGGCAGATGGGTCATGCATTTCATGTTAGGAGGGTCATGCTTGGATGCTTGTTCATGCTTATTGCTTGAGGAGTTTGCTGACTAACTTTGACTTGTTTTATTTTGTGTGTGTTTCTTATGTTTCATGTGCAACTATGCTGAGATGAGAATCTTGATGTCCAATGACTGCTGTTTGCAGTAAAGCTGAAAGCAGGCGATCCGGTCAAGTCTTTGTGAAGGCATGGAGTCCGCGGAGTGGACTATATTATGCCGTTGGTTATTGTAAACCGTATCGCCTGATTTTAATTCATTTATTTTTATTCGCAGCGCAAGGAGGCGGCTTGAGAGCTTTATCTACTCTTTCCCCTAGCTTATATTCCATGGGAATATAATAATTATAATTTTAAATTTTTTAGATATTCCCAATTGAGAACTTCCCCTGCTCTTTTCCTGATTTGTGTTGGTTAGGGATATAATGCCTTTTCTTTTTCATGTACTCAAACCGATGACTTGCAAGCTGCACAATTTTGGATTGTGCTTGGCAGTTTGCTGATGCTGCACTCACCTGATGCGACATCAGGAAGAGATGCAGTCCATCATCATTCTGCGAAGACGCTGTGTCTATAGCTCAGGCCGAGATGTGTGACACAGGCGCTTCTATTTTATATAATGTTTTGTTGTTTTTTTTTAAGATAGGGTTCTAATAAAACTTTTAACTTTGTTTTTAGATAACTTGAATCCGAGAGTGATCCGATAGAGGTCGAAGCACTGACGGATGAAAGGGACAGAGGTCCGCTATTGTCTTCAAATAAGCTTCATCCTTGTTTCCAGAGAGACGAGAGATTCCTCAATTACCTTTGTGAGGCAATCCGGCATCTTCAATGCGCGGATTGATATTATTTTATTTTTAGAGTTAGGTAGGAAGGTTCTTTTTCTCCATACTTGTCGCCCTGCTTTTTGGCCAGGTTTTCAATGGGCAGAAGCTTCCTGTGTTATTGTGGTGGTCGATTTATTCAAATGACACATTCTAAGATCGACATGTTAATCGCACAGCAGGCTATCCAGCAAGACTGGACGAGTAAACTCTGTTCATGCCTGGTATAGGTAGTTGTTAGGGCCTGTTAGGTTTCATCCCTGCTTCCAGAGGGACGAGGGATGTAGTGAAATAAGGTTGTATTATAAGAATACACCTTATTGCACTTTACCTTTTTGTTAACTGGCCGTTTAATCGTTT
Organism: Acleris laterana; assembly: GCA_963966035.1. NCBI lineage: Eukaryota > Metazoa > Arthropoda > Insecta > Lepidoptera > Tortricidae > Acleris > Acleris laterana. The sequence continues at coordinate 21,367,624 of OZ014438.1, forward strand.
GAATTTTTAAACTAACGGTTCTATGGAACACCGGCTTTGTTTTGGATAATTTCAGCAGACGCCTCTCGACCACGGTGCGAGGCGCGATAATTGTATTAGCTATGCTTTTAACTAGTGTCCGACCAAAATTTCGGTTTCGGTTTCGGTTTCGACCAGTTTCGGCCAAAAAATCAAGTTTCGGCCCGAGTTTCGTTTCGGCCAAAAACGGCCGAACCCTTCGGCCGCGCCGAAACTTACAACATCGTAAAAAATCGCTAACTTTGTGTTACAAATAATGTATTTTTTTCACTTTATAGGGTAGTTAAATTTTCAAACAGAACCTCTGTAACTGTGCTGAAATTTCATTGTGATAAATCTTTGAAAGTAGAAACCTGTTACCTGTAATTATAGGTCGGCGATATATTAATTTTAGAAAAAAACGGGCTTACTAACATTTTTTCGACTTTTTAAGGACTTTTTTTTTATAAAAGGTTCGGTTTCGGTTTCGGTTTCGGCCGAAACTACAATGATTTTAACCTAATATAGAAAGAAAGATAATCTGATTTTTATTGACTAGCTACACCCTTTTCCTTATAGTACCATCGGTTGGTCGTGCTTTGCCATGTAATATATTATGAATTGTTTTGCACCAATTAATTTTATGTATTCCGCAAGTCAGATGGTTAAAGTCAACGTTTACCGTGACTAAATATATGTTTTATGTATTCTTTTTTTGTTGGGTAATGAATGATCCAGAATGTTACCGGCTATTTCTTCAATGTTAAGGAATATGTCAAACATTACGCGGGTTGGATAGCGCAGCCATATTTTATTTTCGTACTCTTTTGCCTTTATTTAACTGTGACACTGTTGCTCGTTCGTGTTTTCTAGATCTTGCAAACACGTATGGCATTTCTTGAAAATACTATTTTGGCGATTCGTGCTAAGCATCCGCAACAATTACCAGTTGCGACACACCTTTCTAGATAGCCCGGTAATCGGCATTTGAAAAATTTGCCGGTGTTTACCGTATTCATGATTCATGATTCGTAAATTTCTGTTTGAATATTTTTCGGGGTAGTTTGCTGACCGATAAAATCTTTCAATGTTTGGTGTCAGACTGCCATGTCTTTTTCACAGTTTGCGCCGATAAGTGTTCTATAATTATTTTGAAACATCGCAGCATTTGACATTCTCATCTCATTTCATAGAAACATATTCTCAATAGGATCTTGATTGAAATTTCGGTACAAAAGAGACTGCATCCCTTTTTTCGCCAAATCACTGACAATCTGCTGAAAATCTTCGATGGTTTTTAACCAGTCAGTTTTTCTATTCCTTGTGTAAGTACTGGGGGTCTTTCGACGGTAAATTATTCCTTATTCCCTTAAGTACGTGTGGTGGGTTGTAAAGGGGATAAATGGTTTCCTCGTTGATTACAAAATGGCATCCATTCCATTCTTCTCCTTATTTCAAGGCCCTCTGCCTTGGTGTCCCCCATAAGAGAATTAATGGCTGCCATGTTCGTTGCGCTTTGGTCGCATACGGTAGCTATTACCTTTAATCCGGATTCTTGGACTTTACTTATGACTTATTTTATAAGGGTTTTTAAGTTTTGAGTTTTTTTGGTTCCAAAACAATAGGAAAAAGAAATGAGATGCTTAAATTTTTTTATAGCGCTTCGTATCTTGAAAATTAAAACGTGGTCACAGAACAGTTGGCCTCGGTTCCGTCCGTCGTTCAAAAATCCAGAATTTATTGAATTTTTGGCAACGTAATGGTTGAAATGACTATTTCTTCGAAAACAATGGTCCAATATCGGTGTTGTGTGTCGGCTTACCATGTGTTGGCATGTCAGACACCCTGTCTTTTAATTTCTGGAATACCGATCCATTTATCTCAGGCAGAGTATCGACGAGCTTAAATTTTTCTTGTATTGTTTTTCGTTTCGGGAGTACGAATATGTCACTTAGTGGGCGCTATCCTTAGGGGCTGGATTTAAATAAAGAGAGAAAGAGGATTTACGCTATAGTGGCAGCGGCAGTTTCACCTTTAAAATATTGCGAGATTGAGGCTAATAGATTGATAAACATTATTGTGGGTGAAGCTGATCATGTGTCGCTAGTCTGCCCATACTACGCTATAGTGGCAGCGGCAGTTTCACCTTTAAAATATTGCGATATTGAGGCTAATAGATTGATAAACATTATTGTGGGTGAAGCTGCTCATGGGTCGCTAGTCTGCCCATTATTTCACATAGTTTTCACGAATCATCGATCCAAAATCAGTCCAATACTATAAAGCTACAACGGAACATTCGATTTTTTGTAACGCATAGATACATTCATATTTACAAATATCATGGATAGACGAGTAAACTCATTCTCCATTTTTTGGCTTCACGCAGTCGAGTAGTAAGTTCAAAAGCAAATATTTGTTTATTGTCTGTTAAGTTCATACCTGGCAATTGCATACTTAGTACAGCCAACCGTCATAAATTATTTTTTGGCTAGTAGTGCGTTTCCTCAAAATGAATCCTGCAAATCATTCGGTTTTTTTAAATATATTCCTCATCTCTTCCTTCAAAGTTAACGCCAAAGTTATGTACCCATAATTTGATTTTATCAATGAATCTAAATGGATCGGGAAATGTATGTAGCCTGATCCCTAGAAATATAACAATAAAAATAATAAAATAAGTTGGCGTCGCGATTTATCGACCCATCTCCGCTAAAGCCAAAAAAAAAATCAAATCAATGCCCACCAAATCTTAGCGAGCAAATTTGCCGTTTTTGACCTTTTATTTTAAATACGTTAGAACCGGGATTGGCTTTAAGCCCATATCTGTTTGTCATAGTTACTGATGCTCTGACGTCGGACATAGGTACAGGAAAAGGCACCCTGGTTTATTTGTGCTATTCGCTGTTCTGGGTGGCGAAAATGCTACTGAGATCCAGAGCTTCTTTTAATATCAGTTGGGCTGACCTCTTCCTTTGTCAGTTTGATCACGGGTCGATATTCCAACTTAAACATTTCGAAAACTTTCAGATGTCCTATTATTCTAAACGTCGTCAAATCAAAACCACATCCAACAGAAACATCAAAACTATACACGAATAGGCAGAATAAATGACAATCAAAATGACATAACTTTATTCTTAAATTGCCATATTTCTCCAGCTACAAATCTTTGGACCGCACGTCGTACCGACCAAGGTCATTCCGTATTTTGTTATTTGGTGCTGTCTTTGATGATTTTTAGTAGCTATAAACACTTGAGTCGCCTGTATCTCAGGAACTAATTAAGTCTACTTAGTCGTGATAATTTTCCTTTTAAATTCGTTATATTCGCTTTCATTGCAGATATTTTTCAGATTTTTTGTATTTGGAGTTTTGGCTGTAGGGGGGGATTATCGCTTTATAGCTTAATATTTCATAGACGGATCCCTTAATCGAAAAGCTGTTTGTGCAAACCCGCAATATTTTTAAATACCTATCCAACGACACCCCACACTATGGGGTAGACGAGAAAAAAATACATCCCCACGTTAAATGCAGGGGAGACACAATAAAAAAAAAATCCCACAATGTTTTATTTTTCCACTTTGTTGACGTCACAAATATGTACATTCATGCCAAATTACATTGTTATAATTTCACAATTTTGTACATAATTTACACTTATTTCCGTCAGAATCAGAAGCAGAATCAGAATAATTTTTATTCAAGTAGGTTTAAATAATAACCTCTCTTGAAACGTCATAGAAGCGACTATGCCTAAGTTTACTGCAGGTTCAAATCGAGACTGATCAGAGAAGAACCTGTAAGAAACTCTGTCGGAAGTCCTTTTTTTGGATACTGTGGCCTTGTGTGGTCGCTTCTGTCCTGGAGTGCTGAAGCAACCATGTTTACTTTTGGTACTTTTCCATCATTATTTATTCTCTCAATGTCGAAAAACTGGGATCTGTAAGAAAGAATAAAATGAACTAAAGAACATTTACAAATACATTGAGAGCCCTATTGTACAGTCCGACAGCTCTAAGAACATTTGGGTTTAGGTGAAATCAAATCGCATCGGTGAGGTTTAAAGCGCACCGGTTTAAGAACAAGGAAGACAGGTATAACCCGAACATCTTTTCCAAGAGCTCATGGACTGTACGTAGTTATATGCTGTTTGATACGTGCATACAGTAAATACATATTTAATATGTTTATGACATCTTTTAACTTAATGTATATAAACGCCTCCTTAGTGTTTTTAGTGAAACTATGAGTGTCAGTTATATTAATCAAATGCCTATTAAATTCAATGAAATTGCAAATGTTAAGAGATTAAAAATGATACAGGTACAGACAATCCTATATACAAGGAAAGACAAAGATTTACTAAATTTTAGTATTTACCAAATATTGAACATATTTCTTTTAAATACTTTGCTTAAGTAAATCGTTTTGCCACAACTCTTTCAGCTTCTGAAGATTTTGCAAAACGGTTTGTTTTTGTACGGAGACGTCAAGCTTATCTGAAAGCAATACATGGTTAAATTTTGTAATGGAAAAGAAATACCAATTTAAAAGGATAGGTTTGGACGGAAAAAGGTATACTTATATGAAACTGGATTGAAGATGAAATTAAATAATAAGTATCAAAATTAACATGTCGTACTAACCTATGAATTCGGTCACCGCATCTAAACACTGTTTTTGTTTAAACAACGCTTCTTTTTCCTCTTGTTTTTGTTTCCATTTACTTGTCATTGTAAAAACAATCTGCCGCACACCACTTGATCGTTTTACCCATTTTTAAGCAGTATATTTCCAAAATAACTCTTAACTTGACACACCGACATAGATTCAACAAGAACGACTGTCAAAATGACATTTTAATAGTGTTGCACCTCAAATAATAGCCGGGTTCAGTTTTCATTATAGACAAACTCTAGTAATAGAGTCCCGTTTTTAAAGAGTTCTATGTCAATGGAACTTGCAGTAGCAGAAACCTACACAGCCTCTCAGTAGTAAAATGAATTAGAAAAACGTTATTTGAAAAAAAACTATGTCAATGGACTTATTCAGTAGCAGAAAGTTTTTCAATTTATTGTTATTTGGTGCTTTCTTAAGTGATATTAGTACACTAACTTTAAGAAGAAGAAAGATTTGGTTATTTGTAAGTAAGTAAGTGAAACGTTTATTCACAACAATAACTCACAAACAAAAAGAAAAAGATAATAAATTTGTTTGTTTGCATTGAATAGGGTCCGAAATTACTGGACTGATTTGAAAGTAAAAACACCACTAGAATCCTACGTTATCCCCGATGAACACAGGCAATGTTTTATTTTCTGCGCGGGCGGAGTCGCGGGCAACAGCTAGTAGTAGATATAAACACTTTAGCTTTGTAGTACCAAGAGTCTCTTGAGTAAAACCGTGGACAGGCGGACATGGCGAAATTAAACGGGTTTCTTGTTGACTACGGAACCTTGAAACGTTTGGCAATGAAACCCCACATGGTTCAATAGACGAGTAATAAAACCCCGTTTTCTATTTCCTAGGAGGTACCTACCTTAAAAATATTTATTAAGATTTTATTTTACGACTTTGTCGGCTGGATTAATATATACGGTCAGCTGCAAAATTGCTTGGACACCTTAACATCTATAATCCTGTGAGCACGTGAGGCCAAGTTCGTAAGAAACAACCTAGATAGCGTCGGTAACTGAGGTAGTTCCATTATTGTTGTTTGCTACAACTGTTTGACGTTTAGTATTAATTTGGCCGGTTTACTAGAAGGATCGTTGGCTTAGTTAATTGATACCCTGCTTAGACGCGGGGTCAGTCCGTGGTTCGGAAGATCGGTTCTGTCTACTATATTATTATTTAACTAATGTTGTTTCAAAAAATTAATAAATGTATTTTTTTTTAATACTTGTAGAAATAGTGGCAGTAATTTAAATCTGTGCTTATACTTCCAGGTACACCCGATAACCTGCGCACCACACTTAACCTACGTTAATCTAAAAACATACCAATATCAGTAAACAAGGTTTTTTTTTGTTTTTTTTTATGGTTGATAGCGACTTAATGTTTTTGTAGAGGTCACATTGATAAAGTCAAGTGATAAAAGTATTTGTTTCGCCTGTTCTTTTATAAAATAATAAGATAGGTACGACTATAGACACACTGAGGTGTCCACATAATGAGAAACACTTGTTTTTCCCATGCAAATTGCTTACAAATAGGACTCAAGGGATACAATGGATAAGTTCACCTACTACTAGTACTCTTTCGTGTTTCTAATTTTACTTTGCTTTTTTCTGTTTGTGCAAATATTTAAGAGTTTATACATACATAGTTAATCATGTTTTTTGTTTGGTTCCAATATTATCTTAAATATGGTTCATTATAGTCAACAGCAATAATTGGATAATATATTACACATAATTCTGTTATGATACGTGCAAACATGAGTGTAAATTATTATTTTAGTTGATTGCTCTGAGTCATTTTGTGGTCACCTCCTTCGGTTTCATTTCATAAATAGCAAAATCCATCTTTATTTTTTAAGTTTAAGAAAACCAGATGGTACATCTGAAGTTAAGGCAACTTTTTAGGGCTCCGTACAAAATAATGAAAAAACGGAAGCCTTAAAGGAACACTCGTGCATCTGTCTGTCGCAGCCAGTTAGCTCCGAGACTACTGGACCGATTGAGTTGAAATTACGTGTACATATGTAAATTGATGATCCAAACACAGATGTGCAAAGAAGATAATTATTTATATTAATTTTCGGGCGACAAATTTTAATTAGGATACAAAAAAAAAAAGATTTGGCTACCTTACTGTGTCATATATCAAATGAAAGGGCTCGTTATAAGGATCTCAAATATATTGTAAAATAAATAGTTTTGATTTTATTCATGAAAGAAGACGAAAATTGACCATTCCCCTCCCTGATCTCCAACTACTCTAAAAGAACTGAGAAGAGTCTAAAATTCTGAAAAAAGTACAAAATATAGTTTATTGCTTGTAGATTACAGGAAAACCAATAAGAATACGATCAAATAAATAAATTACGTATGTACGGTACGGAACCCTCTTCACGCGAGTTCAACTCGCCTTTGCCGTTTTTTTGAGATTTAGAAGCCGTCAGGACAGCCTGCAAGACAGCTGTTAAGACAAAACGTTCTTCAGCTTTATCTTTTTCCTTCTCTGCTCGAACTTCTTCTTTCCTAGTTTGGTGTTTTAAATATTTTTTCTGTGATAAATTATCATCTAAACGCATACGAGGGCGAATTGAAAACTTTTTAGCCTGAGGTTGATAATGAAATTAAAAAGAAAAAATAATACTGCCACGTAAGACTTACATGTTTTTTATCATAATCATGCACTATATTTGGTTTTACCTCTGTCACAATTGCAAATTTTGCTGTCGAGTTACTATACCTGCCGCAAAACAAACTGGCGCACTGGATCATAAAACCCCGAGGCGGTCCTTCAATTTAGAAATGTGTGCGTGCTAACCGTGGTATCGATGAAGTCAAGTTCTTTTATACCATTCCCCCTATTAAAGGCTTATTTTATTCACTCAAAACAGTGAATAAAAAGCACTTTTACTCACTATTTTGGTGTTTGAATTTAGAACATAAAATACGCGATACAAACTCCTCCTCGAGATTTGATTGGTCGTCATTAACCACAAAGAGTTTAGCATTAAAAAAGTTTTGTGTTATTTGCTGTCATTAGTAGGTAAATTGGCGCCATAGGCTGTATGGATCGATGTCTTTTGCCTTTCTCTCTGTGAAAAATACAAGGAAAAATAAATAGGCGCCATTTTGAATACTGAAAGTTGTACGAACATAAAATTTAGTGTTTCTTAATAAATAAAACATTTGTTCCAATTTTAATGTGCATTTTAATTAATTTTACCTTCCATTTTTCGTCATTAAATATCTATTTTCGCTTAAATCTTTCTTTTTCTCGTAGTCATGGTATAAAGTTTAGTATGCAACTCTTGAATAAAACGGATTTATATCGAGGGCCATGTATCACTCGCGTCGCTCAGGATTCTAACACTTGAATCACTCGCTACGCTCGTGATTCAATCATCCTGAATCACTCCCTGCGGTCGTGATTCAGTCGTTAGTATCCTTCACTTGCTCGAGAGTCATCTATGGCCCTCGCATTAAATCCGTCTTTTATTCACTAGTTGCATAATATACTATTTTCGTTTGTTTTTATTTACAATCTACATTTGAACTGCATTTTGCTTAAGTGATATTTTTGTATTTTAATTTTTTTTGTAACTTAACGTCTTTTTTCAGGTAATGTGAGAATTTAATATGCGGTTGGTAGGCGCTTATGGTCCGACTTTTAATTCAGTGCAGTAGAATGACAGCTTCAGTGTTGTCAGTTTTTGGTGTATAAAAAATAGTGATGTTGCCTAATGAATGAATGAAAAAATGAACAATGTATTGTAGTTCATTCGAGTTATTTGCACTACATTAATACTATTAATATTTAGGAGGGTTTCAAAATGACTTTAGTAATTAAGAAAATAACAAAACAAACATTACGTTAATATTTTCGCAAACTTCCGTGCCCGTTATGCATTGAACAAAACAAATATTTACGGGATAGAAACGCGTATATTATTTAATTACTGCTCCCGCCGTTTCGAGCCTTTTGCGTCGTGGTAATGGTTAGACTGACTATCCGTTTACCCGTGACCTTTTTTATCCAGTTTATTTAATATTTGGTTTATTCAAACCATATAATATAATACCCTAATTTGTATGTTAAAACAAAACACAGTAACTGAAAAAGAAAACTAAAATTAAATAAAACTAACTCTAAATATATAAATTAACTAAAACATTAAATCTAAGAATGGCCCCTGCGGCATTGTACCAAAGATGCTGGCAGCATTTCCTCGCTGGATGGATAAACTTATACGTTGAGCGAGGAAACTGCCAGCTCTTCGGTCTCCCGTGACGTCAATGAGCCTCTTCGAAACTTCTTTGAAGAGGCTCCGAGCGCTAGGACCCCACGGACCAAGGGTCTCGACGCCGAATGGAATAAAAATATATTCTGGGCCGAGACCACTATATTTTACTACCTTCATGCTTTCGGCCGCTTCAGCTGCCGCACCTGCTCTATTAGAGGTCCGGTGGAGATGTGATGGGGCTAGCGTGTCTACACAGGTTACGGTTACGGTTTCAAACCATTACGTAACTAAACAACATGCCGTTGGTTCCTTAAATTTTACAAATATCACGCGTACCTAAGTGGTCTAAAGAGGAACTTAAATTTTATCATTTTCGAGCTGATAAGTCATGAAAATGATGAAACGTAAATCACTACATAGTATAAAACAAAGTCGCTTTCCGCTGTCTGTCCCTATGTACGCTTAGATCTTTAAAACTACGCAACGGATTTTGATGCGGTTTTTTTTAATAGATAGAGTGATTCAAGAAGAATGTTTTTATGTATAAAAAATTCGGTTTTATATACGGGTGTAACAGGAAACTCACATAAACCGAAGCGAAGCGAGGGCGGGTCGCTAGTCATAAATAAAACAGTAATTTCACAATAATATTTTTTATTATTCAGACTCAAAATCGCTGCTACTATCACTATCCACTCGTATTATTCAATTATCATACACTCCATCCATTATATGGTCTCTTTAATCTACTTAGCTAAGTACCTACATAATTCTCATAAAATATTTAGTTCGTTCTTTGATCAAATCATTCGTTAGGTGAACGTGTCAAGCACTATTTAAATAAATGTGGTATCATTATTTCTCAGAATGACATTTGGCTGTGTCATTTTACTGCAGTGAATTAAAAGTCGGACCATAGTGACGTGTTGAATGAGCTAGCCGGTCCGGTTAATTTTTTGAGTTTGGCGGGTATACTCATAGTACTGAGGCTTACCTATTAGAGCGCTTTGTTATTAATGTAGTCGAAGATAGTGATATAAAGGACGAAGATAATTATGATGATGATAATAATTAGTACATATTTATTTTATAGTAGATTGTATAACTAGGGTCAAAAATAAGCCATAGTACCCCGAGATGGTTATTTTCCCGAGCAAAGCGAGGGAAAATTGTGCGAGGGGTACCTAATATGGCTTTTAGACCCGAGTTATACACTCTACTTTTCACTTCGATTGTGAGAAAATAAAAGAATTATATAAAAGTAAACACACCTTCACTGTTAGAATCAACTTGCTTTTCATTTTTCCGTTGTGTAAAATTATTGTATGCCCTTAAATAGTTTTCACGATATTTCACGGGGGAGAAAAAGGCCAAAAAACTGAGTGAAAATAATTTTATTTTCACTCAGTTTTTTGGCCATTTTCTCCATTATTGTATTCGGCGTAAGTTGCAATTCATTTTCATTTGACGACATCTTAAAATTAACAATGATTATCCACCCACAATGTATTCCGCGGCAAAATATTGTTTTAATTTGGCGGCGTGTTTTTTTTTAAACTACTTTGACACAGATACAAAATATAGACTAAACGGCGCTGACCGAGTGAGTATTTAGCGCTATAAAGCGTAGCTCAAACGATTTATGATATTTTAGCAATTGTAAAATAGGTACTAAAAAACACCTAATGTTTTGAGAAATGAATTCTGTTACCTGATTGGTCGATTTTAATATAGCTTTATTATGGTTGGTTGATATCAAATACATTTTTTTTTTAAAGATTTGAATTAGTTAACGAGTGTACGTACCAAAACGAACCTAACGTTCCGACTGACAGTCGATGTGTATTGTGATTGGTGGATTTAATTTGGTGAAGTATTTTGATTGGTCAAATTAAGATGTTTTGTAAATGTAAATCATTCTATTTTCAATTTCATATTTTCCCTAGTGAAAATATATAATATTATATTTTCCCTCGGTTGTACATGTATCACTTGAGTCTCGCTTGATGAGTCTATTTTGACAAACTTTTTGAGCATGAGAAGTGAAAAGTATATTTAGTTTTGTTGGGTGTTCCATTTTATATTTCATTTTAATTAATTGTTTATAAAAATACAATAACAGTAGTTTATGAAATTGTTGCACGAGTGTGTGTGTTTAAGAACCGAGCCGCTAGGCGAGGTTTTTAATAGTATCATACGAGTGTTTTAATACCTAGTTATGTGCAGTTTCATACACTACTTTATCTAGTCTCATACATTACAACAAAACGTATTCAATTAATGGCGCCAAAACCTACCACATCACCGCGCATCCGTTAAAGCGGGCGCTGTCACAGACAATAAAAAATTGGAATAAAAACTTTTTGTTTTGCTGTAACAAATGACGCGAACCGCATGTGCGTTCCATTATAAAAAAATAATTGATATGGAACCTCGTTGGTGACATCAACTTTTTGGATTAACTTGTAACGTAATGGTAAAAAAAAAACTTTATAACATTATTTTGTTAGAGAAATAATGTTATAAACTTTTATTTTAATTTCGGTATTGTGTTTATAAAGTATGCCAATATAAATTCGTTTTGAAGTTTATAATTCGAACTTTACGATATGAGAGTAGATAAAATATATTATTTACTTTCAAAATTATTTGTTTTATTTAACGAATAGAGTGAGTACCTATACTCACTCGGTTTCGATAGTGACACGGCAACATCCCTACACTCGTCCACAAGACCCAATCACAGGGTAGTGAATGGTCAAGCGACATGCGCTGTCTCGCTCTAACGTTTTATGACCCAGTGCGGCAGTTTGTTTTGCGGCAGGTATAAACGTTGTTCGCGGTTTAATTTAGAATGGATAAAATTAAGCTCCGTTCTTTCATAAAGTACATACAAAAAAAAGAATTAACGGTAGGTAAAGCATATTTTTGAAGATAAGTGCCAGACTTCAGGAGAATCAGCTCCATCAATTATGCCATTGTAAAACGATAGATAGCAGATTTTATTTAAACGAGGCAGAGAAGCAGTTGAAGATGAACTTAGGTGAAGTAAACCAATAACGGCTTCTACATACGAAAATGTCAATAATATACTAGATATAGTTATGAATGACAGGCGGTTGAAAATTGCAGAAATAGCCGAGAAAAAAGGAGCCTGAGCTCTGTGGTTTGGCAGAAGAATATATGTATTTAGTTGTAAGCAAGATCTGTGAATAAACGTATTATTATTATTAAATTTGCATTTCCTATGAGTGAGTACAATACATAATCACCAAGGATCTTGGTTTCTAAGGTTTTTCTGCAAGGTGGGTACCAAGACTGCTTTAAGCTGAAAATAAACGCACCCGCGATGCAAGATCACAGGATTGTTTGGATCTTTTTCAATGCGACCCTCAAGATATTCTTGGTCGTTTCATAACTATGGACGAGACTTGGATCCACCACAATACACCGGAGTCAAAAGTGCAATCCAAACAATTGAAAAGGTCAGGGTCTTCACCTCCTAAAAAAACTCGGGCCATTTTATCAGCGAAGAAGACTATCTCGAAAAGGGTAAAACCATTAATGCTGATTACTATGGCACCCTATCACAACGTCTGTGTGAAGAAACCTGGTATGATAATTCAAAAAGTGTTGTTCCATCAAGACAATGCTCAGGATAACAAATTATTAAAATATTTATTGAAAAAACGCTGAATAAATCTATGACTTTGTTTCGAACAATTATCTCCACTACCAATGGTTTGTAGTGTCGCCTGATTTAATTTCTTCGAATATCACGTCCAAATCGTTGATAGTCCGGTGATCCTCTTCTGCATACGCCGTTTGTTTGTTTGGGGCATCGTACAAAATTGCAGACGTCATTCGGCTATGCATGCTTTTTGTCGGCTCAAACGCGGCACAACACTTAGCGTTTAGTTTCACTGCTTGTGAAGCCAGCATAGCGCCTTCAATGTTCTGCACCGTCAGCTTATTCCTACTTTTTGTTTTTACCTAATTGTATTTGCGAAAGATGATAGTTCTATGTATTTTTTGCAGCCCTCAGAATCGGTGAGTCGAGCAATTTTGTGCCAAAAAATATCGGGTTCTTTTTCCTTGACTACGTCTTCAGGAATTTCGTCGAGCGGAAGACGACGCCATTCATCATCCAAGCGTTGGAGTGGTTGCAAGTTCTCGGGCTTGGCTCTTGGAACGATGCTCCAAAGCTCGACGAGCGACTGATGTTTGTTTCGCTCATGTCTCGACACAGCTTTAGATGGATGCAGCAGGGGAAGCATACTCAATAGAGGATCATCGAAATCGAATCGCTCTTGAATTCCCTTGCAAAGTTTGATCAGGAAATTACGACATCTTGTCCGAAAATCTCCTACCAAGTCCGGTCTTATCGATACTTCGGGTTTTTTCAATTCCTCCAACACTTGCATACCCAGGTATATATTCTCAAGTGGAATAAATTCGGTTTTATTCTCCGTATTGACCTTGCTGAGTGGTGTCGTTGCTACGTAGTTTTGGGTCATATACGTCGTGAGAAGTTCCTTGAATGCACACTCCATTTTAACAGCGAGAGATGTGATGACCACCAATTCCGATTGAAAGTATGCATTCATCGTGACAACTTTGGGTAAAACACACGAGAGAAAGTGATAGAAGAGCTTCACGAACGGTTCTCTTAGCCACATGAAAATGGATTCCGCTGCTAGGGTTCGTTCTTCCATGTGTCGTTCGATGAAATACAGACGGAGTGGCTCCCATTGCTCCAACAAACGATCCACAACCGAGAGTAGCGAAAGCCAGCGCGTTTGTGCTGGACGGAGAATTTTGTGCACAGCTACATTCAAAAAAATTTGAAACACAGAGAGACTAGCAATGCGCTTCGCGCTGTGCTATACGTAGTTGTGCACATTCCTGGCGAGGTCTTCACAGCTCCGAGGGATGTTCTGTTCGCATGCTTTGCTCGCTGCTAAATGAAGGGAATGGCATATACACCTCATAATAATGATACCAGGGCATGACTCTTTTAGGCGACTTGCAATCGAATTTCGCGCACCGATGTTGACACTGGCGCCGTCACAACCAAACCCCAATACATTCGTTAAGGGAATGGCTTTTTCTTCAAACGACTTGATGATCAAATTGTATAGGTGTCGACCACTAGCTCCTACCTGAGCTGCCCTAGCATCGTCTTCAGGAAAAATACTCTTCAATTCCCAAAAAATGCTCGTGATTCGTCCAAGGTCTTTATTGTAGAACCGAACGACAATACACGCTGTTTTTACGCTGGAGCAATCCGTGGCGTCATCGGTTAAAATAGAAAATTTCTGTTTCTTCAGATGGTTGGCGATTTCCTCTTTATGAGAAGCACCGATGACGTTGGTGACGATTTTTGTTGCCTTCTGTCTTTTCATGCATATTTCTTCCAAGATCTTCGAGTCTGGGAGTGCCGATTTCATGCATGGAATAAGATCATTGACCACGGCATAAGGAATGTTGTGAGCAGCCATAAAACCACAAATCTTGATCTCCGCATTCGTTATATTTTTATCCCGAGTGTTAAGAGAAGCTTGAAGTTTAAAAAATTTACTCAATACTTTTGAAGAGCTGCACTCGTAAGCTGCAGCGTTTTTTTCGTGTTTTTTGGTTTGTTTGTGGGCTTTGATCAAACTAATATCGGCGACAAGAAGGACATTGCACCATTTACACCTCGCTTTTGTATTTGAATCGTGAAAACGCAAAAATGTGTCACAGTACATGCAAAAAAACGTGTACAAATATTTAAATATCTAAACGTGCAATGAATGAAAAAAAATAATTACGAAATAACACACTTAAACTGGGCCCTGGTTTGTAAACGTACAAACTGCAAATGCAAACACAATTTTGTAAACCAACATTAATCGTAGTTCAACTTCTAAACGGATAATAAAATCTATCGAAAAATGAGGTTATGATTATTTTGGGGAAAACGGATGTTAAACGAGCTCATAGAAACGATGAATGTCGATCGTGGAAAAAAATCATGCTTACCTTTTTCTGAACAAAAAAGCACAGCGAAGCACACAATTGACACATTCACACATGAGAATCCGGACATTCAAAGTTCACTAATGAAGAAACTGTAATTCGTCTTATTCGTCGCGTTTTCTTCGTGGTTCAAAATCGTACGTAAGTCAAGGGACAGCGAAGTGTATAAAAAGGTAAACAAGAAATACGATGTGAAGACCAGTGAAGATGGCGCAGTAGTCTACTAGCCATAGCCAAACAGTTTTACCAACCGTACAGTGGCAAAAAACTGACAACTGACTTCGATTTTCTGTCCGCGTTATATTTGATTTCATCATCAGAAAAAAAAAACATCATTTTTAGTTAATAATACTACATTCTTCCATCAATTGAAAAATATTAATCATTCATAAGCACCCGCAATAATTTCACGTTTATTGCGTTGAAAAAAAAAACTACCTTGAGGGACAGGACCCATAGAATGTGAGCGTTGCACGTTACCACCGCGCCACCTAGCATCTAGTAAGTCAATTGACGAAAAATGGTAAGCATTTATCGAGACTGCTGCTAAAACAAAGTTTTATATCATAAAGGAAATCTGATTTCTGATTGTTTTTTTTTTTGCATCTCTGAAATTTGTCGGTTTTCTGTATTATAGGTGTATTTTTGTCGGTCAACGGCCAATCTTGGTATTTTTGCATACAAGGACCGAGTAGTCTTGGTACATGGTACGTGACACTAAAAACTGGTATGTTTACCAACAAGTTGGTACCTACGTCTGACATCCCTGCTCATGGTCCGACAGCCCAAGATAATAAACGTACGCATTTACTCTTTTTATATGGGTCCGTAGCATAATATCGAAAGTCATATTTCATAAGTACGAAATTCCTAACACAAAACTTCGAATATCGAAATGTCTAATGTACGAAATTCCTGAAGATGCATGTTCTAATGCACTTTTAATTGAATTATCTCATTTTCGAAATTCAATATTCCTTTGTACAAAATGCCGAATGACAAAACTTCAAACTCAATATTTCTAGTGCTCAAAATCGCTACGTACAAAAAGCTTTGTGACAATTCTTCGAAAATCAATACATTCAAACCTTAAAACTCCACCCCAAATTAATAAAATTTCGCACTTTAAACTTAGATCAACCGGGAGTAGGTAAAATGTCGTTAGTTTTTTCGTGCACTAGTGGTATTGTACTTTAGACATTTTAAAACAGGCTAATTAAACATAGGACATGCATCTTTAGGAATTTCGTACATTATGCACTTTGATATTCGAAATTTACTTTTTAGGAATTTTGTACTTATGAAATTTGACTTTCGATATTATGCTACGGACCCTTTTATATTGCTTGCAATTTGATCGATACAGGTATTGAGCCGTCGGTTTTAAAATATGCATCTTAAAATTTTAATTATTTAATGTGCTACAAAGGTCCTTAGATGCGCTACTCTCCTTTAAAACATCAATGTTCCAGTCTCCACAGATAGCAATTTACTTATTTTTGAATTTGGACTCTAGATAATTTAGTAATCTATCCAGTTTGTAAAGAAATATGCACACGTGTGTCCTTCATTTTTTATAGCGGCTCGTGTGAAGTAGTTTCATAGACAAACCACGTACATACTCGTCCCCAAATATATATATGTAACGTTTCTTCGAGTACAATTTAGCGGCGGCACTAGGGGTACTAAAGTGTGGTGGTTTGATCATTGGTGACATCACTGGGCTTCCCTCATCAGAGACTTTCGTGGATGACTGGTGGCGAGTGAAGCACTGAACATCGTTGACGCCAAAGATATGTTTACATTTTTTCACCTTTCTATTGAAATAAGGTCCATTTTAAACATATCTTTGAGGTCGACTGTACTATAGATAGAACAATTCAAAATCTTAATACTGACCATTAAAACACTTCGATAGGTAAGATACTTTCGATGATTTGATTGGATTTGGCATACCACGTGTCACAGGCACGAACCCACAAAGAGGTGTCAAAAACAAAATGCTGATTTTTAACAAAAAATATGTTAACAGAGGCTACATTTATTGATTAGTAGTGGGTTAGTACTAAACTTCTCCACGTGAGTGCAGCATTGCTTAAGACGTTTCAAGATACATTTACCCCATTTACTCAATTGCCCGGTAGACCATGCAAGTTTTTTTTTTTAATCGTTTGTATTTATTGGGATTGCACTCAGTACCTATGATATTTATCATATACTTTATATATACCTAATAAATAAACTTTAGTTTTTACCGATTTTATGTCTCAAATATTAATATCATGGAAATATCATATATTAAAGACTAAGAGCCCTGCTACATTTTCATTGAATCATGCTAACAGGTAAACAGGCAATCAGAAATGAGAGGGGGTCGACGAAGCCCCATTGTCCTATTTTTTGGTGGTTGGCACTCCATTCTATTTTGTTATAATCTTTTTATGTTTCGATTTTAAGAGAAATCGAATATTCGGTACCAATGACACACTGTTACGTAATCTGAAGGTATGTTAATCGCTTTTGTAATTTAGTGGCATGTTAGTAATCTTATCTCAGTATCCGACCCGCTTTGGGACCGCGTGGGGATTGTTGGCTTTTGCGTTGTCATTGTGACACTTGAGCTTTTGATTAGATAACATTTGTTAATTTTAACCCACCTTACGCAATATTAACAAATAAAAACGACTTTCTTGTCTCTTTTATTTTCTAAGTCTAGCCCACTTTTGTCATAAAATCCAGAAGTTCTCACAAATACTTTTATTAGAGTATAACCCAGTAGCACAGATATAGAAGAACTGACTCTTAAAATCACAATCTACTCTTTAATACACTATGCTCACCGGTTCCACCGCCATAGATTTAAACAATCAGTTTTTTCATGACAGTCAAGTCAATACTAATACATATAATATTGTTGATTTCATCAATTTTATTATTATCCTTAGAAGTAAATTCATGATGCTATTGATAAATTTATAAGTACCTTAGTCAATGCGTACAAATGGACCTGCTTCGCATAAAGAAACATATTGATCATTGTTAATCAAAGCCAGGTCGAGTATTCTAGTATTACAGATTAGGATGACAATAATCTGTTTAAGGCCAGTTATAGCTAGGAAATGCTTCAGGGCCAATGATTTAAAAATAAATAAATAAATAAATAAATAAATGAAATTTTTATTTACCAACACAAAACAGTACATCATCAGATAGATTTCGCATCAGTAATCATACCAGTGCTGGTACTGCACCAGGCAACATTAGGCAAATTAAAGACTCCCAAGAAGTCATTAGAGTGTCTTATTTTGATGTGACATACTTTAAGATTGCATGCGATTTATTGGTTAATTAATCAATCCCCTTTCAATCTCTTGTGCGCGTTTGACTTTGACCAATTTCTCCGCTATCCTAGTTTTGTTCTTGTAAGAATTTAATAAATCAAAATAAATAGTAAATAAAGGCAAACGAAAACAAACAACAGATCTTTTTTTTTTTCAACGAACAGAAGTAAGTTTGCGGCTGGTATTTTTTTAATAGTTTCTGTTGGCTACAGCAATATTTATGCAAAATGTTATATTGTCCGTTACATACTTTTAAAAGAAAAAAAAACGTTTCAGGGTTAAATGGATGCCGCGTTAGGTTCCAGGGGGCAGTAGAGGGTTAAAAATTGGTGTGAAGTATTTTCTCCTCACGGGGCATCATCTGATAATAGTTCCGAACCCAAAGCTTTAGGGGGCATTTTTGAAGGGCTATCCTGTTACACCCTTTGGCTGGAAGTGACGCGCGAATCTCCTAGGGACCGCCCCGCTATCCCATTCAAGGGGGTTTGAATGGGTTTTTATAAGGATTTATTTTGAAAAGCCGTATCGCTTGAAAGCCTTTCGATTCGCTTTTTAAAGCGCTATTTATAAGGGTTACCATTACCAAGGGTTTGGTATGGGTATTTCGAAAGGCTTAACTATTTAAATCAGTTTCGTTTAAGTCTTGTTCGATTTTGATTTTAAAGCGCTATATTTTGAGTCATATCAAATATCCCTTTAAAACCAGGGGCCGGTCCGCTATCCCATTCAAGGGATTTTGAAAGGATTTTTAGAAGGGTTTTATTTAAAAAAGAAATTCGTTTGGTTTTTTAATCACTATTTATAAGGGTTACCCTTAGATTTGGTTATGCAGTACAAGAGGGATATCAATTTACTGCTGAGGATCTGAAGGAACGCCATCAAAGGAGGTTGTAACAACCTCGTTACAAACAGAGTCTGTGATTTCACTTCCCGCCCATCACTGTGAACTAGTCTACTGAGAATTGCCAAAAAATGTTTTTTTTTCCTGCCAATGTTAATTGAATACCTTCTCATTTCTTTAAGCCAACCCGTTAATAGGAGGGTTCGTGAACTGCTAGGAGTATTCGCTAAACTACTTCGAATTAAAAACTTAATTTCAACAAGGAAGAATAAAAAATTTACTCATCTTTTATAACTAGGTCTCTTTGAAATTACGATCAAAGGTTATTCTCTTAAAAAGGGTCAGTTTGCACGCCCTACAATTTTATTTACACGCTCTGACGGGGCGATGAAATTTGCCGGTAAATAATACGCCCGTCGAGTTGAAGTGAGTCACTTTAGATAATGACTTGGCTAATCGACAACAGTGCACGACATAGATGAGTGACTGCTTGCATATACGACGTATGTGTGCGTTGTGCCCGTGCTGCCGTATGTTTGTGTAAATTTTAATAGGACTGCTTATTTTAAAATCCGGTCAGGCTGGCACAAGTTAATGCGCATTAAGTGGCTACGAATCTCATTAACTGAATGCACCAGGTACTACTAGCGTCGTTTCGAGACTCAATAGGGATAAATATAACTGTCAAACTCGTCTTTCAATAGCAAACTTATGACCAGTCTTAGATACGTAGCAATCTAAAAATTTATTGCGTCCTTTGACCGCTTATTGACGACGAAGACTATGTCGCAATTGATTTACTACTCTTCTCTTAAATGTGCTCCATCACAGCACGCTCACGTGCATGAGTACGTGTACTTATGCAGGTGCTTATCACGTTTGTCTTGTGAGAGCTGCAAGTACGTGACTAAACGCATTACGAATAGATGCACGCAACGCAAGCGATATGCCATGTCTCGTACAATTGTATACATTACAACCGCAGTGCGCGCAACTCGTTTCTATTACTCTCCACGCTCTCAAAACTTAACACCTAAATTCTACGAAACCATGGGACAAACTTTTGCTTAAGGCATCCTAACACTGCTGGGCAGGGCATAAAAGAACCGTAGACGGAGTACTACTTAGACATGACACGAAAAAAATACTACGAGTAAAAGAAAAACATTTATACGGACAGACATGTAAATAAAAAACTTAACACCTAAATTCTACGAAACCATGTGACAAACTTTTGATTAAGGCAACCTTACACTGCTGGGCAGGGCATAAAAGAACCGTAGACGGAGTACTACTTAGACATGACACGAAAAAAATACTACGAGTAAAAGAAAAACATTTATACGGACAGACATGTAAATAAAAAACTTAACACCTACATTCTACGAAACCATGTGACAAACTTTTGCTTAAGGCAACCTTACACTGCTGGGCAGGGCATAAAAGAACCGTAGACAGAGTACTACTTAGACGTGACACGAAAAAAATACGACGAGTAAAAGAAAAACATTTATACGGACAGACATGTAAATAATATAGACGGCCAAGGATTGCATTACCGGAAAACAAAGGTATCGTTTTAAATCGGTATGGTGTCATACCGTTGCGTTTCGGTTAGTTTCGATAGCGCAAAAGATTTATAGCGCATACCAATCAGCGCTAGTTATTGAGTGTTTGCCTAAAACCTACCTATTTTTGTTAGATTTTGTTTAGCAGATTGGTTATTAAATATCTGTACCGAAATAATACCGCTTGACTACCGTTTTAATAAAGGTTTGAGTACAGCTATAAAAAATACGGTTATTTATACCTACCGGTAGAGTACCATTATATTTCAACCAGTATAATTCTACCTTTATAACGAAACGGTATCGATATCCAATACCGGTACCACACCGTTAATAAAGTAACGAAAACGGTCCCTGTAGACGGCATCTTTACTTTTTACATTTCACTCCACGTAAACATTTTGCACGGCCGATGTTGTTTGCCACTCGAACAGGTGTCGAACAACGGACTGAATTGTTGGTTTTAACTATATTATTCTGATGTCTGTGTTTATGTGTATTTTCGCAGATAAATGTGATTTGAATTTTGCCGCAGCATTAGAAAAGCCACAGTGCTTGAAAAGAGGAAAAAACCTTTCACTCAATAACGATTGCTAAAGGTGGTTTGTGATTTGGTCGGATTGTTCTTTCTGCGAAAATAACCCTCCGTTTCATGTAAAATTCGATTGAATAACCGATTATGTATATTGATAAATTGATAAAACTTGCTCGACTTTTTTGCCTGGCAACTTCATAGTTGCACTGAGGTGAAAGTAGACAAGTTATATTTTTTAAATCCCATTCTTTCAGCTAATTCTTGATTATATGAATAAAAAATCAATTCGATGTATCTAGGCAGCCTATTTTCAATTTATGTATATTATCTAACTTATACCCTCGTCTGTTATCTGATGACAAAGTTTTCTAAATGTAAGACTACTGTGTAAGTAAAGTTCCTTTAAATGTACAATGTAAGTGTTAAAATTATCCGGCAGTACTCGCCCGCTCGATTCTGCTTGGCTTTACGTACTTATTTGACACCTTCCTACACATTTTACAGTTCACATGAAACAATATGTGTCGACTCTCAGTTTTTTGGTAATTTTTCGTTGAAATAACACGCCTCTGTTTGATTATAAATAACAAACTCCTATAGGTAGACCGGATAACTGAGTCCTCGCCCGCGCGTATGGGGCGCGGGGGTATGACGACAGAGAGGACCGAGAGCGGAGTAGGCGGCAGACGCGCATAGTGTGATATACCAGAAGTGATATGTGCACTGGATAGTTCTTGAGATATGTGACGTCATAGCGATTAACGGATGGTTATAAATTTTGAATGAAAAATAATAATTTATACTTAACGGTAATTTAATTGAAAAAGCTTCATACTAATGCAACAAAATGAAACAGTAGGTAGGTAGACGGTTTGTAATTATATTTACAAGAATATAAGTATATAATAATATAATTAAGTATTGAGATTATAAGTCAATCACTTATGCTCATATTAATATCACTTGAACTTGATTCTTCACTTTCGAAGGTGTCATCATCAGGATCGTCCTGCACATTAACAATCAATCGATCAACATCATCATCTAGAATTCTATCATGTTTGCAGTATTCGTCCTCGATTTTAATTACGTGGTTAACACAATGATCCCATTTCTCTGCGGAATATTCAGCAAATACATACATACATACATTAAATCACGCCTGTTTCCCAGAGGGGTAGGCAGAGACCACTTCTTTCCACTTGCTACGATCTTGACAAATTTCTTTCGCTTCTTCCACATTCATACATCGAGTCATGCACGCACGTCGGTTTCGGGTACTTAAGATTCGGCCCTTTTCCAGTATTTCACCGATTTGACTCGAAAAAGTACGCCTAGGGCCGCCCCTTCCGACCCGTCCACTCACTATCGATGTGTATATCTCTTTCGTCAATCTTCTTTCATCCATCCTTTCCAAATGACCGAACCATCGAAGCATGCCCTTTTCAATCTTAGTCAATACATCTTCTTTTATTCCACATTTCTCTCTGACTTTTTCATTCCTTACTCTATCAATCAGTTTCACACCACACATACTACGCAAAGAGCGCATTTCAACGGCATTTACACGACTTTTATGCTTGTCCTGCCACACCCAACATTCACTACCATACATCAGGGTAGGGGCCAGCACTCCATTGTGAACAGCCAGTCGGGCTTTTTGTGAAATGCCCTGTCTGCTCACAAAGGAGTACAGGGCCCCATTGATTTGATTCCCCGCATTCACCCTCCTCTCGATATCCTTCTCACACTTACCATCTCTTGTAAACACACTTCCCAGGTACACAAATTCGCTCACTTGTTCTACTAATTCACCATTTATATTAATCACGCACTCAGTCATCTCCTCGTCCTTCTCTATCACCATGACCTATATTCAGCAAATAATCCCTCTAAAATTATTATTTTTTGATCCAATCTAGTCTCGATACTTTTTTGTGCTAATTGTCCTTTAATATCTCCCCAGACCAACTCAATGGGGTTTAAATCTGGATGGTATGGAGGCAAACGCAACACTTCATGTCCGTTTTTCTTCAATATTGTAAATATCTTCTGTGAAATGGCTTTTAATTATTTGTATTAAATCACATTTTCTATGTTTGTCATCAAATGACACGTTATGACGTCGTAACCATGCTTGCATAGATGGCTTGGTAGAAGCCATAGTTGGCTTTTTATCTTCTCGAACCGAATGGTAAGCTGCGTTATCCATTATTATGACAGAATTTGGTGGTATATTAGGCAAGAGCTTTTCATTTGTCCATTTCCTGAAGTTTTCAAAATTCATGTCGTTGTGATAATCGCCAGTTTTACATTTGGATTTGAAGATCAAAAGGGTTCCGTTTATAAATCCAGTTTGACCTCCGCAATGTACGATTATCAAACGTGGCCCTTTACCGATATGGGATAGCACGCCACGTTCATCCTTTGATTGCCAACACTTTGAAACGTTATGAGACGCATTAACGTAAGTTTCATCAAGATATAAAATAGTTTTTCCTTCTGTACGATATTTTTTAATGGCATTTAGGTATTTCCACCTCCATGATGTTATATTTGGCTGTTCGATTAGGAGTACCCTTTTAGATTGGCATCTCTTAAATTTAAAACCTAGATCTTGTAATAAGAGCCTTAAATACTCCCTGCCGCAGTGTAATATATTTTCTTCCCTGAGTACAGCATTCAACGTTTTCAGTGTTGGGATTTTTTTATAAATTGTATAAAACTGAGTAAATTTTCTTCTTATCACTGGTGAAATCGTCCACTTCTACTCTTTTTTTCCGAACCTGTTTTTGTTTTCTCGGTGAATTACATCTTTCGTTGCCTTTCAATTCCTTCCCTCGTTGTACAATTTCTAGATACAGACTTTTCTGATAGTCCAGTAACTTCTGCTACGGTTTTGTTCAAAGGATTATCTTGTTGATATTCAACAGAATTTGGGTCCAATTTCTTTTTTCTAAAGTATTCGTATACGTTAAAAGCCATTTGTTTGGTTTGACTATTAAGTTTGTGTCCGAAAATCGCCCGACTCATCTTGAGAAATAGTATATCATGTGCATATCTCACAAAGCGACCGCAACTGTCAACACATGTGATCGCTAACCGCGTGGCTAGCGAAATGAGCAACGGCAAGAATGCGCCTGCCGCCCGCTCCTCCCACGGTCCCCTCTGTCGTCATAACCCCGCGTCCCTGTACCGCGCGGGCGAGGACTAATTTAAACGGTCTACCTATAGAAGGGGCCTATACTTAGATTGCTTACTATTTCAAAGACTCTATCCAAGTAGGATTTATTTAAAACAGTGAAATTACGTCATTCTTTGGCTTTAACCTTTTTTATTATATGTTTCAAAAGCATAGCAAATTGCAAAATACCTATGCTGAACGAATTCCTGCTTGGCTATTCCCAATTCAAAAGATTTCCATAACAGATTCCCAGTTTTACAGAACCCCAATCCCACACATTCCCAATCCTACAGATTCCCAGTTTTACAGATTCCTAGTCGCACAGACTCCCACCCCTACATATTGCCAGTTTTACAGATTCCCAACTTTACATATTCCTAACTATACATACAGATACAGATATATTTTTTTACGTGTTCGAGTATATACACATTTCACGGAGTCGTGGGTAGGTTAGGTTCCTTTTTATATGAGGCCCGGATGGCCAAAGCAACCTAGAAGTAGGAGCTCAACTAGGAGCTCCGTCGAATCGTCAAAGTAGATTTTCTAAAGTTTTTTAACTCTGACACAGAATGTGCTACCCCCAAGACCGACCAATCAGAGACGGTTGACTATGTCTAGGCTTTCTGCAGAAATGGGAATTTGTAGACATGGGATTCTGTTGAATCGAAAATCTGTAGAAATGGGAACCTGTAGATTCAGAAATCAGTAAACTTGGGATTCTGATAAAAAGAAAATCTGTAGAAATGGGAACCTGTAGATTCAGAAATCAGTAAACTTGGGATTCTGATAAATAGAAAATCTGTAGAAATGGGAACCTGTAGATTCAGAAATCAGTAAACTTGGGATTCTGATAAAAAGAAAATCTGTAGAAATGGGAACCTGTAGATTCAGAAATCAGTAAACTTGGGATTCTGATAAAAAGAAAATCTGTAGAAATGGGAACCTGTAGATTCAGAAATCAGTAAACTTGGGATTCTGATAAATAGAAAATCTGTAGAAATGGGAACCTGTATATTCAGAAATCAGTAAACTTGGGATTCTGATAAATAGAAAATCTGTAGAAATGGGAACCTGTAGATTCAGAAATCAGTAAACTTGGGATTCTGATAAATAGAAAATCTGTAGAAATGGGAACCTGTAGATTCAGAAATCAGTAAACTTGGGATTCTGATAAAAAGATAATCTGTAGAAATGGGAACCTGTATATTCAGAAATCAGAAAACTTGGGATTCTGATAAATAGAAAATCTGTAGAAATGGGAATCTGAAGACAAGCTTATAATCAAATGTTGTAAGTTTAAGTTTAAAAAGTAAAAAACACTTCTCTAAATAGACTTAGCTTCAATATTTTCAATTTTTGAACACATACCATGTATAAAACGTTGTCAACCGAACCTTGTTTATTCGGGTTAAAAATGTAAACCCAAGGCCGGCGTCAAAAGAATCATGCTACTAGTAGGTTTATGTAGAACGGTCTAATGAATGTTGATTTGTACCCGAGCCATGTCAACATGGCGCAATGATTTCATAAAATATTTTTGTATACAATTTTGGTCTTCCTGTGTTGCGTTCAAATACTTATGTATAAATTCAAGCGAATCGATGATTTAGCGCTATAATCACAATGGTTAAGTTGCTACAGTGCAGACGCCTCTTCATACCACATGACTAAGTCTGCACTGTTTAACACTATTATCACATGGCTGGTTCTAAGTGTGTTAAATTCATGTGTGTCACGTTTTGGTTTGTAGAAAGATCGACTTTAAAACGTAGGAAACAACATTATAGTGTGATTATTTTAGGGAACATGTAAGCATTAGCATCCGCCAAACAATCATAATTACTTAATGACTGTAATTATGTAATTATGCAAGCAAGGCGTCAAGGTTTGTTTTTCTATACAAAATGTGAGCTACATCTAACTGTTATCTATAACATTTTCATATCGTTTAAATCGTATTACTTATCTTGTTTACAACAAAGCCAATTCATATAGTAAATGTGAATTATTGTTATGATGTTTCGATGTTTTTACCCCCTGACTAACAATAAGCTAATCGAACTTGACACGCAGGTACCTAGTTCATGGCTTCTCGAGATATACTCGTACATTGTTGGCAAACTCGTTTTAAAGTCCCTATGCTCTTGGTCGGACATTTTTTTTATGGCATGGGGAAGGCAATCGAACTCAAAGCGACCCACCTCATGGTAAGTGGGATCTGTGACCCGTCCAAGTTTATGTTTTCAAGACTACAATCTGAAGACAGCAATGCTGTCCGAAAATGTATAACTAAGATGGAATGCCAGTAATTTCACCAGTTCACTTATCCCCCCATCGGAACACAACAATGCGAACACTGCTACTAGGCGGTAGGTTAAATATTATCAATCTAAACCGACCACGGTCAAAAGCGTCGGCCGACGCTTAACGCTTACGGGCTCACCGATCAAGTTATGATCGTCGGGCGTTCTCTTAAGAGGAAAATATTCCTGTCCCTGAACTGACCTTGTTCCCGAAGGAATAACGCTGCGAGACCGCAGAGTACTCGTATATATTATTTATATCAGTTATATCTGCCCTTAATATGCCAAATTTAGAATCCCAGTAGTTCGCTTCATTTCACTGCGCTTCGTTCATGTAGATATACAAAAAAAATGTGTTATCGTCAAAATCGGTTCAGTTGATCCAGAGTATACCCCCTACAACCTCACAAACTTTACCTCTTTATAATATTAGTATAGATTTCATCGAAATAGTGTCATTTTCGAGAACGAGATTACAAATATATTGCTCGTTTAATAGTATAGGATATACTTATATAAATGGATGCGGGCAAGCAAGTTATACACATTTCAATTTGATAGGTTCAGTAGTTTTTGCTGAGAAAAACTGCTGTGACAGATAGACAGACGGACGGACGGACGGACAAACGAAACGAAAATTAAAAGCGGTACCCCATATTGTAATGCAAAGTATGGACAATGACACTAACTTCCAGGGAGGGCCCGCCGTCAAGCAGCCAAACTCGCAACCCGTGCTCGAATTCGGTGTAATTCTTTATTTCATTCATTCGAGCTGCGCTTTGTAATACAACTTAAGCGAACCCGTTTCAAACATGCTTTCGTTTCAGAGAAGACTCACCTAAGATGTCAAATCTAATTCTGTTTAACTCGACAGTAGGTATATTATTATAGTTTCTTTCCTCAATAATGATTTAATACAAATATAAAACCTGTTAAACTCTACAATATATGTATTATAAACAGAACATACTGTTTATTTCATGGCACAACAATTATTTTTAACACAAACGAAAATCTGTGATATTCCAATACTGGATATAGTAAACAGAAATAGTTGATTATTTCGGTCCGCTAAACTGATATTTAAGAGTAATAAAATATCTGGTGTTCTTAATACTGCACATAGTGAACAGAGATTATTGGGCGCTTTAAGTCCGCAGTAATTATATTGAACACTACTAAAATGTCTGGTAAACTCTACCCTCTCCTTAAATGATGGCTACAGATAAGGTTTTGTATACTACACCAAATTAGTTTTTTATGATACTAGGTAATTCGGTAATAGGAACTAGAAATGATGTTGTAAGGAAGTAGAATTTTCTAGTAATGTGTAAAAAAAGTATAGTTGTCACATAATATAATATAATAAAATCACGTCGCATTTACAATATTCTGGTAAAGGAAACTAGACTTTTTTCTCCGTGCCGATTTGAAACAGCACACCACACCGTTGCACGCTGTATAAATTACCCGCTAGAACGTTACTATTGTTAACGTCAATACTTATTCAAAAACGTATTTAATTATCGCCCTATCCTTGACACCTTGTTTGACAAAACAAGTGGCTAGAATATAAATGAAATCAAAGAACAATAAAATAATTTCAACAGCATTACACTATTTAATAATATTTTTTGACAAGTCCCTTGTGGACCGGGTGGTTAAGCGACACGTTGCATTGATACTCATAAGCCCTATAAACAAGATGCGGGTCGGCCGGTATCCGCGTCAGTGACGAACTGTCAACACTTAGGTACTTACCCCTGAACTTGGATAAACTAGAATAAGAGACATGAGTACAGCCCACTGACAGACGGACGGACGGTCAGCAGAGGCTTAGTAATAGGATCCCTGTTGGCGGCACCCTCTGGGTACGGTACTCTAAAAAAAAAGATTAAATAACTAAAAATATTTATTGCCTGTTACTACTTACTTACAAAGTAACATTAATCTAATATTGCGATAATTTATGTATTTGTAATACATTCTAATGAAGAGATTTTATGCCTTAAGTTCGATGTGTAATCTTATTGAATCCAACCCCAATGGTACCTTATGAATAGTTAATTTCATTAACCAAAATAGTCAATTTTAAGAATTTTAAAGACCAACTCACACTTTTCCAAATCAAATACTATGCCAATTTATCTTTACTTTAATAAAAGACTATGGTTTCAGATTTGTGCCCATACTGTCCCAGTTAAAAATAACGCACTGTACACTAATGTAATATCAATAGCGAGTGCAAGATGGGATAGCGAGCGGTGCCGAGCCGAAATATTCAGAAGCTGGGAGAACTGTGCGTACATGCTTTTATTTTATGTTGGCAATACTTGGCGGGTTAAGCCGCGCCGGCGCCGCGCCGGTGCGACCGGTCGAGGCGGGGCCGCGCGGAGTGGGGCGACCCTAGCGAGTGAATTCGTTTTTAGCTGCGCCTTACGTCAGTGTACAGCTCGAAGCATAGGTATATTAAGTTATGACGTCAAAAACAGCTTACTAGTTTATTCGAGAATTATTTATCGTATTAGGTACCATACGTGCTTGGTAAAAACATTTTTATCTGGTTAATAAAGCTGATCCCTTGTTCTTATCGCGTGTTATTTGTAAAGTAAAGTAGGTACCTACCTAATATCGAGTGCTTAAATAGGTATCCTAGTGTGCGTTCAATCGGTCACCGGTTGCGCTCGTTTGGCGTGATAGTTGTTTATCAGCAGAAACTATATAAGGGCCCCGCTATTGGCCGGCACGGTATTTGTGTCGCAGGACGCGTCCAGTGTGTCGCACCACTTTTAACAGTCTCCGTCAATACACAGCATCATCATGGCATCCAGGGACCCCAGCGCTGACCAATTGGTTAACCATAAGAAATCTTTAAAGGTAAGTTATTTTTATTTGACAGGATTTAAATAATCAATGTTTTTGTTACGTTTTTATTAGATTTGTAATATTGCGTAAATCACTTTTAGATTTATTGTTTTCTACGTACCTTAGCTAAGTTTTCCAAAGAAATTACTAACAAAGTAGGTTTAATATGAATCTGAACATGGTGAAGTGTATTTGTTGTTGGCGACATACCTATTTTAAATATTATAAATTAATTTAATATTGTTTGTGCAGTTGTATAATTGAAAGTACATACCATAATCACCTCTTAAATGTTTACCGACTGGTACTGGTAGGTTGACTAACCTATTCATATTTACTTCGTCACTTTGACGGAGTCATTATACATAAATAAGTACCTAATAATGTCTCACGTCTAAAAGGATTTGGTTGAAGTATATTTTTAGTTGGTGTTAGGTACTAAGTACTTACTTATTGCCAAGCAAATGTACTCATGACCTTTGAATACCACTTATCAGGCCAGTGTATATCATGTTTACTTGCTTTAAATTAAATAACAGTTGTATGTATGCATTTTGTTCGTCTTGATCAGACTTATCACACCGATTATATCATAAATGCGAAAGTGTAAGTGTGTGTGTAAGTTAGTATGTTTTGGGTAGATTGAAATGAAATTTGAAATGGAAATAGCGTGTACCCTGAATTAACACAAATCACCTCTGACGACATCCACGGGAAGACACGGGGTAGCACTATTCTAACCCAGCAACAACACGGGCAGTATTTATATATACAAGTATTTGATAAATAGGTATATTGAATTGAATAATAATTTCACACTAAAGAAAGAAGTACGTAAGACGGTGAATTGCATATTTTGTACTATTAAGTATTCTGTGACTGAATCTGTACTTTGTACTCAATCTCACCTTGTATTTAAAAATGTGCTGCGCGATTTTTTACCTTGTGGTTATTCACTTCGGTTTTTCCAGTATTTTTTCCTCCTCTGTGTAAGCGAAAGCAACGTTGAGTAGTGTCTTGTTAATATTTTTACTTTTCGTTTTCAGGATTCTCCTGGATTTATCACTACAAAATCTGGAGCACCAGTTGGAGTGAAAACTGCGATTCAAACTGTAGGAAAGAATGGCCCTGCCCTCCTACAAGATGCCAACTTTTTGGACGAGATATCCGCCTTTGACAGGGAGCGCATTCCAGAGCGAGTAGTGCACGCTAAAGGCGCTGGAGCCTTTGGATATTTTGAAGTAACGCACGACATCTCCAAATATTCTGCTGCAAAAGTTTTTGAGACCATTGGCAAGAGGACTCCTATCGCTGTTCGATTTTCTACAGTTGGTGGAGAAAGCGGTTCTGCCGATACCGTCCGCGACCCAAGAGGATTTGCCGTTAAGTTTTACACCGATGATGGTAACTGGGATCTTGTCGGAAACAACACTCCGATATTCTTCATCAGAGATCCGACTCTGTTTCCCAGCTTCATTCATACACAGAAAAGAAACCCGGCCACTCATTTGAAAGATGCCGATATGTTTTGGGATTTCATAACTCTAAGACCAGAAACAATGCACCAAGTACTTTACCTATTTGGTGACCGCGGTATTCCTGATGGCTATAGATTTATGAATGGATATGGCTCTCACACATTCAAACTTGTCAATGCGCAGGGAGTAGCTCACTGGGTTAAATTCCATTACAAAACCAACCAAGGAATTAAAAATCTGACGGCTGAGAAAGCCGCTGAAGTTGCGTCATCCGATCCCGATTACGCCATTAGAGATCTGTACAATGCCATTGCTAAAGGCGATGCTCCTTCTTGGACTCTTTATATACAAGTAATGACCATGGCACAAGGAGAATCAAGTAAATTCAATCCATTCGACCTGACTAAAATCTGGCCCCATTCCGAATACCCCTTGATTCCAGTGGGTAAACTAACTTTAGATAGGAATCCCAAGAATTACTTTGCAGAGGTTGAGCAGATTGCCTTCAACCCCGCTAATTTGGTACCGGGAATTGAACCATCACCTGACAAGATGTTACAAGGCCGTCTGTTCGCTTACAGTGACACTCACCGTCACCGCCTTGGAGCGAATTTTCTCCAGATCCCTGTCAACTGCCCGTACCGCGTGAGTGTTTCTAATTATCAACGAGATGGGCCTCAAGCTATAAACAACCAAGAGGGTTGCCCGAATTACTTCCCTAATTCCTTCTCTGGTCCGCAAGAGTGCCCGCGCGCACAGCGCCTGCAGCCGAGATACAATGTCAGTGGAGATGTAGATCGGTATGACAGTGGTCAAACTGAAGATAACTTCTCGCAAGCCACTCTTCTCTTTAAGCAAGTGTTTGATGACGAGGCGAAGCAGCGCGCCATTAAAAATATAGTGGATAATCTCAAAGATGCTGCGGCTTTCATTCAGGAGAGGGCAATTAAAATCTTCACTCAAATTCACCCGGATTTGGGTAGCAAGGTTGAGGCTGGTTTGGCCCCACACAAGAAATACCATGCCAATTTGTAAAACAATCTTGATACTGTTGGGTGCTAAAATATGAGTGATATACTTAGAAACTATAGTCCGTTCGCGATAAGAATGCAGTGAATCATCAACTGCAACGGCAGGGTACAAGTGTATTAACAGTGGAAATGAAATAAAAACAAATTATTTTTTAAAAGATTAAGTTTAATTTAAAAAAAAAAACTAATTTTTAGCGACCCGATTGGTGAGGGGGCGTGTCTAGGCCGGTGGACAATGATGATTTACTGCATTCTTAACGCGAATGGACTATAGTCTATAAGTGTAATATTTTCCACGTAAATTATTTACACACTATGTTGTATAAATTGTATCAGTGGTTTACTAAGTACTTAAACAAATGTAAGGTTACTGGGTACTCTTGATAAAATTAAATATTTTTTTATAATTGATTGTTTGATTTTGCTAATCGTTAAAAATATATGCATAAAAAACGTTATTTTATGTTATAAATTGTAGCTTATAAATATCAGAAACTGTCGGGCTAATGTAAAACACTGTTTTAACCTATTGAACGCCACGACAGCTACAAGTCGTGCCACCGAGACGCCAACGTTTAAATGAAGTATGAATTAAGTTGTAATTTGGATAGCATAGCGAACATGTTAGGCATGTGAGTGACACTTTTTGTATTTGACGTAAGTCGTTCAAAAGGTTAAACACCAACATCCAGTTCGTTAGAGATTTACATTACTCACTAAGTTCCTAGCTTGAACCGTTTAGTCATGGTAACTCAGCTGTTAATTTATTTTAACTTTTAATTTTCATTGTTTATACCGAGTCTTAATCAAATTTTATATTAAAGTAACTAATCTGTATATATAACTTAAATTGTTTTCTGACTAATGCTGTTATATTCGTAAAAGTAGTTTATACAGAACCCGGGGCTTGAGAATCGAACTTCGAAGTTGGGTGAGTCAACTTTTAAGGTACTCCCCGTTTTGCGACATGTATCACAAATTATGTTTTTTTTTGAAAAAGTATATATTTGCTAAAGACGCGACGTGGCTTACCCGCTTATTAAATGAGACAAATAGGCTTTAATTTAAAATTGTTTGATTTAAAATAGGTAGTAGTTTTAAATAACACAACAGGGCGATGTTGTTCCTAGGTTTTGTATGGAAAATAACCAGGTTTACTTGAAAATTAAAAAATATTTGAGGTGTTTAACGTGTCTAGGTTAGTAAAATTCGGTGGTCTGATTTTAATATTCATACATTATTATTTATTTATTTAATATAGGAAAACCAACAGCTGATAAATTACACTAAACATAAACTTAGGACACATAAAGCCAATTACAGGTTTTCACAAATAGAAGCAGACTAATAAGTAAGGAATAAAGAAAAACACTTACTAGAAGAATTTGCATTACATGCGAGAAATCACACAAGTTGAAATTATCAAAAGAAAAAGAAAATTTAAATATCAGCACAAAAAAGAAAAGAGTTAATTACAAAATTAATGTAAACTATAGATTTTATGGAATGTTACTTTCAATTAAAATTTATTACAATTACCATTATTTGAAATAGTCACAAGTCAAATTGCGTCTTACACGGGGAATTTTGCTATTGAAAACATCAAAATGCATATTTTTAGACCACTTGTTTAAATTTATACTTGCACGCCTAAGAAAAGTGTTACGTCTATATTTACGCGGACAATAAGGAACAGAAATTGGAGGAAGATGCCTTTTGGTCCTGGTAGGGACAGTTAAAGATAGGTTAGAGAGAAGCTCATCGCAGTCAACGTTACCATTAGTAATGTTAAGGATGTAAATGATGTCGGCAATTTCCCGACGTTTGAAAAATGGAAGGAGGTGATGCGTCCTACACATGTCGACATAATTAGATGAATTATAAGGGATTCTTAGCTTAAAACACAAAAACCTAACGAATTTTCTTTGAATTCTTTCAATTCTATCTACATATGTCTGATAGCAAGGGTTCCAAATTTGCGAAGCGTATTCGAGTTTACTCCTAACATATGAGCAATATAGAACCTTAATGGTTTTAATTTGGGTAAAGTGTCTAGAGTTACGCATTATAAAGCCTAACGATCTGGAAGCACTTGCCACAATTTTGTCAATATGGACGTCAACTATTAGCTTAGAGTCATGTGTGACCCCCATTTCTTTCATGAATGATACTCTACTGAGAAGCTGATCCTTAATTTTATAAGAGTAGACAATTGGATTGTTCTGACACGAAAAGGTCAGCGTGAAACATTTAGATGGGTTAAGGTCCAGTTTATTGTCCACACAATAAGAATCAAGTCGTGAGAGATCGGCTTGAATAAGTTCGGAGTCCTGAGCACTTTTAACTTTGGCAAAAATCTTCATATCGTCAGCAAAGCAAAGGAGTCTTGAAGAGAAAAAGCAGTCACTGATGTCATTAACAAATACATTAAATAGCAACGGTCCGAGCAAGGATCCCTGGGGGACCCCACTCGGTACAGTTACCCATCCTGATATGTAGTTGTTAATGACAACAGCCTGCGATCTATTAGAGATATATGGTGAAAACCAGCGCAGCAAATCACCGCTAATACCCATCCGATATAATTTAGAAATAAGCAAACTATGATCTATTCTGTCGAAAGCCTTACTATAGTCGGTATAGATAACGTCTACTTGGCTTCCACTACTCATAGCTTCAGTGACGTAATCATTAAATAGTACTAGATTGGACACTGTCGATCTGCGTTGAAGGAAACCATGTTGAGTGCAGCTGAACGAATTCTTAACAGCGCCATAAACTTGAGTATGAACAATCCTTTCCATTACCTTAGACAAAATACACAACTTGGAAATTGGTCTATAATTAGTGATCTTTGTTTTAGGCCCTTTCTTGTGAACTGGCTTTACAAAAGCCGATTTCCAAATAGGAGGAACCGAACACTCTAAGAATGAGCGTCTAAACATAATCGAAATTGGCATTGCAAGGGTTTTCGCACAGTTAATTAAAAATTGGGCTGGCAAATCATCAGGGCCAGCGGATTTGGAAGGGTCAAGTTTTAACAATAATTTAGTGATTTCATGCGGGATAATTTCGATTCTGGTTATATGAGATGTGGCGCTACAGGTAGAATCCAGCATATCGATTGGTTGTTGATCAGAGCAACTCGATGTTAAAAAAGTACTTTGAAAATAGTCAGAGAAAGCATCGCAGATTTCGGCGGCCGAGTTGACCGACCTATCACCGTATTGCATACTGCTGGGCACGCCATGAGAGTTCGAGCGAGACTTTACAAACGACCAAAACTGCTTAGGGTTCTCAATAATGTTGCCTTCTATGCGGTTCATGTAATTTGCAAAGCAGTCATGTTCAAACCTTTTTACCCTCTCTCTCAGAACATTAAATGAAATAACGTCGGCTATGTTACCATAGATTTGAATTTTTCTTAAATATTTGGACTTCTCTTTAATTGCTTTTTTAAGAGAGAGAGAGTACCACTTAAGAAATGAGTCACTATTAAGTTTTTTATACTTATGGAATATATTTATTCCTAAGCCGTATAAAAGTGTCATAAAAATAGCTTATACACTCATCCAGGCGGCATTGAGAAAATTCCTTGTCCCAATTAATTTTAGATATTTCCTCATTGATAGATATAAAATCCCCTTTATTGTAGAAATATTTAATTAAAGGAGCCGGTTTAATGTAATTTATTGTAGCGTATTGAATTGTAATAGTTAAGGCTTTATGATAGGGGTCAATTGGCACTAGAGGTCCGGTACACTCATCAACACTCACGACATCACTTGACAAAACGAGATCCAATAACTTTTACCTTGATGATTACAGACACTATTATATTGATATAGATTGAGCGTATTCATCTCGTCCACGAGTCTACACTCATCACTATTACTATAGCTCGATGCGAACAATACCTGATTAACTAAATTCTGAGGTAGCCACTTGATATTGCTCATATTAAAATCACCAATTATTAGGTATTTTATCGTCAGGGAAGCTCATTACGGCGTTACTAAGACCGCTAAGAAAGTTAGACAGATGTTGCGAAAAAGAATAGCCGTTATTTTGACTACACAAATACAATACACACAAATGCAAGTTAAAGGGTATGTTATTGGGCCCTCTGAGCGTTAAAGAGATCCATAGATCCTCGGCTGACGAGTGATAGGCCGGCCGCGGGACGACGGCAAGCTCCCGGCGAGTGGCGATGAGCACCCCGCCACCGCGAGCCTGGTTAGTTAGTGCTAAATCGCGGTCTCGCCTCCACACTACATACCGGTCATCGAAAAGCTCAGAGTCAAAAATTCCATCCAACAGCCACGTCTCCGTTAGTAATATCACATCAAAAGCAGAGGCGGTTAAATTACGATAAAATGTTAATGTTTTAGAGCGAAGACCTCGTACGTTTTGATAGTAGATAGTAGGATATTTAAATAGTAAATTATTATTATCATTAGCCATTTATGAAGTAAAATGAAATAGAATTAACGCAAATTAAAATCCGAATTATACGATGAGCTAATCTACATTTACCCGACAAACATAGCAATTCAATTCCGTTTAGCACCCGGGTAGAAACAATTTTTAAAAATCTAATAGACAATAACACCTTTCCACAAGTGCGAGCAAGCAAGCAAACAAATAGATCATTCCGTATATGTGTAAGACAGTGACAAAAATGCATTAACGAGTATGACTCAATAACAAA
Source organism: Acleris laterana (assembly GCA_963966035.1). Lineage (NCBI taxonomy): Eukaryota > Metazoa > Arthropoda > Insecta > Lepidoptera > Tortricidae > Acleris > Acleris laterana. Next base: position 21,404,428 of record OZ014438.1, read on the forward strand.
GCGGCTAGCGATAAGCCGATGCGCTAGACAAAAACAAGAACCATTATTAAACATAAGTTTATTAAACATAAGTTACCAAGAAAGTTTTAATACCGCAAAACAAAGGAGTGCCTTAAAAGCCCCGTTTATCGGTGGTCATACTGGCATGTCATACTAATATGACCAGTGAGAATCGCTCGTATTGGTGGTCATATTATTTTTATAAACATCCTATATGCATATTTGCTACATATGTATTAATAAAGTACAATTCGCTCAAAGTTCAAAAAAACAATTTTATTTTATTTAACGAAGGTTTTCTAAAAAAAAAACGACGCTAATCTCATTATGCAAAAGCTCTAATTGTGCTTGCATAATGAAATCATCATCATCGATATGCTCTTGTCGTCTTTCCACATCTTCTAAATCTCTCTGCAGTTCATATTCATGCTCTAACTTCATTAGTGCATTCAGCAATCTCAACAGAGAAATTGGGCCTTTTTCTTCATTTCTTTGTTTATTTTTGAGTTCCAACTCTCTACCGTGTTATTAGTACGGTGTCTCTCAGAACTCACACACCACTGTGATCGAAAAGCATAACACTTTAGCCAGAAAGTTTCCATATATTTCATAAATTTGCAAATTTTTGGTTTATTGGAAGATCCTGTTTTTATATACATCCAGCCCTCCTCAATATTTGATTCCGGAAGCAGTGCTAGGGCAGAACACAAACCCACCCTTCGATCTCTTTTACGGTTTGTTTTCAATGTTTTTGCCTTTTTCCATAAACTTTTGGTAAAGTGATAATAGCAAAATTTGATTTTTGTGTCCGGGAATACTTTCATCAATGCGTTTGAAGCTGCAGTTTCAAAATCTATATGAAATTTTTGTGGAGACCAGCAAGGGATTTGGGATTTTATCATTTCAAACAATACTATGTACGATTGCTCTTTCCTATCAGACATTAAAGCATACACAAATGGAACGGCTTTTGTTTTTGCAGTCGTGGATCCTATATCTCCGTGAATAGAGTATAACTGGGCGAAAGGTGCAGGGCAACTTTAAAAAGTCCCGTCTCCGAAAAACTCTTGAACATGTTTAATGTTATTTCTATTTTCTGTAGAGCAAAACAATATAATGCGACAGTTACCATTGGAATAATCAGAGAGTAGGAAGTCCTCTTCAAATTTTGAAGGAATAGTCACTTCTGATGGTGTCTTAAAATTGGTCCTTTTGCGGCTTGCATAAAGAGCTGTTTTTATATTGTTAAGTGTAGGAATTGGTGTTAAAAAATGAAGGCCTTTACTTGTCATCCCCTTTTTGGTCTCGTTGTATAATTTGAGGAATAGGTGTATCGGTTTTTTTAATATCCTCTTTTAATTCATGCACTGAAGCATCTACTTCATTTCTCGCGAAATTAACTTGGCATACGCGAGATTTTTCTTTTATTATCAGACTACCCTGAAAGAGCGAGACATTGTTTGAATATAATTATGAAGCCACTTTAACCATTAACGCAAATAATAGGCCAAGTAATATTTTATCACCAAATCAAATACAAAATATAATTACTATGGAATAATTATCGACTTACTCGTAGCGTAACTGATCCTCTACACTTTTTACTTTTGACTTTACAACAGTTCCATATAGTGTCTCCATTTTTATAACAACGTTGCCTATAAAATTGTCTGCCTTTAAATAGCAATACCCTTCCACCTTTGCGATTTATAATTTTTAATTTCGTCCATATTACTTACTTGGAATAACAATCAAATGACGGCCAATGAAATATGTCAATAACAAAGAAAATAAACTTCATTTACTGTGTGACATAAAGAGGTTCAATACCTAGACACTATTTAGATTACTACAGGAAAAATGAGATCATTAATAGAACAAAAGGAAATATTTCTTCCTTTCCACCTTTTTGAAACAGCAAGGCTACCACTGTATATTCAGCGTTATAAACATCGGCACACTTTGGTTTCGCTCCATAGATTATTTTGTATGGTGGCTCACTGTTACAAAAGTGTGCAGATGATTTCAACGCAGACTGTACCACTATATCTACAGGGGACAAAAAAACTATTATATTTAGAGGGACAATGACAAGTATGACCACCAATAAACGGGGCTTAAAAGTTGATTCAACCAGTTACTTTATGCCGAAATTGAATCTCGAATGACATCATTGACAAGTGAAAAGTACGGAGGCGCTAACGTAACTTCGAACTTCGATTTTAAAAGAAGGGCCTCTGGTCATCCCAACACAAAATAAGCACAATTATTTTTATGTTAAACTTTAATGCAAATGTTTTAATAGCTTTAAGTTGTTGTTTATTTTGAATATCTTAGTGTGGCTGACATATTGCTGACAGCGATAATTCTTTATTATTTACTATCTAGTAACAAACAGTATTCAACCCGGATAAAAAAAAAGATTAATGTGCGATTTAATCTAATTGAAATTTCGAACAGATAAACATCTTAATATCATGCCGCACCATAGTTAAGCAATTTAGAAATTGATTATATTATCACAGGTTAGATAACAAATGCTCGTAAGTACCGTGATTGCACGCAGTGGGCAAAACTGTACGAAGTGAGCCGTAAAACCATGACTGTATTCACGAGACTCCTGATTTTATAATACGCCCTCTCGTTCATAATTGCTTTAGGATACTTGTAGGACCTCAAAAAACATCCCAAACACTATGCTGCGCCGTACCACTCAAAATGATGGTTCATTCAAGATAAATGTTAACTGCGTTCATTCTAGTTTACATCTAGTATGTGAAGTCAGCAGGTGTTTATGACAGCAATAAAAAATTAAGTTGATGAAATCACCCGAAAATAAATAAATAATATTAAGTAAGTTAGTTGCACCAGTCACATAAACTACCTATTATGTGACTGGTGCATAATGAGAGGCATTAAACACGAGTGTGGTTTAATATCTATGTCTGACTATGTGTAAAGTCGCATACCTACTAACCTCTGTGGTTGCCCTGTGTCTTAGTGTACCTACGAAACTTAAATGTGAATTATTAAGATTACCACATCGATAACCGATACTTTAATGACATGCAATCGGTTACTATCTAATTTACCTTTTCACCAAAGAACTAAATAGCTCTTTGTTACTATAACATGAACGCTAAATGTCTCTTTAGCGAAACGTCTGTATCTTAGAATATAACAATTTAAAATACTCTAGTAGCGAAACGTCTGTATCTTAGAGTATAAAAATTTTAAATACTCTAGTAGCGAAACGTCTGTATCTTAGAATATAACAATTTAAAATACTCTAGTAGCGAAACGTCGGTATCTTAGAATATAACAATTTAAAATACTCTAGTAGCGAAACGTCTGTATCTTAGAATATAACAATTTAAAATACTCTAGTAGTGAAACGTCTGTATCTTAGAATGTAACAATTTAAAATACTCTAGTAGCGAAACGCCTGTATCTTAGAATATAACAATTTAAAATACTCTAGTAGCGAAACGCCTGTATCTTAGAATATCCCAAGTAGCACACTGGGTGGGAAATAGCTCGTATATCATATCTATTTAGATACTTAAGTGAAATATATAGCCATGACTAAGTTCTATATAGGTGTAAAGAACCCTTAGGCAACCAATATAGAAGCACGGGGAGAAAAATTGCAGCCTATTTTTGGTTCTATATTGAATCCATAAGAGATCTCACGATTACCTTAAGCGGCAATTAGAACTATGGGTGAAAGTTATGCGCAGTGAACTACGATTTTTATTGAACGATTTTTGGTTCTAAATTGAATCCATAACAGATCTCACGATTACCTTAAGCGGCAATTAGATCTATGGGTGAAGGTCATGCGCAGTGACCGACGAATATTGAACGAATGAATAATAATATTTCAGTTCGGTCAATAAGTGATAAATAGGACGCCAAAGTTCCTTTGAGTGACATGGCAACAATTAAGTCGGTATAAGTTGTGTTTTTTTAAAGTGAATGCGATCTGCCATTTTAATTTTTGATTTATACTTGTTTGGTAAGTGATTAAAACTCACATTCAAGCATTGAAATGAGCACGAAATTCTTGCGAATGTTTTGTTACCGTGAAACTATACTATGGTTTCTTTGTAAATTTCGATGCGCCTTTGATTTGATCAGGAATATTTAAAAAGAGAGTGTTAAATCATTATAAGGAATTGATACTGATAAGAACTAAAACTGTAAAAACCTGACTTAATGATTGTAGGTTACGTACAATGTTAAAGTAACATCGTCACAACTATCAAAAGTCTGTGATTATGCGTCAGTGTGATCAAATTCTGTTTAAAATAAATCATTTTCAAGGACTCCAATTTGTAAACATGGCGAAACAAAAAAGATCTTACAGTGTTTATTTCCACTTATTTGTTGTCTATTTGAAACTATCAGGTCTGAAAATCACTTATTTGTATCTTGCGAGTGGCAAAGCAGTGAATGCTATTACGAATACTAATTATTTTCTCTTTTGTAGATCGCCCAGTGCTCGTGAATTAGGAGTCCTCAACACTGCTCCGAAATCCCAAGTTGTTGTTGTAAGCAAATCTATGTAAGCTTACATATTTTGATCACTTTACTAAATTGCAACCGCGGGCGGGACTCGAACCCATGACCTCTCCATTCGGGCCGCGGTAACATTTTCGTGTTTTTTTTACCAAATCAGTAGGTATTCTGTTTTTAAAATAAGTACATAGAACATGTTTAAGTACCTAAACAACATTTATTAGGCAGTGTAGTCTTTTTTTAATTGTCTCCGACCCGACCTGGGTGCTCTGGGTAGAAGGAACCCCAAGATGAGATGCTTTGTTGCCCAATTCTTATAGGTAGTATACCTACAGTGAATACTAATTACCCGACTGCGTCAGAAGGAGGGTCATGTTTTTCGAGAGTATGTATGTATATATGTATGTATGTATGTATGTATGTATGTATGTATGTATGTATGTATGTCTATTTCTGGACACGCTCTGCAGCCTAAACGGCTTGACGTATTTTAACATGCGAGGTGTCATTCGATTCGTCTTAATTGCCGGAGTGACATAGGGTATATAATATTTCAATATGGCGTACACGAAAAAAAATGGAGGGGGAACATATTTTTTTTTTTAACTATAACAATATGGGTATCAAATGAAAGCTATTAAATAGCCCACTCCAAATATATATATATTTTAACACTTTGATGCTACCATTTTGTCAGGAAAGTAAAAAAATACGTAAATGTTAAGTACCTAATAAACTCCTTTTGCTAGAAAGTGAGTTTCGCTTGTAATTTGTTACTTGTAGCTTCGCGACATTAAAAATTCAAACTCCAGAGCTCATATATCGCTTGGTTATCATTAATTAAACCACTTACTTATTTTTCTTTTCAGTTTATTTTTTTATTGCAGTCGGGTTTTTTTGTTTATTTTTAATTGATTTCTTTGTTTACAACATTTAAGTAGTTCAATTTTATTAAAATAAAACCCATTTTACTCCTACAATTTGATTAACCTTCTAGAAATGCTTGTAGTGTTCTTAGTACCTTTACCCGCCTATCCGATGATGATGATGATACGATCATTAGTTAACAATTTGCATAAAAAACTAATGTCAAGTTACGGAAAATACAAGTAAACAAATCACTTTTGTATGCGGAACCCTTGAATTTGTAATCAATTATTCTTGACACAATTTTATTATAACCTAATTCAAATGATTTATTTTGTATCGTACCCTTATTTGGATCTTTTAATTCCAAATGACTAGTATAATAGAGTAGTATGTCACCATTAGTGGCTAAAGAGATAATTTTACGACCTTTCTAGGCCTTAAAGTTGCAATTACTTTAGATTCCAAAAGGGCCGTAAAATTATCTCTTTAGCCACTATTGGTGATACACTACTACTATTATACTAGTCATTTGGAATTAAAAGTTCCAAATAAGGGTATGTTCCCACTTATATATAAAAGTGGCTCATAAGTAACTTTAGGGCCTTATATATCACTATTGCTTCTTAATCAGTGACAATTACAACCTGAATGCAACTTTAAGTAGCAAAATCGACTTTACCTAACTATAAGTAATAAAGTAGAAACAAAAAACGTTCCTAAGCAACTATAAGTGACAGGATGAACTCGTATACAAGTTTGAGTTGTGTTTAAAGCTATAAGTGTAGTCAAACACTGTTAAACCACTCATTTAGAACATAAAGCTATAAGATAAGCTGCAAAATTCACTAATGTGCTGCTTGCGAGTTTAATGTCTAGAATTTTATATCAACAGAAACAAATGTTCAAAACAAATTTATATCAACAGAGTGACGCATTACGAATATATTTTGATGCAGGCAATATGAACAATAAATATTTATGTCCTAAATTTGGAACTGTTAGATATATAGTGGTTTGAAATAAGTGAAAATAACTGCTTTTGGTTTTCAAGAACCTCCTATTGAGACTTAATTATGCGTTGGAGTGGCAATAAGAGCCCAAGCAGCACATTAGTGAATTTAGCAGCTTATCTTATAGCTTTATGTTCTAAATAAGTGTTTTAACATTGTTTGACAACACTTATAGCTTTAAACACAACTCAAAATTGGGTATGAGTTCATCTTGTCACTTGTAGTTGCTTAGGAACGTTTTTTGTTTCCACTTTATTACTTATGGTTGGGTAAAGTCGATTTTGCTACTTAAAGTTGCATGCAGGTTTTAATTTTCACTGAATAAGAAGCAATAGTGCTGTATAAGGCCCTAAAGTTACTTATAAGCAACTTTTACATATAAGTGGGAGCATACCCTTATTTGGATCTTTTAATTCCAAATGACTAGTACAATAGAGTAGTATATCACCAATAGTGGCTAAAGAGATAATTTTACGACCGTTCTAGGCCTTAAAGTTGCAATTACTTTAGATTCCAAAAGGGCCGTAAAATTATCTCTTTAGCCACTATTGGTGATACACTACTCTATTATACTAGTCATTTGGAATTAAAAGTTCCAAATAAGGGTATGTTCCCACTTATATATAAAAGTGGCTAATAAGTAACTTTAGGGCCTTATATATCACTATTGCTTCTTAATCAGTGACAATTACAACCTGAATGCAACTTTAAGTACCAAAATCGACTTTACCCAACTATAAGTAATAAAGTAGAAACAAAAAACGTTCCTAAGCAACTATAAGTGACAGGATGAGCTCGTATACAAGTTTGAGTTGTGTTTAAAGCTATAAGTGTAGTCAAACACTGTTAAACCACTCATTTAGAACATAAAGCTATAAGATAAGCTGCAAAATTCACTAATGTGCTGCTTGGGATAACAATTTAAAATACTCTAGTAGCGAAACGCCTGTATCTTAGAATATAACAATTTAAAATACTCTAGTAGCGAAACGCCTGTATCTTAGAATATAACAATTTAAAATACTCTAGTAGCGAAACGTCTGTATCTTAGAATATAACAATTTAAAATACTCTAGTAGCGAAACGCCTGTATCTTAGAATATAACAATTTCCAATACTCTAGTAGCGAAACGTCTGTATCTTAGAATATAACAATTTAAAATACTCTAGTAGCGAAACTTCTGTATCTTAGAATATAACAATTTCCAATACTCTAGTAGCGAAACGTCTATATCTTAGAATATAACAATTTCCAATACTCTAGTAGCGAAACGTCTGCATCTTAGAATATAACAATTTCCAATACTCTAGTAGCGAAACGTCTGTATCTTAGAATATAACAATTTCCAATACTCTAGTAGCGAAACGTCTGCATCTTAGAATATAACAATTTCCAATACTCTAGTAGCGAAACGTCTGCATCTTAGAATATAACAATTTCCAATACTCTAGTAGCGAAACGTCTGTATCTTAGAATATAACAATTTCCAATACTCTAGTAGCGAAACGTCTGCAACTTAGAATATAACAATTTCCAATACTCTAGTAGCGAAACGTCTGCATCTTAGAATATAACAATTTCCAATACTCTAGTAGCGAAACGTCTGCATCTTAGAATATAACAATTTCCAATACTCTAGTAGCGAAACGTCTGTATCTTAGAATATAACAATTTCCAATACTCTAGTAGCGAAACGTCTGCATCTTAGAATATAACAATTTCCAATACTCTAGTAGCGAAACGTCTGCATCTTAGAATATAACAATTTCCAATACTCTAGTAGCGAAACGTCTGCATCTTAGAATATAACAATTTAAAATACTCTAGTAGCGAAACGTCTGTATCTTAGAATGTATTTATCACTAAATAATAGACATAAACGCTAAATGGCCCGGTAGCGGAACGTTTGTATCTCATAATGTCTTAATTACTAAATAGACATGATCGCCAAATGGCCCGTTAGCAAAATGTCTGGATCTTAAAATGGCGTGTTGACTGTTGATACTCGTATGACACCTGATGACTAAAATCAATTAACTTTACTTTCGATGCTTTAGGAATTACTACTAACTCGTTCTGTGGTCACGACAATCAACTAAATTTTACTTTAAGTGCGACGAATTAGGGTATTCTAAATTTTTCATTCTCATTCCACACTATTTTCATTCCACACGTTTTGCTACTAACTCGTTCTGTTTTTACTGAGAATTTTGTCATATTATGGCCAGTGTGAATTTAGTAACACTTCATATCGTTCACCCTGTTTATATGTATAAAAGCTAACCATAAAATAATAATAATATTCAGCCAGTATATTAAGACGGCGCGCCGAGCGTATGCCGGATGTACAGTCAAGGGCAAAAATATGTATACACTTTAGCACCTTGTCACTTTAACGTCATATTTGAACTGCCATATATGAACTGTCACAGTGGTTAAAGTGACAAGGTACTAAAGTGTATACATATTTTTGCCCTTGACTGTACAGTGGCGCCCTCATTACTATTATTGGGTTTTCTAATAAACTAAGATATTTTCTTGAAATTGGTCGGTAGTTTTTTGTACTACAAATGAAAACACAACTTATAGGGTATATAATATATAACATAGTTTAATAACTTCACCTTCGAGTTATCAATTTAACGGAAAAAAGAGGCCACCTTTTCCCGTTAACTACTCAAAGGGTAATCGTTATAAAAGTTTGTTACGTATCCCATAAATTGTGTTTTTAATTGCGCTACAAAAACGTATCGTCTGATTGCAAGAAAATTCTTTTGTAAATTAGAAAACAATAATAGTAATGAGGGCACCACTGGACGCTCGCTAGGCAAGGTAGGTAACAGCGATTACTTAAACGAAATATTTACTGTAACTGGCAACATTTAGGTACTACTAACGCCATCTGTGTTAAGTTCCAGAACTAAACATCTTACAAGATGTGAATGGCAATAAAAATATTTTTGAGGAACTCCCAAGTTCAAGTTCAGAAAACGAGCACCAGTTTAGTTTCTGTGGACCAAATTTAGTAAATAACTTCAAATTTTATTAATATTTAAAACATTTAATATATTTGTATTCGAATAGCAGAAAGACCAAAGAAAACACTATTTAAATTAGAGGATAGGGTTAAAGAAGAACTAGATAGGATGGAAAGTCTAGGAGTTATAAGGAAGGTTGAAGAGCCTACGGAGTGGGTCAATTCTATGGTTGTGACCAAAAAATTTGGTGATAACATTAGAATTTGTCTAGATCCACAGAACTTGAATAAATACATAATCAGAGAGATGTAAAATGAGTACTTTTGAAGTATTGGTAGCTAGGATGCCTTAAGCCAAATAATTAAAATAAAATTCAGTGTGCTAGATGCGTCTAACGGTTTCTACACGATAAAGTTATCAGAGGATAGTCAGTTGTATACTACATTTAATGCTGTCAATTTTGGTCGGTATTGCTAAAGGCGATTACCATTTGTTTAAACTCTGCTCCTGAAGTGTTTAGTAAATGCTTTTCAAATTTGTTTAAAGGTATTGAAGGAGTAGTATAATATGGGGAGATAATTTGCAGAAACATAATGAAAGATTAGAACAGAGGGGCTATTGCCTAACGCACTCGCAATCCCAACTGTTTTTATTTTGAAAATCGAATGCGTGTCTGCATACTAAAGACTGTCCACGATAAAATCCGGCCATGCATGATCTGGTGTAATTTTTTAATGAATGCTAATTTTCAAGCAGCACTTTTTTGTAATAGTCAGTGGTTATGAAACTACATAATAAAAATACAATCATAATAAAATGTTAGAGCGTCTGCGTCTTAGACCCTTATATAATCCACAGTAGGTACCTTTATGTTTTTGTACACGATCTTCTGACAGTCTTTACCAAATTCTCCGTTTTAAAACATTTTACTATTTTTAATTATACAAGCCAAATTATACCTTATTAAATTCTTACCACAATAGTTAAAACTTTCCAAATTATATTCAGATTAAGATAGTTCTGAGGTTTTTTAACTTTGGCGAATTTGACTTTTTGACAAATAAATGCCTCCCACACAAAAACAACTTTCAGTGCTTGGAGTAAAAAGTCTTCCTGACTACTACAAATAGAAATGAGTTTCAAAAAGTATTTTTTTCGTAAGACGACATTCTATTGTGGGTAAAACTGCTTGTAACAATATAAATACAGTTGTGGCGTAGAAGCAGGAAGCGAGTGACGATTGTCAAAAAACGCTGTACAGGAGATGAAAGGTATGATAGAATATATTTGGCGAAAACTCACACATACCCATACATGATGATACGATTTTATTTCATTATATAGTATTATAATTATACAACATATTAAAAAAAAACTGCTTGAAAATATGAATTCATCGCAAAGATACACGAGAGCATGCATGACCGGATTTTATCGTGTACAGTCTTTAAATGAAAACAATTGTTAAGTACGTTTTGAAGCCGATTGCAATTGCGAGTGCGTTAGACAATAGGCCAGCAGGTATTACAGAAAGCAAAGGATTCGGGAGTTAAATTTAACAAAGAGAAATGTCAGTTTGGGGTCACAGAAGTAAAATATGTCGCATTTTGAAAAAAAATTTAATAATGTTTAATTGAGCTTGTATAATTAAAAATAATAAAATGTTTTTAACAGGAGAATTTGTAAAGACTGTCAGAAGACCGTGTACAAAAAAATATTGGTTCTGTGGATTATATAATGGTCTAAGTCACAGACGCTCTAACATTTTATTATGATAGTATTTTTATTATGTTGTTTCATAACCACTGACTATTACAAAAAAGTGCTGCTTGAAAATTAGCATTCATTAAAAAAATACATCTGCGGGCCTAGTATGGCTGCGTCTATATCGCGTGTCAACTTTGGATAAAGCATCCGTCACTTTTTGACACGTGTACTTATTTACCTGTCAGAAGGTGACGGATGCCTTATCCAAAATTTATTACGCGATAAACGTAGCCATATTAGGCCCCCAGAGCATGCATGTACAGTCTTTATAACCTATCAAGGTACATCTTTTTACACTTAGAATATTATTGGTGGAAGTGTTATTTTAATAAAATATGTTTTAGTGTTTTGCTTGGAATATCAAAGATTATCACATGAGCAAGGTGGACCGACGAGCAGGTTATTGTTGCGTGAATCCGATGAATCCGAGCCGCGCAGGACTGGTCCGGCGGCTGAAATGATGTTGATGGTCTTTACAACGATTTAATGATTTGTCGGACCCGGTTATCTTTATGTTTCTAATTTCCATTTGCCTCTTATCAATCCGTTTTAAGATTACGACTATCGCTCGCACTGCAATAACACAATCGTACCGGTTTGTTTACCAGTGCCCACAAAAGCATTTAAGCCTTTAAAGATGTATTCTAAGAGCCCATGACACTAAACCTAGTCCGATATGACTACCGGATGAGATATACAAATTTAGACGCGTCGTTAATGGGAGAACACGAAATGGCGATGCTGCAACGCAAAAATCCGTGGTATTAAAAACAATATTCAAAGATTTTTTTTAAATCGGGTACCTAGTAAGATCGACATCCTCAAAAAACCAATGCTCATCTGAAAGAGCATCAATTTCTGTGTAAGAAAAACAACTGCTTCATTTTCCAAACACAGGAGAAAGAGGTTGCTACAGCGATTGGAGGTCGCCCTCCGCGCAGCTGTATTCGGCGTTTCAATTCAGTTTTGTCTGCTGCAGCACTGCATTATCGTATAGTCCTACACCTCCCCCTGTTTCCAGAAACAAACGAAATTTAGTAGTCTTATCGTACGGAAACCCGAATTTTAGAATTTTCTTAAGAAAAAATGTTTAATATCGCGGCCAGGGTTTTTGCATTGCAGCATCGCCATTTCGTGTTCTCCCATTAACGAAGCGACTAAATATATAATATCGTACCCTTATTGCAAAAACCAATTATCTGCATTGAAATTTGAAAGAAATGTATTCGAGTTATAAGCACTTAAAAGTTAGACGATAGCAAAATTTACTATAATGATGTATTTTTTTTTCGCTTGTTGGTTTTTATAAACAATAAGGTGTTCAAGTTATTTTTAGTAGGATAAGAAATGCAGAAAATTTAATAGAATTTCATAAAAACGCAGAAAATAACCGGTAAGGAGCTAATTTAGTTGGTTTTTTCTGAATGTAGGAAAATTACCGAAGTTCCATAATTAGTAATTACCCTTCTGGCACCTTTACTAGCATTTTTTATTAATTCTATTATTTTCAGTTATCATAATTATCGAGACAATAACCGATTTACTCCACCTATAGAAATCGTTAGTTGCTTTTTGCGGAATATAAATAAGTTTTTTTTTTATTATCTGCAGGTTTTGTTCCTTATGTATACGAAATATTGAATAAAACATTACCAGTTGTTTGTATTCATATAATAAAACAATCTGGTTAGGATAAAGCTTTAGTATAGGTAATTATAAAACAGACATACTTTTATTCTTCTGATGATGAATAATTAGAAGATGATGTATCGGAGAGAGTAGCTTCTGGCAATCTATCAACACTGCTAGCTTCAGTAGGCAGAGAATGGAACCACCCATGATACTCTGCCGGTATTACACCTTTAATACAAAGATTAATGAGGTCCTTCTTCTTTTGTACAGTTATAGGTCCTCTTATAGAGTAGAGGTCCTCTATACAGTTGCTCTAAGGGCGGAAGGATGGTTTTGTAGCTGGTTGGCTGTAGAGCATCCCGTTGTATGCGTTTCTTTCGCGTAGCATAACCATGGTTTGATGAAGGGGTCGTCGTAATTTTGTCCTTGTCGCTCCTTATTGACGTAGTAACATCAAATACCAAAAACTCATCAGACATGTCATAGTTGTAGTAAATCTTATTGGAGTCATTCCATATGAAAACGGCTGATATGAATTATTTTTGTGGCCGGCTAGGTCACAGATTTCAATAAAAAAAATTGAGGATGTACCGTGAGGCATTTAAGCACAAAAACCGATGTCGTTATTTTTTTAAATACTTATCTTTCTATCAGCACCTATCCAAAGTACAAAATGCTGTCCTTTTTGTACTCCCACAAATTATGCTGAAACTTTGTTCAGAAGTTACGTATAAAAATGGTATTAATTTATATAACACTCCCAATAAACACAGTATTCGATTGCGTTATAACTTTTGATCCAAATACTTTGACAGCATAAAATACTGTGTCACTAAAAATGACAAAAATTTACTCATTTTCGTGATTTTTGGGTTGGATTTCTGACATTTGTGTACACTTAAATTATGAAAAATTTTGAAAAAATCAAAACGTGTCCATTTCGTCGATGAAAAGTCCAGGTTTCAGTATTAATAAAAATTTGAATTAACCACTAAATGATAGACATTATTCTCAAATTTACACAGTAACTAGATGTTAAGCGGATTTTGTGCTAGGTAAGATATGTTTTTTTTTGCAAATCTTAAAATATGCAATACTCAGATACTTCATAAAACTATTTACACCTAAATATTATTTATCTCTTAATTATATGAAAATCATCACTATAATAAGAAAATATATTAAACTTTTACGTTTGCAGACCTGCCTCCTGACTTTCACTACTTTAAAAGATTGTGCAGTTGAATATTTACGAGCTTTTAAGGTGTCGGACGACAAACGTTCGAAATGATGGTATGATAGTACTTTTAATCGTGAGTAAATTCTCAAATCTCCCTGTTAACCTCGATTCTGAAGCTTCGACATCTGCTTTTGGCACGAAAAATAATGTAATGCCAGGTATCCGCTCCGTACAAAAGTCGAACATTGCTTGAGGGGTTAATGTGTGACTTTCCGCTGTTCTTTGCCAACTAACTTTTCGGATTATTCTTTTGGTGGTTCCTCCTGCACCATCACACGGGCTTTTCCCATGTGCAGTTGCAAAAAAGATCCAGTCTGCCTGTAGTCCAAAATCTTCATCATGTTAACACAAATTCGCCATATTCTTTTTATTTTTATACTGTGATGCGGCTCCGTCACTAAAGTAATGAATTAAATTTGATATCTGACCTTTTCCTTGCGAAAATAGTCAGTTCTGCTCATAAAGCTATGAACATACAGATAAGTGTAGTTATGTGTATGTGTACTTCAAATATTAACTCTTCCTTATTTGACGAAACTTAATAAAACGCCTTTACGATAAGAAATCCCACAATTTATTGGCATATAAGCATTTATTTATAAATTAACAACTTAGCCGTATTAATATTGTTGTGCAAATATTTACGGTTTTTAAAAATCCTAACTTATTTCCTAGCAAAAAACCGGTATAAAATCTAGATGCCATGTAAATTTAAGTTTATGATCTATCATTTGAAGTCTTCGGTCTAATAGGAAAGTCAGAATTGTAGTCTGAAAATTCCGAAAATTAACATATTTATACAAAATTTCAGTGTCCCGGAACCCCGTTCTGGAGCATACTGAAATAGTATTTTTTCTACTCCTGTACTTTTATTAGTCTTTTACATAGTCACGAACACTATTATAAGAACATAGATAATATGACTTAGGGATGTAAGGGAGCAAAATGCCATCTTCTCGCACCCAGCCAACCTCACCTGCCCGCGGTGCATCCTGCCGACCAACAAACGAGGCTCTGGCGACCGACTTATGGCGGTATAACCATCGAATTAGGGTAGCTAAATACCACAGACTGGGGACGGGCAGCAGCGTCACCGGTGCGAAGAGCTATACCCTGCGATCGCCAACCCGCCTGCCCAGCGTGGCGATTAGGGCACACCCTCCAATGGCTGCACACCACGAACCACGGCCCCCAGTTCCCGGCCGCCCTGCTATTCCTGATCACGGCGGCGGTCACGGTAACGGCAGGGTAGGGGGTGCGAAGAATCCCCGGGTTACGGATGGCCGCCAAAAACAATTGACATTGGCGACGTATAACGGACGGACGTTACGGCTCGACGAACACCTGGCACAACTCGAGGAAGAACTCGGAAGGATAAGGTGGCACATTCTTGGGCTATCCGAAGTCCGAAGAGAGGGAGAGGACACCGTAACCCTTGATTCAGGCCACCTAATGTACTTTCGAGAGGGAGACCAGCTATCCCAGGGTGGCGTAGGGTTCTTGGTCAATAAAACCCTTTCTGACAACGTTGTGGAAATTTCGAGTGTGTCGAGCAGGGTTGCATACCTCATAATAAAGCTCACCAAGAGGTATAGCCTCAAGGTGGTACAGGTTTATGCACCGACCTCGGCACACTCAGACGAGGTGGTGGAGGATATGTTTGAGGACATATCAAAGGCCTTACACTCCACCACCAAAGCACATTACAACGTTGTCATGGGGGACTTCAACGCTAAAGTGGGAGTACAGAATCGCAGTGAATCGATAGTAGGATCCCACGGTTTTGGTTGCAGAAACCATAGGGGGCAAATGCTTGTCAACTTCCTGGAAAAAGAGGGGCTTTTCCTAATGAACTCTTTCTTTAAGAAGAAGCCCCAGAGGAGGTGGACATGGCAGAGCCCCGATACTACAACGAAAAATGAGATTGACTTCATCATAGCGGACAAGAGGCATATATTCAGAGACGTCTCAGTGATCAACAGGTTTAATACCGGAAGTGATCACCGACTTGTCCGAGGCTCTCTGAATATCAACTTTAAGCTTGAACGTGTCCGTTTGATGAAGTCTAGGCTCCGACCAAACATGCTCCAAACTATAGTGGGATCTGAAACATTCCAGTCAAATCTGGAGCAGCGATTTACTGCCGTGGAAACCACAAATGTCGTTGACATTGATCAGGCCCTCGAAAATGTGGTGGGAGTCCTCAGGGAGGAAGGTGTTAAATTTTGCACGATGCAGCGTAAGGGCAGGAAGTCCAAATTTTCGACTGAAACTCTCGAACTTATGAGGGAACGACGAGAAGACCCACCCGTCACTCCGTCAGAACGTCGAGCTCTCAACAAGAAGATTGGCAAACTGGTGCGATACGACCTCCGATCCATCAATACACGTTCTATTGAACGAGCGATTGAGCAGAATCGGGGGTCGAAAGTTTTTGTCCAGTCTCTTGGGAGGAGCCATCTGATGAAGTTGACCACTGCCAGTGGAGTAATCGTTGCTTCTAAGCCGGGGGTTCTTTCGGAAGTTGAGGACTTCTACAGCCGTTTATACGCCTCGCACGCATCCCCACCTGATCCCGAAAATGAGGACCCCAGAGCCCCATTAACCCGTCACTATACTGAGGACTTGCCAGAGATAAGCCTACACGAAATCGAGATGGCTCTTAAACAGCTTAAAAATGGGAAAGCTCCCGGGGAGGACGGTGTTACAACTGAGCTCCTTAAAGCAGGAGGCACACCTGTGTTAAGGGAGCTCCAGAAAATCTTTAACACCGTTCTCTTCGATGGAAGAACCCCAGAGGCGTGGAGTAGGAGCATTGTCGTGCTGTTCTTTAAGAAGGGTAATAAAACCCTTATAAAGAACTACCGACCCATTTCACTCCTAAGCCACGTCTACAAGCTGTTTTCAAGAGTCATCACGAACCGCCTTGCACGAAGACTTGACGAATTTCAACCCCCGGAGCAGGCCGGGTTTCGAGGAGGATACGGCACCATAGACCACATTCATACAGTGCGGCAAATTATACAAAAGACCGAGGAGTATAATCAGCCCCTGTGCATAGCATTTGTGGACTACGAGAAGGCCTTTGACTCTATCGAAACCTGGTCAGTTCTGAAGTCCATGCAACGATGCCAAGTAGACTGGCGATATATCCAAGTGTTGAGATGTCTGTATAACGCCGCAACTATGGCCGTCCAAGTACAGAACCAGTGGACTAGACCTATCCGCCTGCATCGAGGTGTGAAACAAGGGGATGTAATCTCCCCGAAATTGTTCACAAATGCACTCGAGGATATGTTTAAGACGCTGGTCTGGAAAGGGCGTGGCATTAACATAAACGGCGAGTACATCTCACACTTGCGATTTGCAGACGACATCGTCATTATGGCCCGAACGTTGCAGGATTTACAACATATGTTGAATGACCTAGCTGATTCTTCTCAACGCATCGGTCTCCGCATGAACTTGGACAAAACCAAGATTATGCTCAATGAGCATGTCATGCGGGGACCGATTGTAGTACAGGGCGATGCTCTTGAAGTTGTTAAAGAATATGTTTACCTAGGGCAAACTCTGCAGTTGGGTAAAAACAACTTCGAGAAGGAGGCCAACAGAAGAATACAGCTGGGTTGGGCAGCATATGGGAAATTGCGTCAAGTTTTCACGTCGACTATTCCACAGAGCTTGAAGACTAAAGTCTTCAATCAGTGCGTCCTACCTGCCATGACATACGGAGCCGAAACGTGGACACTTACGAAAGGGCTGGTTCACAAATTTAAAGTCGCTCAGCGAGCTATGGAGAGGGCTATGTTGGGAGTTTCTCTGAAGGATCGGATCCGTAATGAGGTGATCCGACAGAGAACCAATGTTATTGACGTAGTCCATCGAATTAGCAGCTTGAAGTGGCAGTGGGCCGGCCATTTGTGCCGCAGAACCGATAATCGCTGGAGTTATCGTATTCTTGAGTGGAGACCGCGAATCGGCAAACGTAGTGTAGGACGCCCTCAGACTAGGTGGAGTGACGATCTTCGCAAGGTGGCTGGCAAGAGCTGGATGAGAGTGGCCACGAATCGTGCTCGTTGGCGTGCAATGGGAGAGGCCTATGTCCAGCAGTGGACTAGTGTGGGCTGATGATGATGATGATGAATATGACTTCAGAAAAGTCTATAACTCTATTCCCCATAACTAACAGCTCTCGGTGTCGTAAATTCGCCCTAACGATACGCCACAGATTACTAAGTGTAGCCTGTTAATCATATTTTAACGATTGTGAAATAGGGACTATAAAACACCTAATGTTTTGAGAAATGATTTCAGTTATCTGATTGGTCGATTTTAAAATAGCTGTATTCTGATTGGTTGATACGAATTACAAAGTTTTTTTAAAAGATTTAAATTTGTTAAAGAGAAACACGTACCTAAAAGAACCTATCGTTCCGTTTGACAGTCGATGTGTATTGTGATTGGTGGATTTAATTTAGTGAAGTATTCTGATTGGTCAAATTAAAATGTTTTGGAATTGTAAATAATTATTTTTTCCATTCCGTCAATTTAAAAACAAAGTAAACCATAGACACATATTTTGTCATTTTCTTGTTTCCCGCTCGTTTGTTGTTCTTTACTTCGTTCGTTCGTTTGTAAGTTTTTTCGCTTAATTTTGCATTTCATTTGAAACCTAGTCGTAGAAAAAGTATTGTATGCAACGGTGTATAACTAAGTCAAAAAACACTCGTGGCGCTTTCCTTTACGATGTTCGCCTTCGGCTCACATCGTAACTCACGCCACTCATATATTTTGACCTCTCTTATACAACTATTGCATAAACTACTATTTCGTAATCGTGTTATAATAGAGAGCTTTTTAGTCGAGTACCGTGTTTAGGCCACGAAGCTTGCTGAGTGGCCTAAGTAAGGTACGAGATTAAAAAGCTTAATTATGACACTATTGTGAACAATAATTTTTGTACGAGTTCATTAAAATTAATAATGTAAGTCATTAATACGAGTATATAAGAAAACTAAAAGTAGATTTTTGACAGATGATGCGACGCTGCTACGTTCCGAAACGACACAGATTGGCAATTTTGTATCGGATCGAGGCTCCTTAAACAAGGACACATAATATAATTATGGAAATCCGAAGTTCTATTTTCAAATTTTTTTCGGTTGTCTAGAGCGTATCGAAATAGTTATTTCGGTTGTCTAGAGCGTATCGAAATAGTTATTTCGGTTGTCTAGAGAGTATCGAAATAGTTATTTCGGTTGTTTCGGAAGTAACATCTAGACTATTCAACGATGAAAAGAGTGACGTTACAGTATTCTCTATGAAATCGTAATACACACATTTTAATCGACGAGTACAAAAAGATATTATTAATCATTGTTGAACCGGTGGTTAGTAAGCTACAATTTAAAATAAACATAATTGTTAGCAAAAGTTTCTAAGCAGAGTTTGAACCTAGTTTATAGGAGTAAGAATATGACACCAAACCAAACTTCCAATGAGTGCCAATGGTAAAAAAAAAACCTATTTATGGACGAGAAGGTACTTTGCTCAGCCGATATCGGGAGGTTAAGTTTATGACGATCCGTAAACTCCCGGGCCACATTACGCCCGACAAGCATAGTGGCCGCACAACGATTGGGTTTTGGGGGTGGATGTGTTGTATGTATGTATGTATGTAAACACTTTATTGTACACAAAAAAAAAACAGAAAATCTAATACAATACAGAGTTAGAATGTACAAAGGCGAACTTATCCCTTTAAGGGATCTCTTCCAGCTAACCTTTGGGTGATTGAGTAAAATAAGAAAGCAGAATGCGGCAGACATTATTTAGTACAAAACAAAGTTTACAGAAACGGCGTTAACAAAATTTTAGACCTTGTTAATAAATACTAACAGAGATATATAAAAGTAAAAATAAATAATAAACATAAAAACAATTAAATACACAAACTTATATATATATACCTACACATATACATCATAAATATACAATACATATAATATATATAAGAATAAATATAAACATAAAAAAAAAAAAAAAAAAAATTAACAAAGGATAGTACACAGTTATAAGGAGTCAAGCCAGTATGTCCTCAATCTTCCTTGTAGAGATGCGACCGATTGCGATTTCCTAAAATCAGAAGGGAGCCGGTTCCACAGTCTAACAGAGTGCACCGAAAAGGATTTGGAGTAAGTTTTAGACGTATGTGCTGGGAAGGCAAGAGAAAGGTTAGCACTCGACCGCAAGCGATTCTGAGAACTGCTTGCTGAAGCTAAACCTCTCGGAAAGGTAAGAGGGAGAGTGAGGCAAAAACGAAATGTTGAAAAGCAACGACAGGACATGGACATTTCTGCGAAAACGGATCGGTAGCCATTTTAACTGAGCGCGGAAGTGGGATACGTGGTCATATTTCCGCAGGCCGTAAATAAAGCGAATACATACATTTTGCAGACGTTCTAACTTATCCAGCAGTTCTTCTGATACTTCGAGATATGCGACGTCGCCGTAGTCGAGGAGGGGAAGAAGAAGGGATTGCGCTAAAGTAATTTTGGTTTTGTGCTTTGTGTTCCCTTTACTCCTGTATGTTCAACTATCGGTTCAACCAGTTGAACATATTGGACGATTTTTTTCCAATTATTTTAACTTCAAAAGCTAGTTGAACTTTTTGGACTGAAAATTGCAATAAGTTAAATGGCAGTATTTTTATTAAATATGTATAAAACAAGGGTTAAGAAAAAAACAAACTTCCTTCCATGAATTTTCAAACAGGCATAATTAAAATTGTCGATACTAAATAATAAGTACCAGGATATCAGAAATAGAGGTACATAAAGACTGTAAACGACAAAATCCGGTCATGCATGCTCTCGTGTATCTTTGCGATGAAATCGTATTTTCAAGCAGTTTTTTTTTAATATGTTGTAATATAATGAAATAAAATCGTATCATAATGTATGGGTATGTGTGAGTTTTCACCGAATATATTCTATCATACCTTTCATCTCCTGTACAGCGTTTTTTGACAATCTTCACTCGCTTCCTGCTTCTACGCTATAACTGTATTTTTATTGTTACAAGCAGTTTTACCCACAATAGAATGTCGTCTTACGAAAAAAATACTTTTTGAAACTCATTTCTATTTGTACAGGAAGACTTTTTACTCCAAGCACTGAAAGTTGTTTTTGTATGGGAGGCATTTATTTGTCAAAAAGTCAAATTCGCTAAAGTTAAAAAACCTCAGAACTATCTTAATCTGAATATAATTAGGAAAGTTTTATCTATTGTGGTAAGATAATTTAATAAGGTATAATTTGGCTTGTATAATTAAAAATAGTAAAATGTTTTAAAACGGAGAATTTGGTAAAGACTGTCAGAAGATCGTGTACAAAAAAATTAAGGTTCTGTGGATTTTAATATAAGGGTCTAAGTCACAGACGCTCTAACATTTTATTATGATTGTATTTTTATTATGTAGTTTGATAACTACTGACTACGAGTATTACAAAAAAGTGCTGCTTGAAAATTAGCATTCATTAAATAATACACCTGATCATGCATGGCCGGATTTTATCGTGTACAGTCTTTAATGTACATTATATCCCACCAAAAACATAAATGTGAATAAAGGAGCCAAGTTCAATATTAAGAATAAGCGTGGTTGTCAATTTCGCCGACAAAAGAATTGAGATCTAAATGGGTGCCAAGTTCAGTAGGAAATCCTAAAATAAAATGTTTTCTTAAGTACATACAATTTCTTATTTTTTCTACTACAACAATGTTTGCTATATAAAAGTATAACTTCTTTAATTTGAACACTAATTATTTACACAAAGCAGATAACTTAGGATAAATTGATGCTCAAGACTTGACTTTAAGTTTAAAAGCGGCGTGCATTTACGTAAAAAAACTATAACGCAAATATTTATTATAACTTGGCATTAAGGCCATAGACAAACGTCACATAGATGAAACAAAAAATGTGTGGCGGGAAGCTAAATTTGTTGTGTTGCGGTTGAAAATTCGATTAGTTGTTGGTAAATAATTAAACAATGTCTTAGAGTAGTGATAGTGACAATCAAATAATGATTTCGACTGAGACTTTGAGATGGGAAAAAGTTCGAAAATTTTAATTGAGCAGATATTGCCGCCTAAATCGAAGAAAATGTGAGAAAATCTATCTCAGCACATAAGAAAGTTTTATGATTTGGATGAACCAAAAAACCGTAAACACGTTTGTAGAGTGTGTTTTTTTGAGCAATATTGACGAACTGCCGAAGAAATTACAGCCGCCAACCCTCTGGAGCATTTATTCAATGTTAAAATGTACCGTGCAGTTGACACATGACGATAATTTCAAAATTAATTAAATTTTCTTGTGTATACTTATTTCTTGTTTTATTTTCTTGCAATCAAAGTGAAAAGCAGAGTGTAAAATTCGAGCATAAAGCCCATTTTACCCTCGACGTGACTATGAACCCTCGCCGTACCGGCTCGGGTGGCTATATGCACTTCTCGGATAAAATGGCTCGTTTTATGCTCTTGTTGTACAATCTACTATTGAAAAGTTTATCTTTTCTGGAGATTGGGAGAACTAAGCTTCCAAAGATACCTCTGCACTATGCTTTTCTAACGAATGCTTTATTGACCTTAATTATTTTAGCTTGTTTCCTTACTGTTGTAATGATATAGTAAGAGCCGCTGATCAAAGCAGACAGAAAAACTTCTTTTACGGCATTGATTATAGCGAAATCGAAGTCGCACTTAAATAATTATATTCTCAAATTCAATCTGTCCTTCAACAGATTGAATATCCTAGCGTACGTCTCCTGAGATTTGTTTGGTTGCATCATTCGTTGTGTCGTTGTTTCTGCTAATGTTAATGTAAACAGTAAAGATCTGATAAAACGGGTGGGGAGTTCTTTGAAAAGTTTCATCGCCATACTTCATTTTGGTTTTATTGTCATTATGGAGTAATTTTCTGACTTGGTGAGTCGAAAAAACCAGGATCTTCTCTCCCATACCATCTGCAATGACAAGGAAATTGTCAGATATCAGTTGAGGAAGTTTAACATCGGCCAACCGATTGAATTCAGTAATATTTTGATTTAAAATATTATGGCTTTTTCTATAAAGGGAACTTTCTTTTTCCTCAAATGATTTTTGGCGATTACCTACCTACTACTGGAGTGCGACCTCGACTGTGCGAAGTACTATGTGCGACATTTCGAATGAACGATCGACAGTACAGTTGTGCGAAGTGAGTGTGCGACGTATCATGGTTCAACAATACAAATGAACGACAGATTTTTGTGCAAAGTTTCATTGTGCTATACGACACCGGACACTGTCTGATAATAGTAATATATACAACTATGTTTGTGCGAATTCTCACTGTGCGAACATACTATTTTGCGACAGTACCTTAGTGCGACATGACAAAAGAGTGAAAGAGTTAATGAGTTAGGGTTCTGATCATAAAATTCGACTCCTTTAAACGAGATGAGGATATAACATAACTATCTATAACGATAAAAAACCGTGTTTCGGTAATTTTAACCGTGTGAGTTCTTGAGTACTTAAATCGGAGCCGTCGATGAGTTTTTATAACATAATTAAAGTTATAAAAACTCATCGACGGCTCCGATATTGCGTCCGTATCAAATATATCCCATATCTTTTTTAGGTTCTGTACCAAAATGATAAATAATAAACGCTAACGAGTATAGTGAAACTTCTAAATAGATACCTACCGCAAATAAAATACAACATAAATTAAAAAGTCTTTTATTTGTTACATATAATAGGTACCTTCAACAAAATTAAATTTCTGGCTCTAGTATTCATTAAAAACAAAATACAATATCAGGACAACTCATACGTTGACCACAGCTTTGGCATATCGTCGATGATAATAATATGAATATAACCGAATATTGATGTCGCAGATAAATATTTTGCATATTGTTTAGGTGGCATAAAGTTATACTTTTCTGGCAACAACAGCTTGTTTGTGTTACGGTTTCTAATTTAACCTAATTTAACCTAACCTAACCAACGTTTCTAAGAAAAAAACCGGACAAGTGCCGAATTCCGCCAATCAAAACTATCTCCAAAAAAGCACTAGCAAAAGAGCGTATGTTAATACGTTCTTTAGTTGAGAAGCGTTTCAGCCATAACGGTGTATCCAATCATGTTGGAAATGAAGTTGAAAGTGTCCGTGAATTGTATTCAGCTACCGGAAAGGTTTTTGGGCAGCATTTAAATGTACCATCAGATATGGAGATTGATTCAGCAACATGATATTTTCCGCTGTCGAAAAAAGGACAGTCAGTTCACCGTTGTAATTAAAATCAGCTATCAAAAATGATCGGTTACTAATTTTGTACATATCTTCGGATATAAATACTTCTTCAATGGCTTGGGGAATTTTGGGTTGAACAGCAGCTCTAGACCTATGTATCACCAAACGCATGATAAAAGATAAAATATGTTTATTCAGTAACTAGGCGCACGGACACTTTCATATGTCAACAATCTACCAGCGCTTCGCAAGAGACTACTGCTGAGAAGAAACGCCGCAAGAAACTCAACTGTCAGTCGTTTTTTTAAATATACTCGTACAATTATAAAACTTAACCTAGCATTATACAAAACATCATCATCATATCAGCCTGTTGCAGTCCACTGCTGGACATAGGCCTCCCCCAAGGAGCGCCACCGCGCACGATCTCCCGCCCTTTGCATCCAGTCACTGCCAGCTGCCTTCTTCTGGTCATCGGTCCTTCTAGCCGGGGGGCGTCCTACACTACGTTTGCCTAAGCGTGGTCTCCATTCGAGAACCTTCCTGCTCCACCTCTCGTCGGTTCTGCGACAGACATGGCCAGCCCACTGCCACTTCAGCTTGCTACATTTTTGGACTATATCAGTCACCTTAGTCTTATGTCGTATGATCTCGTTCCGGATCTTATCCCTTAATGAGATCCCCAACATAGACCTTTCCATAGCACGCTGAGTGACGTGCAGTCGGTGGGCCAACTTGACTGTCATGTTCCACGTTTCGGCTCCGTAGGTTAAAACTGGTAGGACGCATTGGTTAAACACCCGGCTTTTCAGGCACTGCGGCAGTGTCGACGTGAAGATATGACGCAGTTTCCCAAATGCTGCCCAACCAAGCTGCACTCTTCTGGCGATTTCCCGCTCGAAGTTGTCTCTACCGATCTGTAGTACTTGCCCAAGGTAGACGTACTCTTTGACAACTTCGAGCGTAGTGCCCTCGACGGAAATTGGTTCCGGGATGACATGTTCGTTGAACATTACCTTCGTTTTGTCCAAATTCATCCCAAGCCCCACTCGTCTCGAGGCAGCGTTAAGACTGTGCAGCATTTTTTGCACATCCTGCAGCGATTCTGCCATAATAACTATGTCATCGGCAAAACGAAGGTGCGTAAGATATTCGCCATTTACATTGATGCCCAGTCCGTTCCAATCCAGCGTCTTGAACACATCCTCCAGTGCGTTGGTGAACAGTTTCGGAGATATAACATCTCCCTGTCTAACACCTCGGAGCAGCTGGATGGGTTTTGTTCGGTGGTTTTGTACTTGGACGGACATCGATGCCATACTGTACAGGCTTCTTAGCACCTTCACGTACCGCCAATCGACTTGGCATCGCTGCAAGGATTCCAGAACAGCCCCGGTTTCGACCGAGTCGAAGGCTTTCTCATAGTCCACAAAGGCCAGGCACAGGGGCTGGTTATACTCTTCGGACTTCTGTATAACCTGCCGCACCGTGTGGATGTGGTCTATGGTACTGTAGCCTTTGCGAAACCCAGCCTGTTCCGGTGGCTGGAAAGCGTCAAATCTTGCGGAAAGACGGTTTGTGATGACCCTCGAGAACAGCTTGTAAACGTGACTCAGGAGCGTGATTGGTCTATAGTTTTTCAGGAGATTTTTGTCTCCTTTCTTGAAAAACAATGCCACCACGCCCCGACTCCACGCTTCCGGAGTTGTCCCACTGGCTATGATGGAATTGAAGAGCCTCTTAAGTTCGCCAAGCACAGGTTGGCCTGCAGCTTTTAAGAGCTCAGTTGTGATTCCGTCTTCGCCGGGAGTCTTCCCATTACTAAGCTGTCCGAGGGCCGCCTCAATCTCATCCTCCTCCACGTCTGGGAGATCTTCAGTGAAGTGGCGGGTAAGCTTGGCTCTTGGGTCGTTCGCGTCGGGCTGCGGCTGTAGGGAATGCAATGCGTACAATCGGCCGTAAAAGCCTTCGATTTCGGCCCGAATCTCCGGAACCGATGAGACGATTCTGCCATCCGAGGTTTTCAGCTTTGTCAGGTGACTTTTCCCCAGTCTTTTAGTGAAGACTTTCGACCCCCGATTCTGCTCAATCGCCTCCTCTATGAGGCGAGTATTGTAGCTGCGGAGGTCGCGTCTCACCAATCTCCGGATCTTTTTATGGGTACCAGACAAGGCTTCCTCTGGCCTTTCCCGACGACGTTTCATCAGTTTCAAGGTCTCGCCCGAAAGTTTGGCCTCTCGGCACGCTCGCTTTCCCTTAAAGTGCCTGTTTCCCACTTCGCGTATGACTCCAATCACACCATCAAGGTCCCTGTCCACGTCCTCAGTAGTTTCCAAAGCAGCGAATCGGTTTCGGAGCTCCAACTGGAATGTTTTGGAGTCTTGGCCGGCCTGGACCAGTGTCGGACGAAGAGTCGACCTCATCATGCGGCTTCTTTCCAGCTTGATGTTGATATTTAGGGTGCCTCTTACCAGTCGGTGGTCGCTACCGGTGTAAAACCTATTTACCACAGAGACATCACTAAATATATGCTTCTTGTCCGTCATGATGAAGTCTATCTCATTCTTCGTCTTACCATCGGGGCTTAGCCAGGTCCACTTTCTCTGGGGCTTCTTCTGGAAAAAGGTGTTCATGCAGAAGAGCCCCTGCAAACTCAGAAAGTTTACCAGCATTCGCCCCCTGTGGTTCCTGGTTCCATAGCTGTGCCGTCCTACACACGATTCGTCGCGTTCCTGTACCCCTACTTTGGCGTTGAAGTCGCCCATGACAACGGTGAAGTGGGTCTTGGTTGTATGATGTATGGCCTTAGATATATCTTCATACATGGCCTCAACCACATCATCTGAATGCCCTGTCGACGTCGGCGCATATACCTGTATGACTTTGAGGGAGTACCTCTCAGTCAGTTTTAGTACAAGGTACGCTACCCGGGTCGACACGCTGGATATCTCCAACACGTTGTCACGGAGATCTTTGTGGACAAGGAAACCTACGCCACCTTGGGAGAGTTGGTCTCCCTCTCGGAAGGAGAAAATGTGGCCAGATTCCAGGGTGATCGTGTCCTCCCCCTGTCTTCGAACTTCCGACAACCCTAGAATATGCCATCTGATGTTTTTAAGCTCTTCCTCGAGTTCGACCAGGCCTTCATCCAGCCGTAGACTGCGTCCGTTATACGTTGCCAAGGTCAGTGGTTTGTGGCAGCCGTCCGTAGCCCGGGGATTCTTCGCACCCCCTGCCCTACCGTAACCGAGGCCGCTGCCGTGACCCAGAATAGTAGGGCGGCCGGGAACTAGGGGCCGTGGTTTTTGTCTCCTATTCATGAGGGGTACATGCCCGTACTCACCACGCTGGGTACTTAAACAAAACAATTAGACACAATAAGAACACACAATAAGAACAACACAATAATAACATACAATAAGAAGTAAATAAATTCACGCGTAGTTGAGCAGGAAAATGTGTCAAAGCTCAGGATTTTCACCAGAACTAATTAGTAGTAATAGAAAAGTAAAAATTATAAAAATTCAACTTAACGATGATGGTGCAAGACAACTACGAAAAAAAGTTTCGATAGGTACATTCTCCTACAGAAACCATGTCCCCTCTAGACAATATTCAATGTTTGCATATTTTTTATGACTAAGTTATTTATTATTAAGTTATTTGGCCGTTTAGGTTATTTAGGCCAAGCATTTTTATCTGATAGATAGTCCTCGACCCTATAGTAAGCTTTAGACATCAGCGACTTTTTCAAGTACCTAAGTTTTAAGTACTGGAAACGGTAACTTTAAAACTTCGTCAGGTAATTTATTATAGAAATTCTGACGTAGCAGTGGTAAGTATCTCGGTGACCCGTAGAGGAAGAATATTAAAGGTGGTAAATTAGTAAATAAAACAATCTTTAAAATAGAATTGTTGTTTTAAATAAAAGAAATTGAAAAATAATATAGCAAGACACGGGACCCGTGTCTTGTGTTAACGAAAGATAATCTGAGAGTCCTCTCATGGATCGATATAAAAATGGATCATAAACAATTTTGAATTTAGAAAGATTAAAACGAAATGAAAGAGTGGCCAGGAACGTAAAAAGGAGGTTGTAACAACCTCGTTACAATACCCGGGCTGGCTTGGAAAGAAAAATCCTGAGCTTGGAGTGAAGGATTTTTCTTTTACATACTTAGAATCGTATATTAAAAAAAATGAACTTAATTTAATTGGTGGTGGTTGAGATGGATGATGAGGTGAGTGAGGTGAGAATGTAATATATAGTGGGTATGTACAGTGGGAAGCAATCTATTACTTTAATTTTATTCCTTTCATTCATCATTCAATCAAAGTTATGGTCGCATAAGTCGCAGCTCATAACACTATTCATGTAGAGTATTGTCTTATAAATTAGGTAGAGATATACTCCATAGAAGGTCCCGTAATGGTGTAGGCTTTTTAAAAGATCAGTCACCAACCGCTGATGTAATTTAAGATGATAAAGTACCTATATACAAGTATTCTATAAAATAAAATAAATTCTCACTAAGAGAATCATGACGATGTAAAGTTTTAAATATGAGTAATCAACCGCTTCAGGGTTAAAAAGAAAACACGACTAACGACTTATTTAGAGAGTAGTCAGCCGTCAGCCGTTCTATAAGAAAAGTAAACACTAAGCTAAGTATTTTTTTTTTTTTGTTAGTAAATATCTTTATTTATTATGAACTTATTTTAATGATTATTATAAAAAACATACAAGGAAATTAAAAAATAAATAAAACTGTTAACTAAAACATATCAAAACCCTGCAAATCTCCCGCTCGGGGCAGCGTCCCTAAAATGCTTGCAGCATTACCCCGCTGCACGGCCGTTGGGCAAAAAAAGACCCGGCCCTGGGATCGCCAGAGACGCCAACCAATTTATCCGAAACTTCGTGGATTAATTTTTTAGTGTCGGACGACCACGGCCCTAAGGTTTCTATTGCAACTGCCGCAAATACGTAATCGTTTGTTAAGAAAGCGTATTTGCGGCACTTTACAGTCTGAGCGTGGTCAGCGGCAGTCCCTGGCTTACGTGCAGAGCCCTGTACGCATGACGGTGCCAACGTATCGGTGCACGTTATGTCCCACACCAAGGGCTTGCCTAACCGCCAAGGCACTAATGTACATCCGTCAGGTCTCTTTCCATCCAGAATTTTATTTTTTTCTTTCCAGCTAAGTAATTATTTTGCTCTAAATATAGAACAAATTTAAAATATGAAAATAATGCTTTAGTGAATGAACGTGAATAATTAATGATACTTATAATAGACTTAGATTATAAATTATACCTAAATAGAGAAAAAGAGAAAAGTATTTCGAGAGATTGGTATTTATATTAACTGGTTAATGTTTTTGGAGTTTGGTTATGTCTCTAACGTGCCAACGTCCTAGAGGTTAACCAAACAAATCTGAAAGTTCGTAAACAAGGGATGAAATCTTTTTAGTAATAATGCATTTAATAAATTTAGGAGCGAGTTTAGCCGAATGGTATTTATCTGAAGAACTAATGGTATAGTTTCGTCTCGAAACTATATCATTTTCTTTAAAGTCTATCTTCTGATGATGTTTATTGTAAGACTTTGCATTAATTTGGTGAGCATGGTGAAGACGGTCTTGTACTTCAGAAAGAATTGGGCTAAGGGAACCTAAATTATCAGCAAATTCGTCTCGGGGAGCAAATATAATGTCAGATGAAAGGTCTTTTGTCTTATAAATGGAACCACAAGTAACTGGTTCTCGACCGAAAACAAGAAAAGCTGGGGTGTATTTATTTAGTAGATTCATTAACTGAGGTGTTAATTGCGAATTGGATCTTGTGTATGTTCAAGTCCCATGATTATCGTTTACAAATGAAGAAATCGCTGTAATGATGGTTTTATTATAACGCTCTACTGTATTGACCTGAGGACAATAACGAGGAGTATAATGAATCTTGGGTATTTTATAAAATTTAAAGAGGTCTGTTATTTCATGACTCGTGAATTGAGGACCATTGTCTAATATAATGGTTTCTGGAATACCATATGTCATGAAAACGGAGTCTTCTAAAATGTGCTTTATAGCAGAAGATGTGGAGTTTTTTAATGGAAAAATAAGGCAATATTTAGAAAAACAACATGTTACTACAAAAATATATCTATTATGTTTGAAAGTTTTTGGTAGAGGACCTATAAGATCTATGGATAAACATTGAAAAGGACGGGAGCATTGTTTAGGTTTACCCATTAAACCGATTTTTGGCTGATTTTGATATTTGTAAGCCAAACAAGTTTCACATTTAGAAATTAAATTAGATACGTCTCTATACTTTCCGGGCCAAAAGTATTTTTCTTTTAGCCTTTGATAAGTTTTGAAGGTGCCAAAATGAGCACAAGTTGGTGTTGAATGATTTTCGGTTATTATTGGGATTCTATATTCTTTTGGAATGACTTGTTTCCAATTGTAATCTGATCTCAAAGGGGTGTTAGAACGGGAGTATTTATATAGGTTTTTATTAGTGACCGACCGAAACATGTTATTTTGCCGAAACCGAAACCGAAACCGAACCTTTTAAAAAAAAAAAGTCCTTAAAAAGTCGAAAAAATGTTAGTAAGCCCGTTTTTTTCTAAAACTACAGGTAACAGGTTTCTACTTTCAAAGATTTATCACAATGAAATTTCAGCACAGTTACAGAGGTTCTGTTTGAAAATTTAACTACCCTATAAAGTGAAAAAAATACATTATTTGTAACACAAAGTTAGCGATTTTTTACGATGTTGTAAGTTTCGGCGCGGCCGAAGGGTTCGGCCGTTTTTGGCCGAAACGAAACTCGGGCCGAAACTTGATTTTTTGGCCGAAACTGGCCGAAACCGAAACCGAAACCGAAATTTCGGTCGGACACTAGTTTTTAGTAACGATAATATAATCTGGGGTGGAGGTGGGATTTGAACTACAGCTCGAGTAGAGAGATATATACCATGTGTCATCTGTATGAGAACTTGAATAAGTTATAGAACTTATTGGAACGGTTCTTGATACATAGGCGACACTGAAAGTTTTTAGAATAGACCACTTATAATTCCTTTAGAAAAAAAAACTATTTGAATTTAAAAAATGGAACTCTTCGAAAGTCTAACGCAGTCAACTTTTTTAATCTGTCATTTGTTTTGTAATTTTGGCGGCAGTTTGAAAATAGAGTGTTTGCTTAAAAATGAATTTAACACGCGAGCATTTTCGTGCCATGATTTTTTACGACTTTCGTTGCGGACTAAATCAAAAACAAAGTTATGAAAGACTTAAGTTAGCATTTAATAATGAAGCCCCATCTATTGCTACTATTTATAACTGGTTCAATGAATTTAAAAGAAACCGTACTCAGCTCAGTGACGCTGAACGAGAAGGTCGTCCCTCTACGGCGGTGACCGAGGAAAACATTGACGCTGTGCGGCTCATTATTGAAGAGGAGAAACGAACGACATACCAGCAAATACGGACATCATTAGGGATTGGCATGAGT
Organism: Acleris laterana; assembly: GCA_963966035.1. Lineage (NCBI taxonomy): Eukaryota > Metazoa > Arthropoda > Insecta > Lepidoptera > Tortricidae > Acleris > Acleris laterana. Next base: position 21,436,280 of record OZ014438.1, read on the forward strand.
CAAGTTCAAAAAATTTTACATGATCACCTGCAAGTGAGAAAGCTTTGTGCTAGGTGGATACCGCACAATTTGAGCGAAGAACAAAAACTCTGCCGTGTGAATTGGTGTCGCCAAATGATAGAAAAATTCAACAGTGGTCTATCAAATTCAGTTTTTGACATCGTCACAGGCGATGAAAGTTGGATTTATTGCTATGAGCCCGAGACTAAACGACAATCAGCTCAATGGGTCTTCCCTTTCGAGGAATTACCAACAAAAGTGAAACGAGGACGCAGTGCTGAAAAAAAGATGGTTGCCTGTTTTTTTGGTAAATCGGGTCATTATGCTACTGTACTACTAGAAAATAAAAGAACTGTTACTGCTGACTGGTACGTGAATAAATGTTTACCAATCGTTCTACAAAAAATTAAAGAACGACGCCCTCGCAGCAGAGTAATCCTCCATCACGATAACGCTCCAGCCCACGCCTCCAGACAAACAAATCAATTTTTGAGTTCTGAAAATATTGAATTGATGGGTCATCCGCCTTACAGCCCCGACCTTGCACCTTGCAATTTCTATTTATTCGCAAAAATCAAGGATAAACTCAGAGGAATATCTTTTATGAATGCAGAAGAGGCTGTAGCGGCGTTCCAAACGGCGGTAGAAGAGGTGCCTAAAGAAGGATGGGCTGAATGCTTTACTCAATGGTTTTATCGAATGAACAAGTGTATCGATTGTTGTGGAGAATACTTTGAAAAGCAATAAAATAGTTTACATCTTTATATCATGTTTAATTTTTGAGATTCTAAAAACTTTCAGTGTCACCCACGTAGGGTATCAGGAATTAAATGGTCTTTACCCCGTTTATGATTTATTTCAAAGTTAAAAGTTGATAACCGAATACTCCATCTGGCTAAACGTCCAGTTGGATTATCGAGGTGAAGAAACCACTAAAGAGCTGAGTGATCAGTAATATATGGTGAACTTTTGACCATTGTCCAGGTAACATCGCCAATGTTCAAGTGATAAGATAACGCTCAAGAGTTCTCTCTCTGTAATATAGAATAGTTTTTTTGTGCATTGGTTAGAGATTTACTCATATATGCTATGGGTCTTTCAACGCCATCTAGCTCCTGTGTGAGCATACTGCCGATTCCGTATCCGGACGCGTCAGCATGGACAGCAAAAGGTTTGGAGTAGTCAGGACAAGCTAGAATTGGAGTGGAGACTAAAGCTTCTTTAATAAAGATGAAGGCTTCATTAGCTTCAGAGTTCCATTTGAAAGGAGGTGATTTCTTTGAAGTGGAAGTGAGCTTATTTAGAGGAGCTACTATTGAGCTGAAGTTTGGAATAAAACGACGATACCAACTAGCTGTTTCTAGGAATTTCTTAACTTCACGTGGGGAAGTTGGGGATGGGATGTCTAAAATAGCTTTAACTTTATCAGGGTCTGTTTGAAGACCTTGTTCGTTAATGATGTAGCCTAAATATTTTAGTTCTTTTCTAAAGAAAGAAAATTTTGGAAAATTTACAGTATGTTTGCGCCTTTTAATTTATTTATGACTTTGTTAAGAAGGGAGATGTGTTCTTCAAAAGTACTGCTTATAACAATAATATCGTCTAAGTAGGAAAATACTGAGTTATCAAGGTTTTCAGGGACAAAGAGGGAGTCCATGAATCGTTGTTGGGTAGCTGGGGCATTAGTTAAGCCGAATGGCATAACCTTAAACTGAAACATACCGCGACCTGGTACATAGAATGCAGTCTTTGGACGGTCTTCAAGACGAAGGGGAACTTCCCAAAAGGCTTTTGCAATATCAATGGATGAGAGAAATTTTGCATTTTTAAGGTTGTCAATAATGTAATTTATAAATGGTAATTTGTATGCGTCTTTTTTAGTAATAGAATTGAGTTTACGGCTATCAGTACAGAAACGCCAAGTTCCGTCTTTTTTTGGTGTTATAACAACTGGGTTCAACCAAGGACTGGCACACTGGATTCGATAACGTTTAATTTTAACATGTTATCTACTTCTGTACATAATGCTTTTTGTTTCTCTGGAGAGAGGCGATAACAACGTTGTTTAATTGGGGGATGTTCTCCTGTGTCAATAAAATGTTCAACTAAATGAGTTTTACCTAAAGGTTGAATTTCGGTAGAAATGTTACGAAATTGGTTTATAATAGAATCTGAAATCAGTCTTTGAGTCTCGGTCATTGTCTCGTAATGTATTATTTGTTTTTTGTCTGAGTCAATGAGTAAGGTCTTAGGATGTGTCGAATTAAATGTGTTTATCGTTTCTAATATGTCAGGGGCTAAGTTAAATAATTTCCAGAAGTCAATGCCTAAAATAAGGTTTTCGTTAATGGAAGGTATAACATGAGTAGTAATTATATGTACTTGGTTTTGGAAATTTATTGGTAATTGAATGGTTCCTATAGAATGAATGGGATGTCCATCGGCTACTGAACCAGAAATGATCTGTTTATTGTTTAGTTTTAGACCATGATTTAATAATTCCTTATGGGAATTGTTACCTAAAATGGTAATAGCACTACCACTATCTAACAATCCCTTTAAAATAAGATTATTCGATTGTATTTTAATGTAAGGACGTTCGTCATTTATTGGTGTCTATGGATTTGATTGGTTTATAGCGGAAAAAGTTGTATTATATGATTGCATAAATAATTTAAATTTTTGAAGCCAAAGTTTCCATTCTGATTCGGTTGTTTTTATTGAAATACTTTTCTCTGTTACTAGTTTTTTGGATTTAATATAAAAGATTGAGTAGGATTACATTTTGTACACTTTGGAAAAGTTGTACCTTTTTTACCACAGCGGAAACAAACTATGGCTGTTGATGAACAATTCTCCAAATTATGTTTATCGGTTCTACACCGTGGGCAGGAAAATCGTGTCGTAACGGGGTTTGGGCTTGGGTTTGGGTTACGGGTAGATAAAGAATATATTGGAGATGACGAAGTAAATGGGTATTTATAGTATGGAAATTCTGGTATTTGGGCTTTGTAATTAGAGTTTGTACTGGAAGTCGAGGGTGTGTTTTGAGAATCATGAATTACCTTATTTGTCTGTTGATTTTGAGTATATTGGTGGTTTGGAACTTCATTTGCTATTTGCACGTTTCATACCATTTACATGATTTTAAAAATGTTGACATGTCAATTATGTCAGTTGGAAGTAAACGACAGCTGTAAATCGGATTGATGTTACGTCGTAAAATAGTATTTTTTTCTTGTTCGGAATAGTATTTTTCGTAATCGTGTTATAATAGAGAGCTTTTTAGTCGAGTACCGTGTTTAGGCCACGAAGCTTTGCTGAGTGGCCTAAGTAAGGTACGAGATTAAAAAGCTTAATTATGACACTATTGTGAACAATACTTTTTGTACGAGTTCATTAAAATTAATAATGTAAGTCATTATACGAGTATATAAGAAAACTAAAAGTAGATTTTTGACAGATGATGCGACGCTGCTACGTTCCGAAACGACACAGATTGGCAATTTTGTATCGGATCGAGGCTCCTTAAACAAGGACACATATATGGAAATCCGAAGTTCTATTTTCAAATTTTTTTCGGTTGTCTAGAGCGTATCGAAATAGTTATTTCGGTTGTCTAGAGCGTATCGAAATAGTTATTTCGGTTGTCTAGAGCGTATCGAAATAGTTATTTCGGTTGTTTCGGAAGTAACATCTAGACTATTCAACGATGAAAAGAGTGACGTTACAGTATTCTCTATGAAATCTTAATACACACATTTTAATCGACGAGTACAAAAAGTTTTTTTTGTAGTTTAGAGAAACGAGTTTCCTTAGCTGTAAAATAATTTATGATTCTCTCATTTTTATACTGTTTGCGGGCGTCAATAGTTTTCTTTAGTTTGTAGTCATAGTCGTAAATTTCGAAGTCTTTTATCAAATTCTGTTTAAAAGTTGTCCAATCTGGTAGTTGATCTTTTTTTGTACGGAACCAGTCTAATGCAGTATTTTGAAGAATGTCATAGAATAATTATATAGGCGTTTGTTATCTACGAGTATGTTGCGAGTAATCGCAAATTCTTCGACTTTTTGTATAAAATCTCTAGGACAAGTTTGACCAGTGAAAGTAAATCTTTTGATGTCGTTTGGTCTTGTTTCTACCAAATTGGTCAATTTTTGAGAAAGGAGGTCTAAATCTGTTAATGGTTGTACAGAGATAGCTGACTGGTATGATGATGATAGATTTGACGTTTTATTGTCAAAATCAGTTCGACATTGAATAAATAATTCTGAAATATTTTTAAATGCATCTAATGTATTTTTAGTGCATTCGGTTGTAATATCAACTCGATCTATTCGATGTTGTAAATGAATCAAGTATGTTTTGCATTTCTCGCGATGAGAATTGCTTAGATGTAATGTGGCTATTCGAGAAGAAATTAAAGACAGACTGCGTTCAATCTCGTCGATATCTTGCTCTGGAGAATAAGGGCTTTGTGAAAGGGATTCTGAGGGGCTGGTTTCAAGGATTGATGTTAACTGTCGGCGTAGTTCGTCGGCAGTAGAAGAAGTCGTGACTTGAGTGCTGCGTAATTTCAATTCGTAAATAAGCTCTGGTTTGTTTAATAAAAGTGGGTTCATTTTTAAGGTTTGAATGTTATTTTATAATAAATATATTAATAAAGTGTTTATATTATTTATTTAAAATTTGAGTAATGTATGTCAGAGAGTGGCCAACCTCAAAAATCCAGTGACCTCTAGATTAGCGGCATTAATTGCCCTAGGAAAGTCACCTTCAAGACAAGTGTTGGTGTTGGATACGCCGAGGATATGCTCCTGCGGTACTGCCGTAAGTGTTACCAGTCACAGAGCACTAGTGTCTCGATAGAGATTAACACAAGTGTATGCTTCTGGTTATGCTAGTTCCATTGGAACCGGGATTGTTTATCTGTCTGTATATGGGGTGTTTTTTTTTTGTATTGTGTATTGTCAGAGTTTTGATTAGTGTTGTGTTTGTGTTATGTGTGTTGTAATGATATATTATATATTGTCCTGTAAAGAAAAAATATTCAAACAACACTCACTTACCTTTACTCAACTCAACTTTCACACACACACACACACAGTTAAATAGGAGGGATGTAATGGAAGTAATGAATTAATGGGTTAATGGAAATGGGGGGTAGGTTATTATTAATAATTATCACAACAATATATAATTTTCACTGGATTTGTCTATAATTTTCTGATCTTGATGAATGTTTCACTTTGTTGAGCTTGAGAAGGTGTTGTTCTTCGCTGTTGTCGCTTTTAGAGTTACCGTTGTTGTTGTTGTTTTTCGTTGCTTAGTCTTGCTGTTGCTGCTAGACTTGCTGTTGCTGTTAAACTTGTTGTTGTTGTTGTTGTTGTTGTTTCTGATATTCATCTGATGATTGAGCTGATGTTCTGGTTGTTGATTCTGGATTTCTTGTTTTTTTTTTTTGTGTGTCGAGTAATTGATGTTCAATTCTTCGATTCCCGGAGAGCCATTTCTGACGTAGCAGTGGTAAGTATCTCGGTGACCCGTAGAGGAAGAATATTAAAGGTGGTAAATTAGTAAATGAAACAATCTTTAAAATAGAATTGTTGTTTTAAATAAAAGAAATTGGAAAATAATATAGCAAGACACGGGACCCGTATCTTGTGTTAACGAAAGATAATCTGATAGTCCTCTCATGGATCGATATAAAAATGGATCATAAACAATTTTGAATTTAGAAAGATTAAAACGAAATGAAAGAGTGGCCAGGAACGTAAAAAGGAGGTTGTAACAACCTCGTTACAAAATGAATGCATTGACAAACAAATGATTTATATACTTTACGAACGCGGATTATTCGGTTGGCAATTTTATTTTTATTTCTTGTATTTAAATTATGTACCTACATCAGAATTTTTGGTGAAAGAAACTAAATTTTTAATAACATTAATAATATTCTCATAAATAAATTGAGACGCTACAGTTAAGATGTGAATTTCTTTAAAAAGTTCTCTTAAGGAGTCACGGGAATTTAAGTTATAAATAGAACGACTAGCCCTTTTTTGTAAAACAAATATACTTTGTATTTCAGCTGCCTTACCCCAGACTAGAATACTGTACGACATGACACTATGGAAATAACTATAATAAACTATGCGAGCCGTCTCAATATTAGTTAGTCGTCTAATTTTCCTAACGGCGTAAGCTGCCGAACTTAGTTTACCTGCCATTACAGCTATATGGGGACTCCATTGCAAATTTTTATCTATGGTTAAGCCTAGAAAAACTGCCTTATCTACCATTTGCAGACACTCGTCATTTAGAAAAATACTAGAATCTACCGGTTTAACATTAGGCAAAGCGAACCTAACACATTTAGTTTTTTAGCATTTAGTAGTAAATTGTTACTAGTAAACCAATTAAGCACTTGAACTAGTGTGGCGTTTATCCTACTGTAGGCAATCGACTTTCTATCTACTACATGGCTTCCTTACTGGGAAGGAACTGGTCACTGGTTCCTGGAAGATCATTTGTGCATGACTGAATAATTTGGACAGGAGCATCTAATGACTGTCTTGCTCTATTTTTTAGAGAGAGGTTCCGTTTTTTTTCCAATAGCTCTTCGGGGTCAATTTGATGGTCGTGTGTTCGTGCACTTTGAACGTCTGCATGTTTTTCACCAATTAATTTTGATTTAATAGCACTTGGATATTTTAAAGTTTTTTTTAGGCATCTCCAGTAGTGTATCTAGTCCCTTTTTTATTCAATGAATATAGAAAGCCGCCCAGAAACACAAGATCTTTACTACGTTGAGATTCAATTATTTCTGCGAATATTACTTGTAAAGACATTTTGAATATTACACAGAAGTACGAGTAGGGAAATGTTAGGTAATCACTCGGCAATCAGTTTGATTGATAGCCAAACATAGTCAAATACATCTGATTACCATGTCAATAAAAAAATATGCATTCATTATGGTAATATATAAGGCCAGTATGAAATACAAAAATTTACAGTATTTACAGGTATCAACAAATATATCCACTTGGTTTTCTCTTCTTGGATGCTACTACCAATATTTTTTTGGAATTTCAAAACAGTAGGTACGGCTGAATATTTCACCATTTAAATCTTTTTGGTTTATTACGCAGTTACATCTTCTTGTATTTTTGTCCAAGCATATGATTAAAACATACTGATATGTCATTTTTCTGCCCCTTTTCGCGTGTTAGTCTTTTTTGTAAATCCAATGCAATATATTTTTATAGGCTCGCTGTTCGGTTAGATCTATCAGAAACTGTTCTGTGTACAGTGATCCTAGAGGGAGTTATTTAAGAAAGTTGCAATAACCAGATAGTTGTAATTACAAGACTCCACCTAACCTTTTTTATAAAACTTATCAATTTTCAAACGAAATTTGCTGGTACGGAATGTATGGTAATGTATGGAAATGGAAACGGAAAAGTGAGTATGTGAGAAATTAATGCGTACCCGCATATAAATAACCCGTCAAGTGCAAGTCGGAGTCGCGCATCGGGGTTTTTATGATAGACGACTAAGATCTGAAGAAATATTAATCCTATTATTGTTTTAAAAACAGTGAGCAAAATTTGATTTTACTGCGAGCTTGAGACAATAGATTTGTTAGATCACTTTCACAAAAGCATTTTATCACAGTAGCGAATTTTCACATCGCGTGTTTTCATAGTAGCGAATTTTCACATAGCTTTCTTTCATAGAGCGAATTTTCTCATCGCGTTCTTTCATAGTAGCGAATGTTCACATAGCGTTCTTGCATTAGCGCAAATTTTCGTCTTTCTTCATGCAGCGATTTTTCATAGTGTTTTATAATGTTCGCGTTAATTTTTTTCGCATATTTTACCAGTAGGTTATTTTAATTTTTAAATTTTTTAGTTGATTTGAAAATACTCTACTATAAAAGAACGCGATGTGAAAATTCGCTCTATGAAAGAACGCTATGTGAATATAGCTACCTACTATAAAAGAATGCGATGTAAAAATTCGCTACTATGAAAAAATACTTTTGTAAAAATTATGTAACAAACCTATTTACCTACTAATGACAGCAAATACTACAAAACTTTTTAAATGCTAAACTCCTTATCGTTAATGTGGACCAATCAGATCTCGAGGAGTTATTTGCACAAGGAGTTTGTATGTCGAGTATTCTTTGCACAGCGGGCCTAGTATGGTTGCTTTTATCGCGTGACAAAATGCGGATAAAGCATCTGTCACTCTCGTACTTATACACGTGTCAAAAATTGACGGATGTTTTGTCCACATTTTGCCACGCGATAAACGCAACCATACTAGGCCCGCTGTGCAAAGAATACTCGACATACAAACTCCTCATTAGGCCTGCTAGAGTTTGTATCGCGTCTTTTTTGCGCAAGTAGCTTGTATAGCATTGAGATTGATGTCGAATATATTGGTGTGTTCTAAATTCAAACGCACAAAAGTGCTTTTAATTCACTGTTTTCAGTGAATAAAATAAGCTTTTTATAGGGGGAATGGTATAAAGTAACCCTTTTTTTTTAATACTATTTAATGCATTGGTGTCACATCCACCCTACAGTCCTGACCTGGCCCCGTGCGACTATTTCTTGTTCCCCACTATAAAGAAAATTATGCGTGGCCGGACTTTTATGGACTCGAACGAGGCAGTACTAGAATTTGAGCGACTTTTCTTTGACCTTCCGCAGTACGCATTTTTTAAATGTTTTGAGGATTGGTTTTATAGAAGGAGGCAATGTATTGAACTTGGAGTAGTATATTATGAAAAATATTAAAGTAATTTGTAAAAAAAAAAATGGTTTTTAATTAACTAAAAATATTCATAGCAACCCTCGTAGTTTCGTCGTCCATCAATATGCAATTGTTTATTTTAAAAACTTGTACAACTTAAAAGCTCTAGATTTTGCTCTTTCGAACTGGGCAGCGGTTTGTTTTGGGGATTTACTGTCATAAGTACAAAAAGAAATTCGTCCACTTGAATTGACCATTTGGAATTTTGACCAAAGTGTAAATCTGATAAAACGTAATTATGACCAAATTTATTTTCGTTACAAATTAATTAAGTCTAAATGAATTATGTCCATTATTAAAAATGTGCAAAATTTAATACGCACAAAGTGAATATTGTCTAATTTTATTTGAGACCGTAATGTAAATTTAAGTACAAAAGAATTATGTCCAAAGATAATATTGTCAACATATAATTCTGTCTAGGATGAATATAGTATAAAATGAATTAGGGCCAAGTAGAAAATAGTCCTTCCTATTGAGGAGCTTGTATCTTTAAAATCTTCAATAACGATCTATAGGATGTTGATGTATATTTCTTTCTTAAAAAAAATTTACGATTTTATTTATTACCGATTTATTTAAGTAATAAATAAAATTACGAAAAACATAACCTGCTGCATAGTAGTAGAGGGTAAATTCAAGAAAGATTAAGTATTTCGAATACTCAAGAAAATCCTCTTATAAACTAACCAGTTTACACTGACTATATAGAAAAAAAAAACAAATAAAGACATGAAAAAATATTTATTGCACAAGAAAACTAAACATGTATTTTTTAAAACAACATCGTTTTCGAATTAAACTACTTAACTTTAAATTGCATTGAATCTAGCAAGTTACCTAGGTAGTAGTTATATAATTATTTCCCTTAATAACTAAAAATTAAATGGACGTATTTCAATTTGTACATATTTCAAGTACTTAGTAATACTTCCGAGTGAACGTAAATACAAATGGACATATTTCCATTTGTACATATTTCAAATGGTAATACTTCCAAGTGAACATAAATACAAATGGTTATTATTCCTGTCGGCCTATATTAATTTTGGACAATTTTACTAGAGGACATGATTCTATTTTGGACAATATTCTGGATGGAAAACTATCCTAATAGGTATATTTCAATTTGGCATTTTTTCCGATTTGACGACTAATTCTCTGTGGACGAATTTCTTTTTGTACTTAATGACAGTAAATCGTTTTGGGGTTTTCTGTTGTTTCTTTTTGTAGCGTTCAGTACATTCTCAACCGAAGTTTTCAGCTTTTTAGCAACATCTCGTGTAGACGCCGATGGATTGTTGGGAAAAGACGCAACGATTTGCTGGTCCAATTTCTGGTCCACGCAGCCTCGTCTGCGACCTCTTTCTGGCAGATCTCCTAACATAATGTTATCCCCAAACGTTTTGATAATTTTACGGACGCCATCCTTTGATATTTAATATCTCTTTGCAAGTTTTCTACATATACCTACGTATATGATACAACAATTAATTTACGAATATTTGCATGAATCCGTGGCATGATGAAAATATCAACTGTGACATAAAATGAATATTTTTCTTAAACTTGACTATGTTCTTTTTGACATGACCTGGGAGTTTATTCAAAAAAGTTTTTACATAGTTGGTAGAGCCCCATTTTATGTGGCTACTTTTTTACATGAGCCTTACTTAAATATTGTATTTTTTCAAATTGTCATTATTATACATCGTCAATATCGTATTTTTTTTATAACGCCGTTGTTTTTGTTGGCATCTTAGGGTTCCGTACCCAAAGGGTAAAAATGAGACCCTATTTTTAAGACTCCACTCTCCGTCTGTCTGTCTGCTACCAGGCTGTATCTCATGGACCGTGATAGCTAGGCAGTTGAATTTTTCACAGATGATGTTGAGAAACCTGTTGCTTGTATAACAACAAATACTAAAAACACAATAAAATAAATATTTAAGTGGGGCTCCCATACAACGAACGCGATTTATATGCCGTTTTTTCAACGCATTTTTGTTTTTGTTGTATTGTTAAAATGGTAAAACATACAATAGTCAAATTTGGTATGGCTATAGAACAAACCTTGAAAAAAAAAAACAAATACTAAAAAATGGTCAAGTGTGAGTTGGGCTCGCGCTGATTTGATTCAAAGTAAATTGAAATTGAAATATAATATAATAGTGCGGGTGGTACGGAACCCTCCGTGCGCGAGTGCGACTCGCACATGACCGATTTTTATGTATAGTAAACACTATGTAAATCATAACTAGACATTTTGATACTTAGTCATTTTTCTTTATAGTGACAGATCGCATAACTCGGCTTAATCTGCAAATTCCAATAGGTACTAAGTAATTTGAATTTTCCGCGACGTACTTTTGATTTATAGCCAAAAATTTACAAAAAACCCCTTTTCCCCCCATATCTCCGAAGTTTAACCTGAAAAATTCCTGATTTAAAGATAATTATTTATATTTTACGCGAAAAATAAAATGAAGTGGTCAAACGATACGATTTTGGCAAAAATATCTAAATACTAAAAATCAGTATTAAAATATACGATACTCAAAATGGATCATAAATCAGAAAATAAAGTTCGTAACAAAATTTGTATGTTCATTTGGGTTTTCCAACCATATTATCTTAAATACGGAACCCTCGGTGCGCGAGTGAGTCTCGCACTTGACCAGTTTTTAACTATGTTTTAAATGGTTTCGAAATAACTGTTGAAACAAACATGCCTATAGCTCAGGGTCCAGACCCCCACTACCACGATGACATGATAAAAAAAAAGTAGCCTATTTCTGTAAATATTAAAAGGTACCGCTATAGATTTGTAACGGGTTTTGTTGTGCGATAAAGCATTCTTCGTAACGTAACGTGCGACTATTTTCTATAACGGCTATTACGATGTGAGAAGCATGAGGGAGCTCGTTCGATATAACCATTTGCCTAGAGTCGAACCGACGATATTGTATAAGTCGGTGAGCTGGGCGTTTGTTTGCACTTTGTTTCTTGCTTTCGAGGCAGCACGGTCATCTCCGATCTCGCAAGCATGTCAAACCTGTTTTTATTATTTCGTGAGCTAAGTGTTGGCCGTAATAATAAAAAATCGTCATTATTAAGTTTTATAAGTGCGTTTGCATTGGTCTGCTGCGTGTGCGCTAGCGGCGGCCCTTTGGTGGAGACTCCTCTCGGCGCAGTCAACGGGTTTTACTTAAAAACGAGACAAGGGAGAACCATTTCCGGATTTACGTCTGTTCCGTACGCTGTCCCACCTGTCGGTAAATTAAGATTTAAGGTAAGCCTGACATTATAGTTACACAATTGTAATAGTTTATCAGACCGTGGACTTTTTTTAGTACCTACCTACCTACCATCTTATCGGTAAGTAGGTAATTATGATGATGGTCGAAAGAGCTAAATACGTCCTCCGGTAACCTTCGGCGAAAGATGTCCGGCCTTGTACTTTTGATTTATTATATTTACTGATTAACTTGACAATAATGGCGAAATCACTGCGGAATAATGCGGTGGAACGCCATTATTAAAAAAAGGAGAAGATGAAAGAGCCAAATATCTTTAACGATTAATTTAAGCGACTTTACCATTTACGATATAAAGATTATTTAATCTTTGCAATTTCTGTTTTTTATTTTGTGTTTTAATCATAAAACCTTATTATTTCTAATTGAAAATGTTATTTTTATATGTACGGTTTTGATGATATTTTCGATTGTTGTTGTGATGTTTTTCGTGTTCCGAAGTTAACAAGGAGCCCTTAAAGATACGCATTATTTTAAGTAGTAAAAAAAGCATTTAACTGAGAAATAACTTTGTTGTTTTACAAAAAACTTAATAGAAATGGCAATAGTTACTACTTAACATATCACTTCAATATTCTTATTTTGAGGAACTTAGACAGGTACTTACTTGGGCTGGTCTATAATATTGGGAGAGCTCTCCACTTTTAACTTTGTCCACGGCTGTAGCTAGATCTTGTGACGTATATTTTTTTATTCTTTTTCTGACATACGTTCGAGGCATAATGATCCTGAAAAAGTAGCCGCTGGTAGACAGACACACTTTCGCATTTATAATATTATATATTAGTAGGTATGTATGGATTAAGAAAGTTGATAGAATAATAATAACGATGATTTTAACATAGTACTATGTACGTAGAAGAGAATACATTGCCATACAATACCTTACGATTGAATATTGCAAGAAAATCTAGACCTCACATATTTAAATATTTGTTTATCCTAAATACCTAGTTTGAGAACCTATGGCCATTTCTATGAAAATGTTAGGTGGGGTTATTGCGAATGAATATGTTTATCGTAATAAACCCAGAGGGCTTTGTCCGAAACAAAATAAAAAACAACACGTGGACTTCGTGTTCTCCTCTATCAATAGTAAAAAACGATAACCTATAATACTAAAAAACAATTCTTTTAATATCGAGCGATCGATAGAAAATATCGCAATACCCATTTTCGCAACTACCCCTATGCAACCTACCTCTAGTTTCGATGTTGATGTTTGTGTAATTTTCGGTAAACATTTCCCTTCAGCGAAATATTTCGGGATTAAGTACCTACGTTTTACATGGGTTATATGTTATTAATTCCTGCCTCGTTTGGTATGATTTTTTAGAAAACTTGACGGCGAATTGTCGTCGTTTAGTAACTATCTACTGTATGTACGTACATGAAGATTTCAGTATGAGGCGCAAAGAATAAATAATTCGCGATGGTACAAATTCAACCAAAGTAGATAAACTACAGACAAACGTACGATTGACGCAATTTATGTAATTATGTTACTGCACTTTTGGTCTCATATTTGATTTTGTATAGATGAATTATCGAGAACATGGAATTGCATTTGTAGTGGTTGTACCGTTTGCAACAAAAGGACCCGTTAAAAAATGGAATAAGTAGTAGTCCTCTGTTTTTTTGCTTTTAGTCGCTATCATGTTCTTCATCTGAGCTATTACAAGTATTGATAATAAGATTGTTTGAAATTCGATCCATTTCCCCTTCCTGACATCGATATTTATTTTCTTCACTTTCGACATGGCGACAAATATTTTCGCAGTCCTCAGCAGTAATAGTATTCATTCGTTGTTGCTAAACTCATAATGCCTTGCATGTTTAAAGACACGTAATTTCTTTTCGCTACATATCCTTTTACCATGGACCAAATATTTTCGATCGGATTAAATGTCGGGTGACACGGTGGCAATCGTAAAACAAAGTGGCCATTTTCTTTTAAAATTGCATCTATGTGGTACTCACGAAACCGCTCTTTATTTTGTTTAATTAAATCATACAAACTGGTTTTGTACATCAACGGCCTATGTATATGAAATGTTGTGTTCTGTCAACCAACCCATTTCTTGTTTATGAGAAATTGACGTTGGAGCACGATTCAAAAGTTTGTTGTGATAGGACGCATTATCTACGATAAGTACGCTATTCGGTTTAAGGATCGGTATTAATTTTTCTTTTAACCATTTTTCGTAGTTGACTAAGTTCATCGGGTCATGGTAATCTCCTGTTTTTTGGTTTGCCTTAAACATTAACAAAGCGTTGGGAATAAAACCATCTTTTCCTCCTGCGTACACTATTATTAACCGCTGGCCTGTACTGATTTGTTTTTTTACACCAAATTCTGTTCCATCGGTCCAAGCCTCTCCGGACACATGTGAAGTGTGGATGTAGGTTTCATCAGTATAAACTAGTGGTCTATCTTGAGACCTATATTCCGCAATTTTGATAAGGTAATTTATTCTTAGCAGTCGTATGTTGTGTCTTTCCATTAATATTTTTTGGTTGTCCTCGGTCTTTTTCCATTTAAATCCTAATTTTTGTATTTGTTTTCGTAAGGTGCAAATGCCAAATTTGTAATCTACATCGGATTTTAATACAGAGTGGAGTGCCTTTAAGGTTGGAAATTGCTTATGGGACAGATGAAAATGTTATATAGTTCTCCGGATGACTTCCTGATCAAAATCGTCTACTGCTGATGACGGACAAGTACGTAACTTTTTATTTCTCGGGGAGGTGAATTTCTTGGTTGATGCGAATTTCTCACTATTGCTCTCAGACACAATGTTATAAACAGTAGAGAGACAAACACCTGTAGCTTTTTCAACTAACTGGGCAGCCGTGTAAGGGGAATTTAATTTTTTCTTCAGTTCATTTTTTAAATATTTATAACAGTTAAACATAATTTGCTTACTTTGACTCTCAATCGGACAAAAATTACTCACTGCCATATGTTTTGAAAATTATGTAACTTACACTTAGTCGTACGGGCTGACACAAAATGATTCTGATAATTGTGAGAATATAATAAAATCAGACGTAAAAATATATGCACAACGTAAATAATATTCACAATTTGACACTGACATTATTTTGGTATTTACTTCTTCAATATATAACAAACCTCTTTTTATGCTCATAGTACGAGGAAATAGAAAATTCAAATATAGAATGCCTGTAAACATACTAGGTGACACGTAAGACGTAATACAAAATGTTATTTTCCGAATCTACTCATGGTAACGATCAACTATTAATACGGGACCAACTTCGAAAATGTAAACACAAAATCGACGTCTCCATACAAATTGTGAAACCAGCTGATTGCTTTTAGTATGGGAGATTTAAAAAAAAACTACTTATTTCGATATTAGTCCCATACTAAAAGATGATCGTGCTCATGAGTAGATCCAGAAAATAAAATTTTGTATTACGTCTTAGGTGTCACCCTGTATACTACTACAAATGCAATTCCATGCTCTCGTTAATTTATATATATAGTAGGTTTGTTTATTATTATTATATTTTTACATATTTCATCATTTTAATTTTTGAATTTGAGTAACTGACGGCGTGTTAGGTATATCCTTTAATTAATCCTGTTAAGTTGTTATCCAAGACGCCGCCACATAATTATTGGTGACCTATGAACGTTGGAACCGCATTGCAGGAATACACATAAGTATTTATATCGTGGTCTTATTACCCATAGTACAGTCAAGGTTATCAATATGTATACATCACAAAGTGTCGAAAATATGTCACAGACCTTATTAGTTTATTACCATCGAAATAAGTTTAGTATATGTTTGCAACTTTGTGTGGATATTTATTTTTAACCTTGACCCAGAGCTCAGTTTGGGACTAGGTCAAAAAATTACAAAGTCGCTCGGCTGTTAATCCTTAAGCAATGAGTAAGGCACGTCCCGCCGCCGTCGCCGTTAAACACGTCGGAACATAAGTATACCTATATTGGACGCTATTCTACACGGTCAAGCAATATTACTTTTGACGTGTTATGTATCTATTTATTTATTTAAAGTTATTTGTACAAAATACAGTTAAGTACAAATGGTGTACTTAATGCCCAATGGCAATCTCTACCAGTCAACCAGCAGGTGAAACATAAAAAACTAAGGTCGATGTGAAGAAAAAGAAGCGTTAATTATTTTTTCCATTTTTTATTTATTTATTTATGTATAATGTAAGTATATAATAATATGTGTGTGTATGTAGGTATAATTTAACTATAATGTGTATATGGTAATGTTTTGCAATTACTGACAAGTAAATGAGAACTATCGTGATGTTGACAATACGATAATATGTCAAGGGCAGTATGGGGTGTGGGTGGATAAAAGTACATAATTATATGTAGGTAAGTGCGAGAGTGACGGATTCTTCATGCTCCGCTATAAAGGTGACCATTATATGGGCCCTGGGCTGAGTTTCCCCACGGTACAACCTTATTGCTTTGCCCTGAACTCTTGTTTTAAGGTAACACGTTTGATGCTCCAATATATTTGAATTATTCGATGCCTAATTGCAAAGTTTATTTAAAAATGACTTAATGCTTGATTGGTTTACTGCGATTACTGAGTGAGCATAAAATTATTTTTATCAAGGTACTGAGAATAATACGGTTTAAATAATGCAGCTCAATAATACCGAACATTGAGATGATAAGCCATGCACTAGATTGCCTGCATACACTCGGACTAGCGCAGATACCCGAGGAAACGACATCCGGTGTGGATCTCGTCCATCTTGTAGGTATGTAGTTTACCTTTTTGCTTGTTGTCTTTAACGTTTTCCTCATACCAATATCAAATTCGATTAAGCATAGAGTATAATGAGACTGCTAAAAATCTAATTACTTGAGACTAACTTAACGAAATATGTATTAGCGCCGCTCCTGCACGCCGCGCGTGACGTGCTGGACCGCTGCGTCGCGACTCGCGATGCATCGCTCCACGCCGCGAGGCATCTCGAGGCGCAGCGCCGCTCCTGCACGCCGCGCGTGCCGTGCTGGACCGCTGCGTCGCGATGCATCGCTCTACGCCGCGAGGCATCTCGAGGCGCAGCGCCGCTCCTGCACGCCGCGCGTGCCGTGCTGGACCGCTGCGTCGCGACTCGCGATGCATCGCTCTACGCCGCGAGGCATCTCGAGGCGCAGCGCCGCTCCTGCACGCCGCGCGTGCCGTGCTGGACCGCTGCGTCGCGATGCATCGCTCTACGCCGCGAGGCATCTCGAGGCGCAGCGCCGCTCCTGCATGCCGCGCGTGCCGTGCTGGACCGCTGCGTCGCGATGCATCGCTCTACGCCGCGAGGCATCTCGAGACGCAGCGCCGCTCCTGCACGCCGCGCGTGCCGTGCTGGACCGCTGCGTCGCGACTCGCGATGCATCGCTCTACGCCGCGAGGCATCTCGAGGCTCAGCGCTACGTGGTGCAACGCATTCTGAATTATCACGATTAGATGTGTATCTTTTCGTGTAATAAATAAAGTATATTTTGAGTCGCTCTATGAAAATGTGCGCGCAGCGCCCGGATTAATTAAAAATGATAGTATGGCACACGAACTAGAGGGATTTCGTTGCTCTATAAATTGCAAACCTATTTCCGTAGCCAGCTCTTAGACCAAGAAGAGGGATCTTCATCAATATCATCAGACTGCGTGTCTTTTAATTTTTATCTTGCCATTCAGCCCAAGTTCGGCTGTTCTTTCGCTGTCCAGCAATGCGAAACGGGATATACGATATATTCTAAAAAGGCTCACCCCCAATAAGAAAAAGCGCGAGCCGAAACATTACTCTTTGGCATATCTACCTATATATATATTATAATATTGAAACCCTATTTCTCCTGGTTACGGTATAACTTGAGAACGGCTGAACCGATCGATGATTTCTTTTTTGTTGTGGTCGTCATTGTCAGGACAAGGTTTGTATGAAAGAAAATAATTGAAAAATCCACCGGGAATGTAAAAAAAATGCAGTGAAGCAAAGCCGCTGGCGCGACGCTAGTAATAGCATAGAAGTGCCTCCGTTTTGTTGTATCGGCTTGACACTCACTTAACAGATTTAAATAAGAATTAGACTTAGAAAAAAAACGAACTTTTTTTTTTCTAGGTACCTCAAAGATCTAAACAGTTTGTAAATGTTATGTTCTCCAAACTTAGTAGATTACTTCGAACCGTACTGACCCCTAAAGACCTTGTTTTCCTCAAGCAAGAAGTGCGCAGGCCAAGCGCAAACAAACCTGCCGGCGCGGCGGCCACGTGCGCACGTCGACCGCTTTTTAACAGAAACAGTTCTAATCTAATTAATCTAAATGTAAACTATAATTTTAGTCTTCTTGTCGTTTGAAGGGTTTGACTTACGTACAAGATATACGTTTAACGAAAACGCATCAAAAATGTTATTTAATAGCTGTTGCCCGCGACTCCGTCCGCGAAGAAAAATAAAATATAGCTTATGTACATCAGCGATACGGTAGGATTCTAGTGGGAAACGATTTTTCAAATCGGTCCAGTAGTTTCCGAGCCTATTCAATGCAAACAAACACAATGAAAACTTTCCTCCTAATAATATTAGTGTACATAACAGTTGTTGTTGATTTAAGGCTTTTCGGTAGCCTTGTCTCATGATTACGGTGGAGAACTTGAACGCAACATTAACACACATATTTAAGTTTGGTAGCATCATTATTTCTTACTACGCCACACTCTGCATGCTGATCGATCAATCTTTGTCTCGTGTCGACTCCTAATACGTAAATTATTTGTGACTCAAGGACAATCGTTGACATTCAAGTGGCATGAGCAGATTTTTATAATATAACCTAATAATATATATAGGTATATCTTGTAAAGAATATAGTTGTTATCGTTTTATTACTCACGTAGCGCGGCGAATCCTAGATTAGGATGGGTTTAGTAAGTGTTCAGTATTTAATCGGTCCGAGTACACGCCGCAGAATTACTTTAGCCTTGATTAGGTATTTCACCGCGTGTAGGCAAATGAATCAAAGAGGAAACCGCAGTAACGTGATTAAAATGTGGTAGTTTAGTTACTTATTGGATTTTCCATTAGGCGTTTTCATGGATATTTTTATTTTGTGTATTTGTGTAGCTGCAGCTGTGTTTTAGTTAACGTATAAATTTAGATTATTTCTACCTGTCAATAAAAGTTTATAATAGGTACTATTCGGGTCTATATCGAATGGCATACAATTATTAGTCTTATCGTTGTGTCGCATAACGTCTTTTGTCCTAATAACGTGTGGCATACACTTTGTTCCGCATATTTTTGACTGTCCGAAATTGTTGCTCCTATTATCGATTGTCCTAAATATTATTTGTCCTATCGCTTGATGTAGCTAAGATTCAACTGTCGAATGATTGATGTGCATAATTGTAATATTCCTAATATTTAATGTGCTAAAAGTTCTACCTAACACTCCTCCTCGCTTCGCTCGTCGTCGTACCTAACCTAACCGAAATCTGACCTTCCTGAAGGTAGAATACGTAACGATTCTTACTTCACGCCTACCGTAGTTTAGTTTAGGTGCTGTAATTGTAGCCAGTTTAATAATAGGCAAAACAATTATTAGGACAATTCATGTTAGGAATATTATGCTTTAGGTACCTAATTAGTCTTTAGAGTTATCAATATTAGGTCAAACTTGCTTTAGGACGTTAAATGAGTATGCGCAAAAATTATTAGGACAAACGAGTAGTATGCCATTCAACAGTATGCCAAACATTCTCGGCCAAACATTTTTAGGACAAAAAACTTATGCGATACGACAGGCGCCCGTACTATTCGTGTACAAGTAACATAGCTATTAAATCTGTCCGATCCGTTATGAAGATTTTACATGATAGAATACAATTCAAAATGTAAGGATGGGATCACCAAATGAAAGGCGCACTCGGAGAATACGTGTTTATTATACCGAAGCTCCTTACAGACTGCCCATACCCTTAATATCTAGCCTTATTAATAGTTATACATAAGTAATATATGTCAATACACACTACAAAAATATACGACTGCCATATCTATTTGCAAGTATAAGCAAATGTGGGACGTCTGGTTTTAATGAAATAAATGAATATACTTAATCGAATTTATTTATTTTGGCATGAATGGTTTTTTTTACAAAACCTGTGTTTTTTGAATACCTACCTGCTAACTTCTAGCGGACGACCAGAGCTAAAAATTATTTTATAATATACTGTCATTTAACAGTTCAAGTAGGTACTTATTAGTAATAATAAATAATAATAATAAATGAAATTTTTATTTACCAACACAAAACAGTACATTAGGTTAAACAAGATAAAAAATTAGTTATACAAAATATTCTAACGTACATAATAAGTGCGGTAAAATGGACTTGAGACTCAGCAACACTGCTGGTTTTCAGTCTCCAACCAGGAATTAGTAACCAGGTATTATTAGTAGTTGATGTGACTGTACAGTCAAGGGCATAATAGTAGTTTATGCGACTGTACATAATGAAGGGCATTAAACACGAGTGTGGGTTTATGAAACGAGCCTAAGGCAAGTTTCATAATAACATCACACAAGTGTTTTAATGCCTAATTATGTACAGTTACATACACTACTTTATCTACGCCTCCATGATGCATTCAACATATTTTAACCGATAATGGCGGTTACGAAAAGATTGAAAAGTTTTCTGGCTATTGTCATAGTTTATTTTAATTCAGAGACAAACTAGAGTCGGCTCCAACAATTTGTATGCAAATTGACAAATCATTTCCAACTAAACGTCATTTAGACTGATTTTAGAATACAGGTCAAATCAAATTTCTTTGTTTTTCAGAGATGTTCGAAATTTTAATGCAATAATATTATCAAAATCGATGTTAATATTTAGCAATAATAACATTTTTACAGATAAGAAATTTGTTCTAACAAAACGGTCTATTTTTATGGTGATCATAATGTGCGGTTCTTGAACGCATCATGGAGGGTTTATGATATTTGGGTAAATATATATACGTTCCCAGGGCGTCAAAAATATCTGTACAGTTGATTAGCCAGAAATATCTGTACGGTAATTCAATCAAAAATATGTGATCATTTAATTAGTCAAAAAGATCTCGACATTTACATGGCCATAAATAAATGTACAATATCAGTCAAATATATGTAGGCAAATAGGAGGCCATAAATATCTATACACGCAACTCTCACATACATAAGAACAAAATCCAAGCTAAAAATATCTATACAGTCAAGGGCAATAATATCTACACAGTCAAAAATATCTATACAACAAACAAACAAGTTTTCTAATTTTGAATTATGACAATCATCGAAAAGAGTACCGTTATGTCATGATCGCTTTGTCCTTTTCATTTTGATCGTGACGTCATTGACGTGTCATTTGTTTTACCTTTCACCCTGTGATTTTAGATTCTGCTTCACAGCTACGAGGGTCATGCCAAAAGAAATTAGATATTCAAAAACTACAAAGTTTATCCTTTATTATTGCTATCTATTTTCTCGAAGTATTCACCGTGAGCACGTATACACTTTTTCATTCGGCTAAACCACTTGGAAAATGTCAATGACCATTCTTCTTTGGGTACCTCATAAACTTCATAATTATAGGCAGCCAGGGCATCTTCTTTGGTTTCAAATCGCCTTCCTTTTAATTTTTCTTTAATTTTCGGAAACAGGTAAAAGTCACAGGGTGCCAGGTCAGGAGAATATGGTGGGTGAGGGAGTATAGTGATATTTTTCGAACTAAAATAGTCGAGTGTTCGGGCAGAAGTGTGCGGGGCGGCGTTGTCGTGGTGCCAGAGCAGGTGCTGGGTTCCTGACTTTGGCCGCTTGTCACACCAAGCTGACAACACTTGTGGAGCACAAACTGTCACATACCATTCTGAGTTGACAGTTCTTTGATCCTCTAGCACCACAGTCGCAATATGCCCTGTCTTGCAGAAAAATGAGGCAACCATTTGTTTCTGTGTGCTTCGTGCTCGGCGACATTTTGTTGGAGTCGGTTCATCTTCGAAGCACCATACCGTTGACTGCCGCTTTGTTTCAGGATCGTAGTTATACAGCCATGTTTCGTCACCTGTCAGTATATCATACACAGTTTTCTTCTCGCCAGCGTCGAATTTATTTATCATAAATTTACACCAATCCACGCGGCGTTCTTTCTGCAAATCGTTGAGTTTATGCGGCACCCATCTCGAACAACGCTTATGGAGGGACAGTTGTCCATGAATTATGGTTTGCAGTGCTGCTGATCCAATGCCTAGATCTCGTTCAAGCTCTACGTATGTAATTCGTCGGTTCTCACGGATATTTTTTTCCACGGCTTGCACATTTTCTTGAATAACTGCGGTTGGCGGTCGCCCCGACTTCGCCTCATCTTCAAAGCTCTCCCGCCCTCTTTTGAATTCAGCAAACCAGTTAAAAACAGTTGCACGAGAACAAGCAGACTCACCAAAAGTCGTGGTTAAAAGTTCAAAACATTCTTGGGGCTTTAAACCTTTTTTAAAGTCATAGTAAATCATAACACGAAAATCTCGTCGACTAAGTTCCATTGTAACCGCAAATTCCCGTCAGATTCAATCAGAAAAAAAATATTTAAAAAATAATTACGCAGATTTCCGGAGTATTCCATTTTTAAATTTATAGCTATATAATCAGCCTTCACTATGGTGTATAACTGGCCAGTATCAAACAAATGAGCATGGAGTATCTAATTTCTTTTGGCATGACCCTCGTACTTACCATACAACATTTTCTTGTGGCTTTTCACGTAAATATTACGTTACCATTTGTCCGATGCTGAATTTTGTTTGTAACATCACAACAAACAAAAACGTCGTATATGTCTTGACTTATACGACATAAAGTTTGATATCAGTATTACAATGGTAATAAGATGACTACTAGGTCCTATAGACGTCTTTAATTTAACCTAATAGCCGTCGCGACAAATATGTCATAATACACTGCTCTTAGCAACGTCGGTAAGACTAAACTATACGACGTTATATTACAGTCTTAGCTTGAACGTTCGTACGACAACGCAATAGTCATAGTAACGTTATAGTTTATAGTCCATTATACGATTTGAAACCTTTATATGACATTTATACGGGGTGACACCTAAGACGTAATACAAAATTTTATTTTCTGGATCTTCTCATGAGTACGATCAACTTTTACTATGGGACTAATATCGAAATCGGTAGAAAAAAATTGAATCTCCCATACTAAAAGCAATCAGCTGGTTTCACAATTTGTATGGAGACGTCGATTTTATGTTTACGTTTTCGAAGTTGGTCCCGTATTAATAGTTGATCGTAATCATGAGTAGATTCGGAAAATAACATTTTGTATTACGTCTTACGTGTCACCTAGTATAATGTAGCATTGTATAGACGTTTTAACAGTGACGTTTATAAAACGATCACTGTCTTGTTTTTCCGCGGTCAATTAGCAACTCTTAAATGACTTGGTTGTTTATTTACGACTCAAATATAACGTTTATTTACATGATGTCCGTTTATGTCATTCCCTGACTTTAATCAAACTTGTAGTCGCATTTAAGTCAGGTTTTGACTTTAAAACGTCTAGGCTGCCATAATATACGGAACGTTTGATAAAAACTACGAAAGATGGAAGCAAAAAATTCGTGCAGAAGACTAAAACGTAGAGGAACTTTAAAAAAAAAGTTATTCGAGATTTCCTTTTAATAAAAAGTAAAACAATAATCACATTCATCTTGCAAAAAACGATTGTACACGGTAATTTTTAAACAGTTGTGCCCCAATTTTATTTTTATTTCATAATGAAATGAAATGGCCGCAATGTAAGAACGTCAATGATACTGTGGCAACCATAGCACTTGTCCAATAATATAAAATGAGTGCTTTCCCATGGCCAATTCAATCTATTAAGAAGTCTTAAATCTGCTCTCGTTAGAAATTTATCCATATCCAAATATTGAACCATATTTTCAGATACAAGTTACTTGAATGTAAAAATGTTTTGAAAGCTGCACTGCACGTTTACTATAACCAGTTATTTTCTGAAATAAATTTAAAGATAATTAATTTTGGTGAATATTGACAATTTGAAAAGGGTTTAAATTTTTTTGAGCAACCCTAATTAAGCTAGCTGTCATGGCGTATTGCATGGTTTTAAAATAACCTTAATATGACTTGTTTTTACAACGTCGTAAGGAGATAAGTGTACGACATAAGCATCAATGTCCTCCATTTTTAGAAATGTACATATGTTTATTAATAAAAATATAATGATTTAAACACAAAATTATGAGGGGGCATGAAAATCTGAACAGTATTCACATAGGTATATTATCATAAAACTTCAATTCCCAGTCGAACTAAGCGTCATTAGAGACAGATAAAGTAATTAATTTTGCACTAAAATCTCGAAACAAAATCACGAAGTGCCACTGACTAAAATACGAATAAGAAGTCTTACAGGTGTTGTTCCTTGACTCAAATAAAACGTTTTAGCTATTCAAAAACACTTGTACGACCACAATACAACAAACAAGTCGTTGTAAAGTTATGATGCAACTACTGCGCGACGAAAGTGGTAATTCCACAACGTTCATATGACTTTTGAATGACGTTAACGAAGTCGGCTTGTGACTTCTGTATGACCATTATACGACAATGTAGGTCGTATAGCTGGGGCCATTTTCGCGTTTAGTAAACGTTATTTTAACGTTAGTGTGACTTAGCTATTACGATCAAGGTATTTAGATAACGTTTACTAAACTTTTGAATGACGTTAAATTGTTATTTGGGATATTAATACTAGACGTAGGTTATAATAATAAAGTTCTTTCGATCTCGCCAATTTATCTTATTTCGTCTTTGATAGTGTAGGTATATAATAATTATTTCAACCACCATTTTTAACCACTGTGACAGTTCATATATGGCAAATCAAATAAGTATGACGAAAATAGATAAGGTACTAAAGTGTATAAATATTTTTTTGCCCTTCACTGTACATCTAAATATATAAAAGGAGAAACTGACTGTCTGACTGACTGACATATAAACGGCTAAACGTAGGCACTTGAAATTTGGAAGGGACGTAGCTTAGGTACCGTAGAGGTGCACTAAGAAAGGAATTCCCGAAATTCCCACGGGAACGGGAATTAGCGGGAAAATCCTTTAGTATGAAAAATCTAAACCGAAGCGAAGCGAGGGCGGGTCGCTAGTAAATTTTAAAGTAGGTGTCAACCTAAGTACCTAATTTAGGTCACTTTTAGAAGCCGTCGGTTTTTTTAATTAATTTATAATTGTAAAGATCGTTATGACGTTTAAAGGCACGTGCACACTGGAGTTTATTTTTGATACCTCTACTTATCAACAAATAAAACAAATTCGTAAAAACTACATTTTTTTATTTGAAAAACTAAGTTAATTTACTTTGACCATAAAAAAAACTACACATTTTTTTTTTAACTTAAAATTACCAACTTTCATCATAAAAACTCCATATTTTCTTTATATTAACAACCTATTTTGTATACCCTCCATCTGCATCTTCCACCGCTTGCAAATGGGCTTTCATCGAGTTAACCATATTTGCACATACGTCGGTACTTCTATATGGCTCCCAAATTTCGTGAACATGTGCTCTTAAGGTAGGAATTGTGCGAGCTTTACTTGCGTCCCAGTCCTGAACCATTAAACCCCATAGATTCTCTATGGGGTTGATATCAGGACTTCGTGGGGGCATTTTTATTAAATTTAATTCCTCGTTGTTGTCTATCCAAGCCTGGACGCGTCTCGCATTGTGGATTGCAGAGTTGTCTTCCATGAATTCAATTACGTGTCCATCAGGATACACTAAGTTGGCACAGGGCAAAACTACATCGCGTAATAGATCTAGATATCCCTGGCTGTTCAATCTACCAGAGATCTCACACAAAACACCAAAACCCAATTGAAATTCTGCCACTACGTCTGTTTGGTAATACGATTTGCTCTTCGTACCAGGATTTGGGTGTCCGCCAAAGGGACAGTCGTCCATCGGCTGAGGACACAAAAACTTATTCGTCCATGAATACCACATTTTAAAAATCATAATTTAAATAGCGGTTTTCAAACGCCAAATGCAAAACTCTGAGTTAACAGTGGTTTTTTAGCTGGCGTATGATGTTTAAGGGCAGCTTCAAGCTATCGTCGCCGCACTGTGTGTGTGGATATTGCTAGAGGCACCGCTAAGTCGGTCGTGTGAACGAAACGTTGAATCTTGCTGTTTTGTCGTCTTTCGAGGCATGATTCCTTACATTTCCTTCTACTCTATACCTTTTCACCCATAGATATACAGTGCTCCTCTAAAACAATTAACAGTAACAATAAGTCAATGCATACCAGTAAGAAACAAAACGGATATTAAAATACATTTTTAACTCTGGTATGATTCGGATTACTCACCGTTACACCCGAATCCGTCCTCAGCAATTTGTGATATAGAAATTCTATCTTCACACATCATTATGATGCGGTGTTGTATAGTCCGAAACCCTGTATATTATTTTTTTAAACTACGCTTTACGTTACGTTACGCTACGTACGAGGGTTGCTATGAATATTTTTAGTTACCTAATTAAAAACCATTTTTTTTTTACAAATTACTTTAATATTTTTCAAAATATACTACTCCAAGTTCAATACATCGCCTCATTCTATAAAACCAATCCTTAAAACATTTAAAAAATGCGTACTGCGGAAGGTCAAAGAAAAGTCGCTCAAATTCTAGTACTGCCTCGTTCGACTCCATAAAAGTCCGGCCACGCATCATTTTCTTTATAGTGGGGAACAAGAAATAGTCGCACGGGGCCAGGTCAGGACTGTAGGGTGGATGCGACACCAGCTGAACACCTTTACTGGTCAAAAAATCCATTGTTATTGCCGCGGTGTGTGCAGGTGCATTATCTTGGTGAAAAAGAATTCCATGAGTGCCGCTCTTTGGACGATCCTCACCAAGTCTGTCAAATGCCTGGGGTAAACAGACCTCTGTGTACCACTGGCTAGTAACTGTTCTTCGATCTTCGAGTGGAACTACAGCTACTGGCCCCCCGCGGCGAAAGAAAACGGCGATAATTTTTTTGTTCACACTACGGCCACGGACAATTTTTAATGGCGGCCCGTCTTCCTCAAACACCCATTGCATAGATTGTTGCTTTTGTAGAGGGTCATAGCAGTATATCCAGGACTCATCAGTAGTAAGGATATAAGAAACCTGTTGGGAATTGCCTCCGTCGAATTTTTGACCATAAACTGGCACCAATCTACTTGCCGGGTTTTTTGCTCTTCGGTTAGCAAATGCGGTATCCAACGCTAAGCGACCTTCCTGACGCCAAGATGATCATGTAAAATGCTTGAAACTGCGGGTGATCCAATACCAAGTTCATGCTCTATTCCCCGATGGGTAATATTTCTGCGTTCTTTAATCAACCACTCGGCTTTGATCACGTTTTCTGGCGTTACAGCAGTCCCGGTCTCGACTCATCTTTGAGGCACTCCCGACCCCGCTTAAACTCGCGGTACCAATATGAGATTGTGGCTAACGATGGAGCAGACTCCCCAAATGCGTCGTTTAAATTTATATTAGATTCCTTAAAGGTTAAGTTCCTTTTGTAGTCGTAGAATATCATAGCACGAAACGATTCTCGCGACAGCTCCATTGCAAGAAAAAAAACTGGACTAACATTTTCAGCAAAAAAAAATTTAAAAAAAGTTGTAAGCGGCCAGTATCAAATTTCATTTTACAAAGAGGTTAATAGCTAAATTACCCTTAATTTGCCATACACTTTTAAAAGTAAATGTTGTTAGTTTTTATACAGCTAAAAACTTTCGTAGCAGCCTATGTATGTCCAGAATATAATTAAATTATTCTTACACATAAATATTTAAGATTGACGCATATCAATGACAAACTCGACATTTGAATTCATTATTTTCATTAAGTACGAGTAAGTGGCGAGTATTTATTCTGAAGTGCTGATAATAACTCTTAAAATTGTTTTAACGCGAATTATGTGTACAATCCTTATATATATATATATATATATATATATATATATATATATATATATATATATATATATATATATTGAAGCGATGGCTGTATACAAAATAGTAATGACCTTGACTGTAAGTATAGACATTTTTGGTTTGGGTTTTGTTCTCATGTATGTGATAGTTGCGAGTATATATATTTATGGCCGCCTATTTGCCTACATATATATTTGACTAACATTGTACTTATTTTTCTTATATTTATTTATGGCCTTGTATATGTCTAGATCTTTTTGACTCTTTAAATGCTCACCTATTTCTGATTCAATTATCGTACAGATATTTCTAGCTCCTCAAATGTACAGATATTTTTGACATCTTGGGAACGAATATAATAATATTATGTACATTTATGCCCTTGACTGTACATATTGAAGGGCATGAAACACGAGCGTGGGTTTATGAAACGAGCCGAAGGCGAGAAGGCGAGTTTCATAATAACATCACACTAGTGTTTTAATACTTACCTTATTATGTACAGTTACATACTCTACTTTATCTACCCACATATCATAAGCCTCCATGATGCATTCAACAAATTTTAACTGGTAACGGCGGTAATGAAGATATTTTTTTTCATGGCAGCTGTACTTGTACGACGTTTTGTTAAAAACTAGAGTCGGCTCCAACTATCATATCGTTCGATATCTTACTTAAGTGCGAAATTTGTCAAATTTATGAGCAAATGGACAATTCATTTCGAACTAAACGTCATCTCGACTAATATTAGAATAACCTGAATAAATACTTTTAACGTAAATTATTCTCAACATGATAAGACATAGGTACCGTGTTTAAATTACTGCCGAAAACTGAACTTCTTACCAAAATATCGTAAGTGCCATGAAGATGCGCTCTTTTTTTTCTGGTGCATTTTTTCGCATTGTATTTTATGAGATATATATTTGTGATTGTAGCTATGGCTCCGGAACCCGAGTTGGAGGCTGAGGCCCTACTTTGAAAATCGAAGTCCGAAGTTACGTTAGCTCCATTCCTTTCTCTTGATAATAGTTTCGAATCACGAGTGACAGGGATGGACCTAACGTAACTTTGAACTTGAAGATTTTCAAAGTAGGGCCTCTGAGCATTACATACATACATACCGTCACGCCTTCATCCCAGAGTGGGGTAGGCAGAGCTACAGAATTACCAACAACTTTAACAGCCAGTTGTTAATTCTGTAACCACATTTTGCACATACAGGTTAAGATGTATATCATGTGTATATTAGTGACAGGTTGCAAGCCCATCGCTAGAGCATTCTCCGTCCGATATACTCTTACATAGTTTTTTTTTAAATTTTGTTATAAACGTAATTTGTGGATCAGTATTAGTTTAGAGTGGCAATGAAAAGCTGTTATAAATATTTCGATTTTAATAGAGACATTACATTATATTCTTGTTGAACAATTTTTTTCTAATACAAGGTCTCATTTTCTTCTATAGCTTTGATCTCTTTGTCAATAATTTTATATTGATCGCTTTGTTTTTAATTCTTTAAGGAGAATAACGCAGTGATCTTCCGTAGCTTAATACATTGAGTCAAGGACATGAAAATAATTCATTTTAAAGAAATTGTTTTTTGTCTAAAGTCAATAAGAACTGATCTTCGAGCAACACGGAATGAAGTAGGCATTCGCACCATTTCCCCTGTGTCATAGTACAAGCCCAAGCGGGCATGCTCATCTAATAAAACTAGTTGTCACTCGGATTGTCAACTAGACAGAGTCCAGTTGCGCGAGTGAACGTTACCTACACTTAATGCCGAATTGCTCTGGTTTCTGCTGTAAAAAGGGCCCTGGGACATCAAACTTACAAAAAGATGGTGTAAAATGTCACGTTTAAGTAAATTTTTATCGTATTGTTGCTCTTCTATTGCATTAAGACACCAAATTCATATATTTTTTTGTAACATAATTGTCGAATTTGTTTACCAACATCGAGTATGCTCGTCCGTACAAAATTCGGATCTGTTGAGCAACAAACCGGTCAAGCAAAAAATTGCTCGAGTGGCGCAACTTTGGTCGGTGTATTGTTCCATTGTTTATGTATTGGTGTCATCATTACAGTTTTGTTTTTGTATGTAGGTGTGCAGAGCTGCATTTCTATGTGCAAAATTTCCCCCCGCAAGAAATGACGAGGACTATTTGACTGTAATATTCATAGTTAAGGTGACTGCCTTCCGCTAGGAAGGCCGTGTCGCTCGAAGGAACTGATTCAATACCCTTTCGATTTTCGTTTTTGTAAATAAAATTGAATTTCAGGCTGCCGTTCCAATAGAAAAATGGAGCAAGACATTAAATGCTACAGCAGCGAGTCCTGCTTGTGTACAGAGGAACCCATACACCAGGCAACAAGAAATAGTGGGGCAGGAGGATTGCCTCTACGTTAACATTTACACCCCATATACTAATCAAGTAACTATGGCCAAGAAGTATTTTTTTTTACTTAGATTAAATATAAACTATTAAGTTATGCTAACGGAGAACAATCGTATATTTATTTTGGGTTTAGTAAATAAATTGAATTTCTAGGACCTTGCTGGGAGCCACACCCCTTTACCCGTTATGGTGTTTATCCATGGAGGAGGATGGATGTGCGGAGACTCTTCCACGGCCATGTACGGACCGGCGTATCTTTTAGATAGGGACGTGCTCTTAGTAGGCATTAATTACAGACTAGGTAAAGTGTTTATAACTTACTTATATAATTGTTTTCTACTTTTGACTGCTACTTTACATCTTGATACGGTTCCCTTTCTTCGGCTCAATCTTTTTTGTACCAAAAACTCTACATTATACTTAAATCATAATAACTTAATACATAATTACGTGACTATAATATACTCTTATGTCATAGACTCTTATATTATGGCATATTCAAAGTTGATTATTATTTATTATTATTTATTAATCACAAAAATACAGTACCTAACTTATAAATAATGTCCCGCAAAACCGCTTGCACGGTTTGACTGCGGAATCAGTAAGTTGAGTCTCTACAGCTTAACTATAAATAGGCTCGAGTAACATTCTATAAAGACTTAAATACTAACTAACTAAAACTAACTGACTTGAGTATTTACTATGGGCAAAGGAATTTAAATAACTTACGTTTAAATTTAACTTTGCTGGTTTCGGATCTTATATCTGCTGGCAAGCTATTAAGAATATAAGTCAATCGTTTCATAAGGCATCTGTCACCATAATAGTTAGTGACTCTCGGCACAACATACTTTCCAGCAGCTACAGATCGAGTGCCAAATGTGTTGTCTAAGAGCGACAGATTACCTTGAGCACTATGATTGGCTACCGCTAACAGATACTTGTGCTTAAGTTTTACAGGAAGAATTTTACAAATATTAAATAACTGATAATAATCTTTTCTGCATCTCTTTCGTGTTCTTCTGTTGACTAGAAGTTTTAAAAACCTAATTTGCATCTTCTATTTTATCTAAATTCGTTTTAAAAGTCAATCCGTACACATCTAGACCATAACTAATTTTTGATTCTATCAGAGTTTTATATAGGCATTTTAGCATCCCTAAAGGTACTTTGAAACTTAGGTGGTAGAATTTTCCAAGCAATATTCTGATTTTGTTACAAATAAAATCCACATTCACTACCTATGCATAAGTCTGAATCGTCGCAGTAACTTTTTTCTTTTACATAAAATTATTAAGTAGAAAAAAATGTTTTTTTTAATATTATTAATTTCGTGTTTAAGATGATAGCAAGCACTAAACCATGAGCTTACAACCTTTAAAAAGTAACTAATATTCGAAGGCTAAGGTTTCCATTCTTAGAATAAATATAATGTTATGTGCTTTGGTTATTAGATAGTATGAGTATTATATTACTAAATCGTTATACAAAACGTTGATCCATAGTTCACTAAAGTCTGTTCCTATTCAGAATGCCAATGACAATAACAACCTGGCTTTAATTGTCTTTAGATAGAGGATGAAATAGTGATGACAATATTGTTACCTCTAATTAGTTTATTAAAAATGTTGAATATGTATTCCTCATCATCATTGTATTATTTCTACGTATGCTGAGTGCGACTGAGAAACCTCACTTATCAATCAAATGCTTTATCAAATCTATTAACCATCCCTACATTTTCATGTCAAATAAATTTCGAAAAAATAAAATGTATATGACAGGCTTCAGTCAGTGTCATGGTATTTACACGGAAAGTGCTTTTCATCAAAAAATACAAGATAAAATTTATTTATTTATTTATTTATTCGAGGAGAACCAACAGCTTTACAAAACAATATAAAAACATGAGATAGCATCAACTAAGCCAGTAACAGGATCTCGCTTATGGAAACAAAATTAACCACTAAACAAGGTGCCACACATAGACACCACGACACATGCAAGAGATTGAGTTAAATTGATGAAGTAGTCAACAATTTACAAAATTAATATTTCAGTTGCGACTTGACAAGATACAAGTGAAAAGAAGATACATATACCTAAAGTAAAAACAACGCTAACCTACCTACAAAGAGTTAATTCGCTTAAGGCGCACTCAGTCAAAACACCTCTCAGCTAAAATCCGCCTCACCGAAGGTATTTTAGAATTAAAAATATCAATATCCAGTTCATTCGCTAAAATATTTAAGTTACGGCTAGCACGATTTAGAAAACTATTCCGTCTGTAATTGGATGATGCAGGTTTTACAGAAATTGGGGAGTAATGTCTTCTAGAGCGGACGGGTGCACTGAAAGAGAGGCTGCTAAGCAGCTCGGAACAATCGGTAACTCCATTGGTGATGTTTAACATATAGACAGCATCTGCTATTTCACGTCGCTTTTTTAGCGGAATAAGATGATGCTTCTTACACACATCGCTATAAGATTTCGAACTATAAGGGCATTTTAGTTTAAAACACAGATATTTTATGAATTTTTGCTGTACACGTTCAATTCGGTCTATATACTTATTGTAACATGGGTTCCAGATTTGAGAAGCATATTCCAGCCTACTCCTAACGTAGGTACAGTAGAGAACTTTCAAAGTTTTAGCCTGAGTAAAATTAGTAGAATTCCGCATAATGAAACCCAGTGCTTTAAGGGCACCTTTAACAATGATGTCGATATGTTTGTCAAAAATTAGTTTGCCGTCGTAAATTACACCCAAATCTCTCATAACTGAAACTTTCTGGAGGATTTGGCCCTTCAACATAAAAGATGTAGAGATTACATTACGTTGGCGCGAAAAAGTCATAGTAAAGCACTTGGACGGGTTAAGATCCAATTTATTAACGAGACAGTACTCATCAAGGCGTGCGAGATCAGATTGCAATAATGTTGAATTATGGTTAGAGTTTATTTTAACAAAAATCTTCATGTCGTCAGCAAAACAAAGAAGTTTAGAGTGAATCAAACAATTACTGATGTCATTAACAAATACATTGAACAATAGGGGCCCGAGTAAGGATCCTTGAGGGACTCCACTCGGTACCGCTACCCACCCGGACATATAATTATTAAGGACAACAGCTTGAGACCTGTTATCGATGTATGACGAAAACCATCGCAGCAAATCTCCATGAATTCCTATGTCACACAATTTAGAAATCAATATTCCGTGGTCAATTCTAACGAATGCCTTACTATAGTCCGTGAAGACTACATCCACCTGGTAGCCACTATCCATAGCTTCAGTAACGTATTCATTAAATAGTGCCAGATTCGACACTGTAGATCTGCGTTGCAAAAAACCATGTTGGTTGAGACTAAAGGAATTTCTAAAAGTCCTATAAACTTGACTATATACGACTTTTTCTAGTACTTTGGACAGTATGCATAATTTAGAGATGGGCCTGTAGTTCTTTACGTCAGTTTTAGATCCCTTTTTATGTACAGGAGTGATGTACGCAGATTTCCATATGGATGGTATATAACACTCGGAAAGAGAACGCCTAAACAACAATAAAATTGGCTTAACTAGGCTTCTCGCGCAATGTATTAGGAACTGGGCAGGCAGTTCATCAGGGCCGGCAGACTTTGAGGGGTCCAATTTTAACAATATATTAATGATAACATCAGGGTCAACCTCAACACTGTTTAAATTAGCTATAGAGTTGACATTAGAACCGTTTAATTGATATGCGTTAGTGCTGTTCGACGTCGAGAAGGTCGTAGAGAAATAGTCCGAGAAAGCATCACATATATCTTGACCGTAATTGACCAACCTACAGTCATATTTTAAGCTGCTGGGCAAACCACGAGAGGTTGAGCGCGATTTCATAAATGGAGATTACGACCTCGAAATAAATATGAAGAAATATGTATAAATAAATCATATGACCATACGCAACCTTCAAAAGTACACGAATATGGAGTAATAATGGTAAATTGATTTGTTTATATGAGTGACTGAATGATTAGGAACAGACTGAAATGAAATTATATATTTTATAGTTAATACGTTTCGTTCATTGTATCAATTGAATGTTGTCAACTGTGTTCTCAACTAAATTAAAACTTAATTAAAACGAAATATCACCAGGAATACCATATATTACCATCAGGAATAATTTATCTAAAGGGTAATTCCACAATAATGTAACGAAAGTTACCATTTCAATGAGTGTTTTTTGAAACTTTGAATGCTCATATTTTTCTAGATATAAATTTAATCACGTATATAGAGATAAATGAATCCTTCTATTTTGAAATATAACTTAAAAAACAAGCAGAATGCTAGAAATTGGTAACTTGCGTTACTCTCTGCCATGGAATTGCCCTAAAGTACTGTGAAAACCTTATCAAAACTCGTTCCGTGGTTTAGGAGTTAATGGAGGAACAGACAGACAGGCGCGAAGCGACTTTAATTTATACTATGTATTTAGAGATAAGATATTGTGGACTACTCGTATGCCAAATACGCTGTTGGCAATGTCAACATTCTTATATATATATTTTTTATGTCAAATAGGTATTGTATAAGGTGCTAACAAATTAGCAATGATCGGAATTTTGGATGCAATTCGCGGGATTTCGAGTCGAAATCATAGAATGGATGTGACTAATCCCGCGATATTTTTTCAATAATAATAACGTTTATTTCAAACGTTGACCTGTAATTTCGATTAATATCATGTAAAATAAAATAGAAGCAGGCTCGAAATCCGGATTTAGATGATATCAGAACAACACACGCCGAACAATATATATTTTTTTTTTTTAATAAATAAATATAAGGGGACAATCTCACACCAAGTGACCTAGTCCCAAACTAAGCTCTAGGCTTGTACTATGGGTACTAGACAACGATATAAATACTTATATAGAGAAATATATACTTAAATACATAGAAAACATCCATGACTCAGGAACAAATATTCGAGCTCATCACACAAATATCTGCCCGTACCGGGATTCGAACCCAGAACCACTAGCTTCGTAGGCAGGGTCACTACCCACTAGACCAGCGCGTCGTCAAATATATTACACGAATCCGCATTTCTTTATACAAATTCGCCCCGCTAACATCGTTTTCGGCTCATAAATGGGTTTTAGATGTTAAACGAAATAGGTGGACATTAGGGAACATTGAAAAAATAATGGTTTGTTTTTAATTTTATAGTGACCAAAAGTAATAAAAAATAATATGCTAAATATTTGAAATTAATGAATATGACGAAAAAACTGTCCTTTATCAAACCACACGAAAGCCCGGAATCCCGCGGCATATCCATACTAGCATAATGATTGAGGTCATTCACCCCAAGCCGCATCCAAAACCCCGATCACTGCAAATTAGTCACGGATATTTTAAGACATAATACATTCATTAAAACAATTAGCTTTTAACTGTAATTAAGGAACCTTTCTATATCATTTTATTATTTTAATTCACCGAACAAAAAATATAAATTATAATTAATCTTTAAAAAAATCACAAGTATGTCAAAAGTTGTTTTTCGTAAATGTCATTATGATTCGGCGGGAAAACTGTAGGTTAATAAGACTGCGCCGAGCGTATGCCGGATGTTCAGTGGCGCCCTAATTACTATTATTGTGTTTTCTAATAAAATAAAGTATTTTCTTGAAATTGGTCGGTAGGTTTTAGTACAAATGAAAACACAACTTATAGCGTATATCACATAGTTTAATAACAATTCACCTTCGAGTTATCAACTTAAAAGAAAAAAGTGGCCTCTCAAAGGGTAATTGTTATTTTTGTTACGTACCTATCCCATAAATTGTGTTTTTACTTGCGCTACAAAAAGGTATCGTCTGATTGCAATTAAATTATTTAATTAATTAGAAAACACAATAATATGCATGACTCATGAGGGTGCCACTGGACGCTCGACGTTTGCTCGGTGCAGTCTTAAATACTAGCGTCTGAATGATAGTTTAAAGAGGTTCTAGAATGTCTAAAGAGGTCTCATTTAATTATCTTATTAACAGGGTGTTTTAACGTAGCAAATTTGTTTCCTAGTTTTCTCCAAAAAAATATAAGAAAACCTATGATGTTTCATACTTAAATGTACTCCGAGAACCGAGTACTATCAGCTGTAAAAATATCCGTGACTAATTTGTTAGCACCTTATATTATGCTAAACAGATGAAACCCTTCCAGATAGAGTCGCAGAAATAATTTCGTTAAAGAACGCCAAATCACAAATTTTGGTAAAATAAATTATAATAGGTTGGTAATATCGGCAAAATGTGAACCTGACCTGACCTAACACAAAACTGTGTCATAGTAACATTTTGTTTAATACTCCTTATGATGTCTTTCCATTTGGTTAGGGTCCTATTTTGCCGATTGTACATATGATGTTCACTACTACACTACACGTCATCACGTTTAATGAATGTCACCTACAGGGCCCCTCGGTTTTTTGTCCACGCAAGATGAACACTGCCCGGGCAACAATGGGCTCAAGGACCAGCAGGAAGCTTTACGGTTTATTCAGAAAGTCATTCTCAGTTTCGGCGGCGATAAAGACTCTGTCACCATTTTTGGAGAAAGCGCCGGTGGGGCTAGTGCTGGTTTTCATATGCTGTCCAAAACTAGTAGAGGTAGGTAAAAATTATGTGTAGCTCTTTTAACTGTTTCTTGTCGTTAAACTAAAATGAAATGTATTAAATAACTATAAAACGTTTTATTTAGGTACTGCAGTAGGTACCCTTAAAATAAACTAGCTCGCTTCTCATTTGGCTTCATGAAGTAAGCAATTGAGAATCATGTACAATGCATTATAAATATTTGCAATTTTTAATTTTAGTTTTAGTGAGCATTGGCTGTAAAATAAAATATTGGTGTGTATCGCAGGGTTATTTCACAAAGTGATATCTGAATCGGGAGTGGCGCTGGTGCCGTGGGCTGAGGCGCCCCCCGGCGAGGCACTAAGGCAAGCGTTTCGCTTGGCCAAGTATCTAGATTGCCCGCAAGCGCCGTCCGAAAAACTCATCGATTGCCTTCGAACTAAAGACAGCAAGGAAATAATCGACACTGAATTTCGATTTTACGTTAGTGTATCTCTGGTTTATTTATAGCTTTGTTTTGACCTTATTTCTTGGCTGCGTATCTTAAGAAAGTGTGGTGAAAGTTATAATCATAATTACCGATGCAATAGACTGAACGCTTTAACTAACTCTTTGAACGTAATAGCTTTGTGACGTGGAACTGTTTAAACGTCGATTTTAGTTTCCTTATACCTAGTTGCGTACTACTACTAATATTAATTGATTGCAAGGCGGTTTTTCTACCTAGTAAAATTGTAGGCATGGGACTACGAGCCTATGACTCCGTTCAAGGCTGTGGTGGAACCAGATTTACCCGGCGCCTTCTTGACGACCCCTGCGAGAGCGGTACGCGACTTCCCCTCCGTTCCTTGGATGACCGGTTTGAATAGTGCAGAAGGTTGCCTAAAATCAGTTTGTGAGTATAATTATTTGAAAGTTTATATATTATATCCTAATTACATAAAATATGTACTTTTATGCAGGTAAAAGCTTAATGAATTTGAACGCTTTTAGGTACTGAACTAACCATAAAATAAGATTTGTGTTAAGGTGACAATTAAATTGTCCCTACTTATTTTAAATCCATTTGTGTGGACAAACGGGACTGGTATTGACATAGATAGGTTTTTAATTTTGGCATTAAAAGGGTTGTGTTAGAGTTAGATAAAAGTTCAAGTGGTAAAAGTACAGAGCAATGAAAACGTGATGGTATAGGTATGGTACGCGTAGTTTACACGTTTCATAGTTATTCGGTCGTTTTTCGATTAGAATAAATGGAGGTGTCTTTCTGTTGCGGTGGTACATGTACAATATAAATTACGAGTAGTATATTTATGCAAGCTACTAAAACTCTAAACAACCAAAAATAATCACTAAAAGCCGGCCGAACTGGTTAAAAATGCTAACATAATTATACCTAGCCAATCAATCATTGGAACGGGAAAAGGGCAGCAGTCAAACTACTTGTTAATTGTCACCTTATGTATTGGTACCTACTTTTTATAAATAGCGATGAAGTTAAAAACCTAAAAATATTTTTGTTGTTTAGGGATAACATCGAACAAGATGAGATATCAAGAATTTACATACGGTTATGACACGATAGCACCCATCACATTTTACTACGAAAATTCACCATTTGCCGATGAGATAAATAAAAAAGTTAAGGCACGCTATTTGGACGGGAAGAATGAAGAGGGTTACAAGCAGGGTTTGCTCGATGTAAGAGAGCGTTGTATTTATTTACTTTGTTTTCTTTTTAATTTGTGAACAGCTGTTTGCTAGTGAACTTTTATTTTTATTTTAGATTTACACTGATTCTTACTTTGCGTATCCTGCCGTAGAGTCTATCGAGTATGTTATGAGTTATTCGAACAGCCCTGTGTACCTTTACGAGCTGACGTACCGCGCCAACAATAGCTTCTCTCAGATATTTGGAGATCCGGTTGGAGATTATGGTAAGTACTTTTAAGGTGTTATTGTTCTCTCGGTTTCCTGTAACTGCTTATGTTTGACATCATTACTTGATAATAAAAGGCTGTTTCCATCATCCTAAGAGAAAGTTGTCTTCTAAATATAAGTTACAATTAAGCTCACTGCCTTTCAAAAAGCAAATGAAAGAGCACTTAAATGTAACATGCACGTAAAGTAATGTAATGTACCAATCGAAAGTTTTGGTCCGGTTCGCTGAAGGATTACAGTGGTTTTCAATTCACGGTG
This sequence comes from Acleris laterana, assembly GCA_963966035.1. NCBI lineage: Eukaryota > Metazoa > Arthropoda > Insecta > Lepidoptera > Tortricidae > Acleris > Acleris laterana. Next base: position 21,475,794 of record OZ014438.1, read on the forward strand.
GGTCACCCGCGCCCCATCACTCGAATTGGGCGATGTACTGTGCATCAATGTATGTAAAATCAAGACGTGGGGCGGTACTTCGTCGATTCAGAACAACTATACACGGTGATTTTTTATCGGTGATCAGGAGTTCAAAATTATTAATAACTTTAATAAGCAACAAAAATGGAATTTAATGGTTGTTGTCTCAAACAATTAACTCACTGTTTAATTTATTTAAGTTAATGATATTGTTAAAACCAATCACCACTGGATACATGGACATCCTACATTAATTATTGAAGTGAAGTAGATACGTCAAGTGCCATCGCTTTGGCGGGAAATTTGACAGATATTACGCCAATGAACTTATCAGTTAAGTGTTGTTAACTCATAGACTAATAAACGTGATCGCCATTAATAACTGAATTAGAAAAATTGGTTCCTGATCACCAAAAAAAAATCACCGTGTAGAGTTAGGCGTTTCATGGAGTAAACTGAACAATGCCTTTTCATGTTCCTCAGATTCACTTTCAGTAAGATCAGAATTAGCTCTTTGCAGTTCCATCTGTGCAGAAAGATATTAGTTAAATTGTGTTTTTATGACGTACGGTGATCAGATTCGCGATGTACTGAGTAAGGGCCAAATTAAAAGCACATGAAGAGATTGATGAATGTAGAGGAAGCGAAAATTGTGTGTTTAGATCGGTGCACCTGGCGTTCCATAATCTCTGCCTACCCCATTGGGAGATAGGCCTGAAGGTATGTATGTGTATGTATGTATGTTTTTATGTTTGGTATTCTTAGATAGAGAGCTGGGTCTATCAATCTAGCAATTCGGAGAGCACTTGCGTTCGGTTTTTCTGTTTCAAGTCCTTCTCATTAGGGAATTTCTCACTGTCCGGTTTGTTTTCCTCACGTAAATATGACTATATGTTCCTAGGAGCTTCAGTTTCTGTGGAGACCAAGCAGCTGTGATCTTTACTATAGCTTATTTCCTCTTCTGGATCACTAGAGAAATGGGTTTGCAGGGTTTAAGAGCCTCATTAGGTAACAGCTCCAGCCCTGCAATAACACTTACATCCACTGATCTCTACTAAAACAAGTACACTGAACAGACCACTGTACTTTTTATTACTACACAACTGTTTGCCAGTTGAAAGATGTTTTTAAAATTTTTATCTGCTTCCTACGTAGGTAAAACAACATTGCGTAGAAAATAACAGTTCTATTTGCAACAGCATTGGCAATATCGTCAATAGCCAGTCCATCGTGTGCACCTGTATTTGTGGAGGTCAGTGCTCGCGTCCCGCACCTACACGTTTATCAAAGATATTTGATTACTTTGATGTTGCGTGGCGGACAGTGATTAATCTTGTACCAAGTTCCGGCAGATCTTAGTTAGAACTGATACCGGGAGATGTTTTGCTGTCGTTTTACATTTTTTCAGTTACCTATAACTATAACATCCTTTATATACACAATAAACAAATAAATGCTGATCGGAGTATTTGCATTGTAATTTAAAACACGATTCGTTTTTAATTTCAACAGGAGTATGCCACGCTGATGAGTTAATGCATTTGTTCCCAATAGACTTCCTAAAGAACAAAGTATCTGTTGAAGATAAGGAAATAAGCCAGCTTATTGTAAACTTGTGGACAAATTTTGCGACTACCGGGTAAGCACTAAGCATAAATAATAAAACACGTCAAGGCATAACAACGAGGGTTGAGGTGGATAAAAGCTTAGTCGTACTCGGATACGTCGAGTACAAAAAAAAAAGTTGGAAAATTGAGGAAATTAGTGGATTAATTTGATTTTATTTGACTACTTTGCTTTCTAATTTTGATAGATAATACAAACAGCGGAAAATAAAAAAATAAAGTTCCTACACAAAAATACCACAGAACCCTTCAAGTGGGAGTCCGATTCACACTTGGCCGCTTTTTACTACCCTAATGATTTCATTGTTCAAGCGTATTTTTTAACAAATATGTCCAGATCGTATAGGTACACTACTTGGCACAATATTTTTTTAAAGAAAGCGATTGCTTCGTACGAAAATATGTATAACACTTTTTACAATATCCCTATGTCATACATAACATGACGCCTTGTGCATCCTTGACTTTAAATCTCGTTCCAATATTATTATTGTTACTAGCGACCCGCCCTCGCTTTGCTTCGGTTGATGTGAATTTTATGTAACAACCGTACATACATACACCAGACTATATTAATATTATACATATAAACCTTTCTCTTGAATCACTCTATATTGCTGAAAACTGCATTAAAATCTGTTGAGTACTTTAACGCTGGGTGTTATAAAGATCCGTTAGATCAAATTTCGATCAGGAATGTCAAAACTTGTATGAATTTACTAAATTTTGATCTGACATATTTACTAACGGGCTTTTATAAAACCGGTCATAAAAGATCTAAGCGAACAGACAGCGGAAGCGGCTTCAATTTGTAATATGTAAAGAAGATAAAGATAACAAAACTTAAATCGTATTTGTAGGAATCCGAATAAGCCGGTTCCGCAGGCCTTTAACTGGGCGCCGGCAACTAGCTCCAAGAGTTTGGAGTACCTGGACATCAGCGCGGAGCCGAGGATGCGCGAGCAGCTCGCGCTGCGCTCGCGCTTCTGGGGCTCGCTGCCGTTGTGGCATAACCTGCGCTCGCGCCAGCGGGCTGATGAGCTCTAGTCTACCACCTGCAGTGGCCACTAAAATACCGTTCTATCGGCTCGTCCACAATCTTCGCTTGAGGAACCACGAACTTCTACATTTAGGTGCCGGGTAGTTCCGGAAAAACATCACATCTTTTTTAAACAGACCATAGGTAAAAATGTTGATTCTTGTACTATTTCCTCGGTGTTAAATCTTATCCTATATCTCGGTACTTGTTAATCTATTCTCGACTTAGCCGCCTCTACTATATTTAATGAACTTTCCTCAGAGTGTACTTATAGTATAATTTAGTAGATCTTACAATAAGAGAGTGTACATAATATAATATGCTATGCTATGGTTGGGGGATCCCTTTGTCACCCATATACTTATTGTATCGAATTTTAAATGTCAGTAATTGATATCCATATTTATTTAAGCTCATAAGTGTTTCATGTCATAAGAATTGGAAAGTATTGTTGAATTATTTGTTTCTTACTTAAAAATAAAACCTCCTATTTAAATCGCCATATAAATGTTGATGTTTCATGACTCGGTCATAACTGTTAGTGTGCTGGCTTCCTAGTGTAGATATCTTAAAAGATTAAATGAATAATTTAAATATAAATTACATATTTTATTTCAAACCTGATTTCCACTACCTGAATGCCCAATGTACGTTACAGACTTCTTAAATAAAAAATGGAGAATTCTCTAAAGAAAATAAGGTGGCTCATTTATTTTTGACATTACCTGCAACCACAGACCACTTACCCTATAGACTCCGCTTCGGAACAGTTTGTCTAGTATCTCATTAAGCCAAAATGGCGGGGCGCGGGGGGCGGAAAGTGCACCGTGATTGGCTAATTCAAAGTCAACGAATAATCAAGTGTGCGCGTCGTGGTGCGCGCCAATAGAACCATGCCAACCAATTAGTGTTCTGTGAGCATAAGCATGGCTTACGGGGGCGCCTTTGTATGCGGAGTCTATAGGGTAAGTGGTCTGTGCCTGCAACATACTAGATCGTTCAATAAGTCCCGAGAGTAACTTGGATATGGCGTATATAATAAAAACTCTTTTGATTTTTAAAAAGTACTGGCCATCTCATCGATAAAAAATATATGTGTTTTTTTTTTAATGGAACAATAAAATTTTGATTTGGCAAACATTTAAGTGACGCTACGCTAGTAATTTCGATACAATGGAAAAATTTGGATACACCATTTCACTCCGGAATCCAATCGGCAGTCAGCGGAGTGGAGAGCGGCTGGTGAAAGCCGCCCGAAGCGGCCAAAGACTCAGAAATCGGCCGGTAAGGTTGGCGTCTATATTTTGGGATGCGCATGGAATACTTTTCATCGACTACCTTGAAAAGGGGCAAAATATAAAAAGTGACTATTACATGTACTTATTGGAGCGATTGAAGTACGAAATTGCGGATAAACGGCCTCAAATGAACAAAAAGAAATTAGTGTTTCACCAGGACAACGCGCCTCGTTAGTCCGTGAGATCGATGGCCAAAATTAATGAATTGGGCTTCGAATGGCTTCCTCATCCCCCTTATTTACAAGACTTGGCCCCCAGTGATTACTGGCTGTTTGCAGACCTCAAAAAAAAAGGCTCGAAGGGTAAGAAATTTTACTCAAATAGTGAAGTTATCGCAGCAACGGAGGCTTATTTTGACGACAAAGAAAAATCATTCTACACTCATGGGATAGAAAAATTAGAAAAGCGTTGGAGGGACTGTATCGCTCTTGGAGGAGACTACGTAGATGAATAAAAAATAATTTTATAAAAAAAACCTTGTATTAGTACTTAATCTCGGGACTTATTGAACCACGTGTTATGACGGTGTCGTAACCGAAATCGAGACGTTGACAGATGATAACTTGACGTTGGCTTTCGTGAAAACGAGACTTGGATCACGAGGTGAAACTTAAGAACGAATCTTCCGACACAAGCGCAAAAGTTCTTCAAGTCGAACGGACCGCCGCAATGCTTAAAAAAGGAAATTTTAATACCCTCAAACGTCAAATTATAGTTATAACGTTATAAGAAAGACGATCGGTGAAAGAAAACCAGTTTTTTGAAGTGTCACTATTGTGGTCGAAAAGGACATTTGAAAAACGATGTTATTATTTAAAACGATTGCAAAATCAGTCAAAACACAATCATAGGTCGTCCTGCTATATCTTATAAAGATTATAACAAAGATTACCTACTTATTGTGTCAGACTCAGTCTGTTTTATGTTAGTAGGTTGAATTTTTAAATACCCAATTGATATTATGAGATCAAAACCCGACTAGATTTGATTCCTAGGCCACTATGGACTATGTCAACGTGACGTTGTAAACCAAATCATAGGGAGTCTCTTACGTTTTGGTTGACAACGTCACTTTAACATAGTCCAAAGTGGCCTAGAAATCAAATTGGTTGACTGTACATTAGGCTTGAGAAAAAAAACATCGTAGATTGTGTAAATGGACGTTGACTATAAAAAAAATTGAATTTGATAAACCAATAAAAACAAGGTCCGCCTTGTCGCTAGGGGTTTTAGCCAGGAATATTTAACGGACTATAACGAAACGTTTGCGCCTGTAGCCCGAATAGCAAGTTTTACATTCATGATTGGCTTTGCAAACCAATTTGACCCCTTAGTAAGTAAAAAAAAAAGATAAAAAGATAAAAGACATTTATTCAGTAAGTAGGCCGTACGGGCACTTTTACACGTCAAGAATCTACCAGCGCTTCCCAAGAGGAGACACTGCTGAGAAGAAACGCCGCAAGAAACTCAGCAGTGAGTCATTTTTTAAACATATAAAACCCAATTATGTGGAAGGATGGGAAGGAGGCCTTTGCCCAGCAGTGGGACATTCCGGGCTAATAATAAATAATAATAATAATAACAATGGTACTACTTAATCTAGTATCATATAAAGCAATCAATATTAAATTCAATATAATATCCAATAACATGCGTAGATCAGCAGGAAAACATGCCAAAAATCTTACGTGAGAGATAAAGGAAGAAAAAGGAAAAAAAAAACTAAAACCCTACTACTATGTGTGTTTATAACTTATAACACGGTGCAAGATGACCACATAAAAGTTTCGATATGTTTTCCTACATCAACGGTGTCCCCTAGACAAGATAAAGCTTTTGAAATTGATCAAATTATTATTGACTATGCTTCGGGTTTAGACCATGCATTTTTGTCTGTTAGATAGTCCTCGACCCTATAATACGCTTTAGACATTAACGACTTTTTCAAGTAATTTTTAAGTGCTGGAAAGGGGTAACTTTAAAACTACGTCAGGTAATTTATTATAGAAATGAATGCATTGACCAACAAATGATTTATATACTTTACGAACGCGGAATTTACGAATAGCGATTCTATTTTTATTTCTAGTATTTAAATTATGTATATCAGAATTCTTGGTGAAAGAATCTAAATTCTTAATAACATAAATAATATTTTCATAAATAAATTGAGACGCTACAGTTAAGATATTAATTTCTTTAAAAAGTTCTCTTAAGGAGTCACGGGAATTTAAGTTGTAAATAGAACGAATGGCCCGTTTTTGTAAAACAAATATAGTTTGTATGTCAGCAGCCTTACCCCAAACCAGAATACCGTACGACATGACTCTATGGAAATAACTATAATAAACTAAGCGAGCTGTCTCAACATTGGTTAATTGTCTAATTTTCCTTAGCTTAGTTTACCTGCCAGTACAGCTATATGACTCCACTGCAAATTTTTATCTATTGTTATGCCTAGGAAAATTGCCTTATCTACCATTTGCAAACACTCGTCATTTAGAAAAATTCTAGAATCTACCGGTTTAACGTTAGGCAAAGAGAATCTAACACATTTAGTTTTCTTAGCATTTAGTAGCAAATTGTTGGAAGTAAACCAATTAAGTACTTTAACTAGTGTGGCGTTTATCCTACTGTAGTCTACAGTTTTTCTTTTTACCTTGAAAATTAGTGAAGTATCGTCAGCGAAAAGTACAATATCACAAAGTTTATCTACTGTTGGTGGCAAGTCATTTATATACACCAAAAATAAAAAGGGACCTAAAATAGAGCCTTGTGGCACACATGAGAACAGATGCCGCATCAATACTGGATCGTCCTCTGGTGAAGCCGAACTGGTTACTGTTAAGCAGTTTATTTCTATTGAAGTGACCTAACATATCATTTAACATTAACTTCTCAAAGACTTTACTTAAAACTGGTAGTGTGGAAATGGGACGGAAGTTCGTTAAATCACTCATCTCGTCCGATTTAAAAAGAGGTATGACTTTACTATTTTTCATGAGATCTGGAAAGATCCCCTTCCAATATGCAATTATTATAAATTAATGCTAGATGGGGTGCAATTACATCTATGATATGAAAGAGTACTTTAACTGATGTGCCCCACAAATCCTCGGTCTTTTTTAAACTAAGCGATTTAAATACTTTGACTATTGAAACTGAACTTACAGGGCTGAATCCAAAGTTTATATTACATTTACTGACATTAGTGCAAAGTAATGATTGAGCTTTAACCGCGGATGATTTAAGACATTTCGTTTCATGGGCGGTGGTGATTACTTCCGATCAGGTAAGCCGCAAGCTCGTTTGCCTCCCTCCTTTATAAAAAAAAAAAAAAATATGGCTATGTTGGAAAAATAATCTTCAAATGCTATGGCCACGTCTTTATTTGACGTGATTAGTTTGTCACCTGTGTTTAGGGTGATTTTATTATCGCGGGGGTTTTTGATTTTCCCGTTTCTCTATTTATAATATTCCATACGGTTTTTACTTTACTATCAGATGATTTGAGTTTAAGTCTAAGAAAATTTGCCTTAGCAGTTAAACAAACTTGCTTAAAGGTCCTCGAATAATTCTTAACATAATTTAGGAAGTCAGCGTTCTTATTGTCCTCCCTCTCTTTATATAGGTCATAAAGCCTATTTCTACTTTTATGAATGCCTGCAGTAGCCCATTCACTAAATTTGGTTTTCGACCCAGAAAAAGTTTTAATTTTAAAATTGTTATTAAATTGATGCAGAATTAAGCCAAACAAGTCTTTATAAATACTATTACACTCATTATGTAACAAAGGTAACAACTTTATTTTTGAATAATTCCAAACGATTACTAGTTAAAGGTCGGTATGTTATTGTCTGAGGTTTTTGATAAAAATCATTGACGAAAGATGCCTTCTGACCACTATGGTCCGAATTAAAACAATTAAATATTTCTCTATCCAAACATTCGCAATTACAAAAAATATTATCTAAGCTGGTAGCACTACTAATACCTATCCGTGTGAGTTCGAAGAACAGATTACCTAAATTAAAAGATTTAAATAAACTAAGTAACCTAGTAGTAGGTACTATTTGACTTTTCGAGTAAGTTAATATTAAAGTAAATCATATAGACTTTTTGTTTGACTTTGTGGTGCACAAACTGTTTTATACCATTCTAAGTTGACAGTTCCTTTATTCCCTAGCACCATAGTCGCAATATCTCTCTTGCAGAAAAATGAGGCAACCATTTGTTTCTGTGTGCTTCGTGCTCGGCGACGACGTCGACATTTTATTGGAGTCGGTTCATTTTCAAAGCACCATACCGTCGACTGCCGCTTTGTTTCAGGATCGTAATTATACAACCATGTTTCGTCACCGGTCAGTATATTATACACAGTTTTCTTCTCGCCAGCGTCGATTTTTTTGTATAATATTTACACCAATCCACGCGGCGTTCTTTCTGCAAATCGTTGAGTTCATGCGGCACACATCTCGAACAACGCTTACGGAGGGACAGTTGTCCATGAATTATGGTTTGCAGTGCTCTTGCTCCAATGTTTAGATCTCGCCCAAGCTCTACGTATGTAATTCGTCGGTTCTCACTAATTTTTTTCCACTGCTTGCACATTTTCTTGAGTAACTGCGGTTGGCGGTCGCCACAACTTCGCCTCATCTTCAAAGCTCTCTTTTAATTTCAGCAAACCAATTAAAGACAGTTGCACGAGAACAACCAGGCTTACCGAAAGCCATGATTAAAATTTCAAAACATTACGAGTATTGGGGCTATAAACCTTTTTTAAAGTCATAACTAATCATCACTCGAAAATCTCGTCGACTAAGTTCCATTGTAACCGCAAATTCCCAGTAAAATAAATAAAAAAAATTATTTTTACGCTGATTAAGTTAAATTAAATTTATTTAAAAGTTGTTTGTAATTCCGTAGCTCTGCTTACGAGGGGCGTTCAATAAGTTCTCGGTATTAGTATCTTGCAAACCTTTTTAGTAAACTTCTTAATACTGGCCGCTAAGAGTCATTCATTGACAGTAAAAAAAAGTAAATTTGAAGCCCACACATTCTTTTGTTTTTCTGCTACTGCCGAACAAACGTGATCACCATGAGCGATATTACAATGTTAATTAAAATTCTTGACTAAACAGGGAAAAAATCAAAAGTCTATTAAAGAAGAAATGGATTTAGTTTACCGTGAGTCCGCTCCTTCATTATCTACTGTCCAAAAGTGGTCAAATGAATTTAAGCGTGGGAGGGAGAGCATAGAACATGACCCTAGACCTGGTCGGCCTGTTGAAGCTACTTCACCAGAAAACATTCAAAAAGTGGAGAAAATTATACTGGACGATGGTCGAGTAAAGGTTAGGTCTATAGCACAAAAAACCAATATTTCTATTGGTACAATACATGATATTATCCACGATCATCTTACCATGTCTAAAGTCAGTGCTAGATGGGTACCACGAATGTTGACACCGTTTCAGAAGCATACGCGTGTTGCTTATTGTTCTGACTTCATTGAGCTGTGTGGTGAAAACCCCGATGGTTTGCTCCAAAAAATTGTTACTGGAGATGAAACTTGGGTTCATCATTATGACCCTGAGAGCAAACAAGAGTCGATGCAGTGGCACGTTAAAGGAACACCTCATCCCAAGAAATTCAAAGTCGTGCCTTCAGCTGGCAAGATCATGGCGACAATATTCTGGGTTTGTGAAGGGATATTATTAATAGACTATAAAGAAAAGGGTTTAAATATTACAGGAGAGTACTACGCTCACATTTTACGCCAATTACGGGAAGCGATCAAGGAGAAGAGGAGGGGAAAATTGACCAGAGGAGTGCTGCTTCTTCATGACAACGCCCCTGTGCATACTGCTCATGTTGCCAAGGCAGCGGTGGTAGAGCATTTTGACACCAAAGACAAAAAATATTTTTATGAGGGGTTAAAAAAACTAATTGACAGATCTTATAAGTGTATAAACATAGGGGGGGAATATATAGAGAAATAAAAATAAAACAGTAATCGTATGCTTTTGTTTTCCTTCTCATACCGAGAATTTATTGAACGCCCCTCGTACGTCACTCTGGGAATGAAGGCGTGAAGGTATTTATGTATATTACTCAGATTTCCGGAGTATTCCGTTTTTAAATTTATAGTTAGTAGGGTAAAATTGGGGGACCTGGATACGTACCGTGGTATCCAAGCCCCCCAATCTTACCAGTGATCAAGTTTTCATCATTTCATCTATTAATTCTTCTTTTCATCAATTAATCTATTACCAGTGATCAAGTTTTCATCATTTCATCTATTAATTCTTCTTTTCATCAATTAATCTATTACCAGTGATCAAGTTTTTTATCAATTCATCTATTAATTCTTCTTTTCATCAATTAATCTATTACCAGTGATCAAGTTTTTATCAATTCATCTATTAATTCGTCTTTTCATCAATTAATCTATTAATTCTACTTGTTCTTCTCTTTAAGATCAGGTATCCAAGTCCCCCAATCTTACCCATGAATACTAAAATAGATCAAGTTTTCATCATTTCATCTACCTATTAATCGACGTATCCACGCCCCTATTAATTCTAATAATTAATTCACCAATCTATTAATTCTACTTTTCTTTTCTTTAAGATGTTGATCAGGGTCTGCCTATATATTCAAAGGTCGTTGATTAGAACTAATCGAAGATGTGGTACGAACTTCAATGATTACTGTTGGATGTTGATGTGATAAATATGGTATTTACTTATATAACGCGGAGGGAAAAAAAACAAAACGAACAAATCACTGTCATACATTTATTTAAATCACTTTAACAAACCAGTTATTTATAGTGTATAGGCCTTAGATAAGTATAAGTACACAATTTAAAACATAAATAAAAATTAAAAAGTACAAATGTTGATCGATAAATCAATAAAATATTATTGATTTATCTACCTTTCTCCATTGAAACTTTGAGTATTTAGAAACAGATAAACATGTAACAGAAAACTAATCATAATTGTCTATATTAAAAAATAAAACATTGCTATCTTTGCACCACTTTTTTAAGCAAGTAACATTTTTGTAAGCACATATATTATCATGATAAATACAAGTTTGTACATCATACGATGTTGCATACCTTTCATAAAGAGAAACAAAATTAGGACAGCTAATATCTTCTAAATTATGAACAATCTCAGTACCTAAAATTTCTTTTAACCAATTCACTTTTTCATACCCTTTTGTATGAATACATTTGTTTTTACAGTAATCAGATATTAAGAACTTATAATCGCAGTAAGGTACATAACCTTCATTCCACAGTATTCCCCTGTTCCTTTCTATCCATCCTACTTGTTTACGTTCTTTCTTAGTTAAATAATAAAACGGATATGGGGGTTTAATCAACAATACCAGGACATGTTTATCACTTAAAATAGCTATTTCTTTTGGTATAAGCTTGTTCTTTTCATCTTTAAAACCTTGGACATCGATGATAACATTCATGTCAGTTTCCGCACTATGTTACTCAACGGTTTATACTCAATAAGGCGATCGTTTATGATAAGGCAATAAGCTGTAGTATTCTCTGCGATATCTTGTGAAGACTCTACTTCTAGACGAACATCAACTGGTCCAGTTTTTAGCGTATCGTTTTGTCTTGAACAATCAATAACAAATAATGGAGCCTTTTCTCCAAATGTCTTCAAATCAAGCAACGGATCAATGTCGGCTTTGTAATACGACTGACGAAAATTAGCATACATCTCATATAATATACTGTACTTAGCTTCATCAAATTTCAAGTTTAATGAATCATATGGAAAATATTGTGAATTTAAAAACAATTTCACATTTGTTATATTACAATGATCAAACAAAGTCGAATTTTTTGTTTGATTTAATTTTCTATTTGTTTGAAATCCCAATATAACAAATCTAGGTTTCTCCAACTGAGAAGCAGTTTTAACTGACCACGAATGTTTGGTTGTTTGAGGTACTAATGGATATTCATATAAATCCCAATTTCTAAAGGCAACTTGTATAGCTCTATCTTTTTCCAAATGCTTTAGCAGTAATAACCTGTTGCGATCAGAAACTTTAATATGCGGTATACGCCACTGAACCTTTTGTACGTCTATTATGACGGTATCACCTTTATCCATACACACACTGTTTGAAACAGAACTACTTCTATGCAGTATAAGTTCATGTCTACAATTTATAAGTATTTTATTATAGTCTTCTGCGAATCCTAGGACTTTATTCAATGGGAGAATAAAAGAGAAATGAATTTTTTTGCTTTGGGTTCCGCTCAGGTTCCACCCCCACAAGGCCGCATTTTTGCTTTCTCCTCCGTTCATCGAGATATAAGACTTCATAGTTGTAGTTATTCCAGCATTTTTTATATGATCTATTTCAACACCATTTAATTCGTATCTGATATTTTGAAATAAAAACAAAATCGGGTTGTTCGTCAACTTAACTTCTTTATCTATATGTTTTCCTGTTGCATCGAGAGAGGACGCAGTGATATACCCCTCAATGTAAATGGAGCTAGCAGACGGTAGTACATATACGTCTTGCTGATGAATAGGGATTCTGATTTCATCATTTTCTTTGAAGCTGTTAGTATAGGGATTGTAAGTATGAATTTCATAGCTTTCAATCGAATTATCGTGCTGTGGCAAGTCAGTGATTTGAAGCATTTTATATTTTAAATCCAAGAGAACGTAGAAATGTTTTATTAATTTTGGTAATCACTCTAGTTGATTTTAAACGTCTTCTACCTTTCGATATCGGGGGTGAAGTATTTAGTTTTCTTGTCTGAGCAGGGATTTTATTGAAAACAATCATTCTAGGTCAAGCAATCACCGACTTAAACATGTACATGCTAATAAGATCACCGATGGTGTAAGAATGTTAACTAATTAGAAGTATCTCGATATTTATTTGGTTTAATAAATCTGATTAGCGAAATGTATTTTATTTACGTACGTAGTTCCTTGTTTTCCAAAATGAACTTAAGAATTTTAAACATAAATGACCGCAATTGTATATGCTATTACCCTGTAAGTTTTGATAATTGTAATTAATTTTCGATCCCATATATTTAATAAATTCCTTTGGAGGTTTCAAGTTACCATAACTATCAAAGTATTCAATATAATCATATATTTTTGCATAGGCTACCCAATGACTACCACTAGATGATGAAGAATCTAAATTTATAATCCCACATTCGATTGGTAGTGGTGATTCTGGTAATTCATCTCTCATAAATACATTACGAAAATGAGGTATATTTTTCGCGTGATTTATAATGTCGATGTTAGTTAACGCTCTTTTAGGTAGCCGACTGATTAGTTTTTTGTGTTCGTAACATAAATCCCTACACCATTCTTGTACGGCTTAAGATGCAGTCCTCTTCCAATACACAGTCCTTTCATGTTCTCGTTTTGTTCCTTTACTTGTGCTAGTTGTTTTTTAGCCGATTTATATTCATTGACAGCTTTCGTGATTCCTGCAATGCCACCCGATAAAGTGCCGCTGGCAGACAATCCAGCAAATATAGGTATTAACGGGAGAAAGCCACCAGTTTTAGGTACAGGTATCACTCGCGGTATTTTAATAGGTAAATCTGACGCGAACTCTCTAGCTGCTTCGTATGCTAACTCTGTTAGCATTTTCTTACATTTAGGTTTTAGGTTACGAATGTGTTTTTTTGTATGTGAGACAATATTATTAAATGTTTTCTTTAAACCAGCACCAGTTTTGAACTTCAATAATGTTGGTGTTTTATTCTTCACTTTATGAATATCATGACATTGTCGTTTGCTCCTCATGATATAATAATTTAGTTTAATGTAAGGATTTCAATAAAATTTCGAGTGTAAAAGTCCGTATCGTTTAAAGATTAACTTTCAAATGAGCACAACGTGAGAAATATATCTTTAAATACATTCATTAGTGTCACTAAAATATCTACAAACAATTTGTCTTTTCTAGCCTTCTCATAAGAGTTATATAACACTAAACAAATAACAAGTCAAACAACGATGTGTTAAATGAAACTGTATGATAATAATAACAATAATATATATTATAAGAAATAAAGACGCACCACATTATCACAGGAAACCATACATATTGGACATTTCGTTTTTTTTATTGATAACGCACATTTAGCGCATGCAACGACATGACCGCACGGTACAAACGCGACATCACATGCCTTGACGTAACATATTTTACACACTTGTACTGCGTCACTATTCACCACCTCCTCCTTTGGCCAGGAGACAGGTTGCTCTAAGAAAGAAACAGTGTTCACTTTCTCCTTGACGTAGTCTCTACCCTTCACCAGTTTGACGTACGCACATCGTTCAAACCAGCGTGCGTGCTGCTCCCACGGCTCATCACCCTTCTCCCAATCCTTTAGACCGCCATCACAATGATAACATTTGGTTTGATCTCCGCACCCAGTATAATAGAAACCGGCTTCTGCTAACTCTTCAGGTCTTTGTGTCATACTACAAGGCCAATCTTTAAATGTTTTCAACCGTGCCGCTTCCGTTGCATATTTAGGGTGTGCAGGACGCTGTAGACTCATGGTGGTGGAAGGAGACATGTTCGCACGATCGTTTTCTCCTTTCATTAAGTTACTATGTGTTTGCGGTGACACTGACCTTTCCTATACTCGTATCAATAAATAGTACGAATGTTATTAATCACCACAAAGTTAAATAAATCTTACCAAACAGCAGTACAAAGCTGTTTAAATCTCATTGAGAAATCAATATCGGTTGTAAAAGTCTGTACTGTTTTAATATTAACTTTCAAATGAGCACAACGTAAGAAATATATCTTTTAAATACTTTTGTGCCAGTAAGAATATCTATAAACGATTTGTCTTTTCTATCCAGCTGTTCTCGCTTGTAGGTAGTCCTAGCCACTTCACATATACTTTATTCCCCCTGCTTTTTATTACTTTTTCAACCAGATATACGTCAGGATGTAAAGTTTTTTGAATTTCTTGTCCATAAAATGCTCCTAATATCGGTCTCGACTTCATATCTTCTAATAAATAAGTAACAGGATTAGTGTGTTGAATCTTTGTTATCTTAAATATTTCTGTAGACCAATTAGGAGTGAAACCTTTTTCAAAACAACCTTTATACTTGCTAATTCTAACAAAGTCACCGACTAGAAATCTCTTGATTTTCAACTTTTTCTTAGACTGCAATTTAACATATTTTTGTAATACATCCGCTTTATTTTCATGGGTGATTGAAGCAGGAGGTCTACCTATAGTTCTATGAAAATCATGATTATATTCATAAATTTTATTATCTAGCATCCCATCAATCCATTTATAATTGCCTTTTAAACTGAACCCTTTATAAAGCTTATTTTTAAGCGTTCTTATAAATCTTTCCACAATTGATGCTTTTTTGGTGGAGTATGTTGAATAATGGTTAATATCATATTTTCTCATTACTTTGAGAAATGTTTTATTATAAAACTCTTTACCCTTATCTGTTTGTAAATTACTTGGGAATCGTCCTTTAGCTAAAAGTGTTTCAAATTGCTTACATACGATTTCTTTAGTCTTCTGTTTGAGGGGAATTGCCCAAGCGTACTTTGAAAAACAGTCAATAATTACTAATATATATTTATAGCCAGAATTTACGTCCGATAATGCCTGCATGTCAATCAAATCCGCCTGCCAGAGGTCATCTATATCTTTTAACATAACACTTCTCCGAGGAAAGTTCACTCTAGCATTTTTGTGAATTTCATTTACGACGTCGGCTTTGCTCATAATGCTTGTCCAATGCTCCTTGAAGCTCTTTTAACGCAATATCTTTTTTTATTGCTTTAATACTATCTTTTAAACTTTCAGTTAGTATTAAGAAATTATCTCCCTGAAGCTTATTTAAAGCGATATCTTTTTCAATGTTGTCTATACGATTCAACAAACTCGAAGTTAGCTTTTCCCAACTTAGCACTATATTACGATTGTCCTCGACATGTTCTTTATTTGCAAAATTTGACGCACTAGGTTCATTTCTAGATTTTATTTTAATGACTTCTATATGACCACAATCAACTGAATGATATTCACTTTTCTCGATACTCATGTCTAATGCTCGTCAGAGCATTAAGTGCAATGATAGCAATAGACGATATTTTATTCTTTTATTATACCAGCTTCTTTTAATTCTTCAATAATAGATACGATTTCATTATCATGATTACTGTTACCAGCACTTTTAGATGCAATTAATAGTTTGAGCCTTTCTATCAATTCATTCGGGTCATCCCAATAAACATAATCAGTGTTTTTCTTGTACTTTTTTAATAAAGGCAAGAAACCACCGCTTTTTAATTTCGTTAATTGTTCTGGGAAATCCTGATTTGCATCATTAAGCTGTGAAAATAAAGGTTTTATAATGTGACGGTATTTCGAACCTTTGTCCCCCTTCAATGGTCCGCTAGGATTGAAGTCTCGTTTGTGTGCGTTAGTATTAATTAGCATTTCTTTATAATCAATTTTGTCTTGTTCTGTTACGACAGCAAGATTAGGCTTATTGCGTAATAAAAGTTCCTTTAAACCATCTGTTAGTTCATAGTTTTTGTTCTTAATTATAACCATATATTTTTTCCCCGCATCATTATTTGTTGATGACAAACGTACATCAATATTTCCCATCATGAGCTTCTTGTTCTCGCTCCGAATACCAAATGGAACGTTAATGTTATCATAAATATTAAGCATATCTTCTTTTTTAAGAGACAATAGTGTATCATTATTTTGATTTCGCAAACTACCATCTGCTAAATCATAATACTCTGAGCACTTACTAGAATCAGTCTTGATTATGTCTCTAAAATTTTCGTATTCTAAAGAAGAATCCAAGTCATTAAAAGTGTCTTTTACATTTAAACTTTTTGAAATATTTAATTCAGGACAATGCGAGCCATTCACTTTTATCAGAGTTTCTAGAGGATCTGTAATAGGTTTAAATACTTTCTTAAATTTAAGATTAGCTGCATCTTCTTCATTTTGAATCATCTTTATTTTATTTTTTATGTTTTCAACAGATTTAATTAGTTGTTCTTTTACATTTGTCTCCATTGCAATGACTGTTTAATACTAATACTCATCATCTAGTGACATATTTTAAGCTTTGAACAAGTATTTATGAGATGCCTAAAAATGGATAAATGTGTCAAATCCTTTTCTATACCTTCCTTTATCAATAGCACAATCTTTATTAATCAGCACGAAGTTGAACTGATCTTGCCAAACAGCGGCACAAAGCTGTTTAAATTTTATCCACTCTACATCTGTATTGACATGCTCATTGTATATATGTTTTAAATTTGTATCATCTTGTTTGTAGATAATTAAAAGATTAACATTATCTCTAATAAGCTGTTTTGGTATCTTTGAGTATGTTTGAGATAAATAAAAACAGTCTATCCGTCTGTGTCTTCCCATGGCAAAGTAATTTCGTATGTTCACCTGATTTTCACACGCAACGTCATCGAAAATTATGATTGAATTGATCAAAGCATCATTAGGGTGAAGAACTTCTTTATTCTCATTGTATAAAAAGAATTCAGCTTCTGGAATTTTCTGCATGATTTGTCTTAAGAAAATATACTTCGCTTGAAAGGCTGTCTTTGAATACAAATATATATGCTTAAACTTCAAACCGTTTTCATGTAACAATAAATTCACCATAACATTCGTTTTACCACAGTTAGAAGGTCCACATATTATGCATCGAATTGTGTTTGGTAACAGTGTGCTATGTTTGACTTTTTGTAACCGATTTTCTATATCAATAGTTTTCACTTCTAAAGTTTGAGTTTGCTTGACGAACTTCATTGTGTAGTGTGAGCTTAATCGAACTTTCCAAGTATTTATATACCTCATAAAATTATGTAATTTGAAGTAAAATGACATTATAAAATTGGAACAGATTGTAAATGTCGGCATTACATTAAGATGTAAGAAAACATAGTTGGATTCCTTTATTTAGATACATGTTCTAAGTACCTAAAAGATAAAATAAGATTTAACACTTCCTTTTCTATAGAAATGCAGTTTGAATGTGGTGTGGTAATTGAATGGGGGTTAGCTATAGCTAGAAAGAAACAGATCAATTCACTTCAACAGTTTATTATAAGTATTCGTATTATTAATTATACATGTTCTTGCTATATAAAACAAATAAGAAATACTATATTATTACATATAGGTACAAAAACTTAATTTTTTTTGCTACTCAATCATCTATTAAATTCGATGTTAATGTAATTAATACCTCATTAATAAATAACAAATATAAAAATTAAAACAACAATCTGCATTTGTCATTACCGATAGTATTATTCGTGGGGGTAAATATTTATTACACATATCCATAATTCATAATAACCAAAGACGACTTTTACACTTTATTTATGAACAATACTTAATCATTTAAAATATCGTCTCACAATGGCCCCATGGTAATGTATGTATTTGATCTCTCAAAACTTGTCTCTTATCATCACTTCTATTCAATACTTGTTTGTCTACTTGTTGAGAGTATAAAACATGTTTTATAGACCGTATCATGTTCATCTTACAACGAAGTTGTTTATCAGCTATCAATGCCATATTATAGTCATTTAGTGTTAAACGCTTAGAAATGTATTTAGAGATACCTTTTGCTTTTTTAATGGCACTGTTCTCACTTTTGATGTAATATAGTTTAGCCCTCAAACCTACAAATTCTGTTATTACATCACCACCCATCTCGTCTTTGAATATGCCCGGTATTTTCTCATTCACTTTCGGTATGTTATACGGATTATTGATTGCAAAGTTGCTAGTATCAAATTTAGAAATATCACAATACATCTCTTGATAAAAATCTTCTGTATAAATCAAGTACAACAGGCTGTCAGTATCTGTGTAGCACAGGTGTACATCGTTTTTGAATTTATTTTTGATATAGTCGTAATGAAACTGATATAGGTGTTGTTTGGCAAGCTCTAAAACTGTGAATCCGATATAAATTGGCCTGTCTAAGACAATTTTTTCATGGTTTAACTGTATTCCTACAAAGTTTTCTGAAAATATAGTTACACTTTTAAAGTTAGGTTTGGAGATCAATTTTTCAGCTGTAAGATGTTTATTTGTTACATTTTCATTGTCTTTCCATTTAGTTACCAATTTTACATCGATTTGGTTACGATTATTTTGCAGAGTCTTTCCGAAAATTGCGTTATTGGATAATTTAAAATGGTTCTTTTCATATTCAGTTTTAGCTGCTTGACGAAGGGTTGTATTTAAGTCAATGTATTTTTTCAAATAATTTTCTTGCCTAAAACTAAGAATGCGGTGAATTTTATTTAAAACTAGACCATGTTTCAAACAATCTTTTAAGTGGGTGTAGTGAATAATGTAGTTAAATTTATCATAAAGATTTGCTATTAGCTTTGCACATTTACCGCCGGGGGGGATGAACTTTTCTGCAGCGAACGGTAAGTCATTGTGCTTACTATGCAAATGATCAGGGTATGCCAGGTCTACCTCCAAAATATAGCCGTAGTCATTGTTAGCTGGAATACTCAACACATCAATTGTTTCAATTTCATTTTGACTCAAAAATTTGAACTCTGATATAGGAAAGCGTTGCATCATAGCGTAACCATACAAGTTATTACAGTCAAGATAAATCAAATAACTAGACGGTTCAGCATCATTGAAATCGGACATATATTTATTATTTGCTTTGGCGTGTCGAAGGGAGCACTGTGCTAACCCCCCGCGTATTCCTTTTTCTAACATTTGATATATCTCTAAGTCACTTATTAACTCTAATTCAACCTGCGTATACAGAAGCATTGCATCCCAACTTAAACTTGGGGAAGTGATGTAATACGCAGGATCTAGATTATAATAATGCAAACTAGTCATCCTAAACTTTTCGAAAATGTCACATAATAATAATACATCACTTTTTAAATATAAGTCGGTATATTCACCAAGTGATTTTATATTAAAGACATTCCATATTGTTCGCGCGCGTTCGTATTCAGCTTCAGTGATATGACTTTCGTTCAAACTGTTGTAGAAACAAGATTTTAGAGGAAGTTCGGTTTCGGAAAATTTGAAACAGCTATTCATGTAATCATACGGGTAGACACCTTTTTTATACAATAATTCACGTTGATTTTTATCAGGAAACTCTCGTGATAAATTAACAAAATCGTTTTCCGATAAACTTTTGCTTAACGCATCCAGACTTGAACTCATAAACTGATACGAATCAATGAATTTAATTTGAATAGAACGAGAGTTGGTATCAGTTTTTATGTATTTTGTTATAGAAAGGTACTTTTCTTTAGTTTGAGGAATAATTTTAACGGAACCTTCTTGTTTTACTAATTCCTCAATAAATAAGTGAGAATCGTAACCTGATAAGTTATGAAAAACAACAGGTATGAATGGACATACTCTATGCATTAAGTTACAATGAGAGTGCGCCGGCCCTCTGTACATGGATGTAACATGATCATGATCTCGCACCTTGTCACCGAACAGATGTTGTTTACATATATGGCAATATGTTGCGTTTTGATAAGATGATTCTTGTTCAGCAGTTAATGGAGTCATAGGTTTAACATTAGATAATATTTTATGTAATCGTTTTACATCCTTTATTATTCTCTTGACAAAAATTTCAACACAGTCTTCACCTCGATATGTCACAAATTTATTTAATTGATCATCATACGAGCAACATATATAATAAGCAAAACATGACGGGCGGTGTTTTTTCAAAATTTTAGTGTTTTCAGATATGTTTTCGGTGTGGTTACTCAGGAGGCATTCAAAATCTGCGTAAATAATGAAGTTGAGTTTCTGTTGTCTTTCATAATGTTCGAATTTTAAAACAGAATTTATTTTAGGCAAAGTAACTAACACGTCACTACAATCATGAGATCTATATTTTGTTTCATCATTATAAAATTGTAAACATGTCTCACATAAATATATCTTACCTTTGTGGTGCGAAACTTGCCGTCGAACTAACCTTACAAGATCTTTTATTAAACAGTAATGTGCTTTTCCTCCCCTTTCAATATATAGTAAATTAATGTGATTAATTTCTCTTTTTTTTGTCTTGTATAGAGGTCCGGTAACTTTTGATTTATTATCTAACCCATATATATTAACGCTTATATTCGGGTTATTTTTTTCAAAAAGTTCAATTTGTTTAGGCGAAGGTGGGAATGACATTCCTTCTGTGTTGAGAACGGAAGAATAATGTGGATATGAACTGACTTTACATACATTCCTTGTAGAAGGAAACAAACCGGCCATAATACTCCACAAGAAACAATGATTATCGCTATTCTGTATACTTATACAACTTTTCGAACTTCTGACTGCCGGAGGTAACGGAATATAAGAACCGCCTCGCAAAGGAGAATACTTGTTCATGTTAATTTCAATATGACTTATAGATAGGTACGTCCATCCAGATTCACGAAGTTCGAATTCGGTTAGTTTTTTTTCAGAGTGTTACTTGTATTCAATAATAATTCATTAAAATCAGTGCTCTTGTAAACAGTTTCATATTTAGTGTTGAATGACTTTAGCTCCTGTTTGTCTGAGTGAGGTTGTATAAAGTACGCAAAGAATTCAAAGTTAACTTTAATACAAGTAAGGCTCTCTACTGATATATTGATAAGTTTTATAAGATCTTTCTGACACTCATTAAAGAATATCTCTGGCGTGAAATAATCTACTTTCTGAGATGGATTTATACGATATGAAACAATTCTGTTTTTAAAAGCAGTAGCAATCATATAAATATTATCGAATTCTGTGTTCAGTAAGCAGTTTGACTTATGTAAATTAGTTTTTAAGTGAGATGAGTATTCCTTTCGAGACATTTCAATTTTACAGTTTTCACAATTCATTAATTCATATTCAGGTATTAAGGCTGATACAGGATGAACTGTAAAGAAAAGAAAAAAATTAAAGGGTTACAATCTACTCATTTATTTTATAAATCCTAGTAATAGTTGCAAGCGGTAGTTTAATAAGCTTTACACTTTAGTATTAACTGTTCTATAGTTAAACATTTTTTGAATACATCTTAACTATGGGTACAATAGAGAGGGTACAATTAAGAGCGAGCTCTATTTTAATAATAACTTCCGATAAAAGTAGGCGGGCAAGGCTTGAACTCCTTTCGCGTAGCTTTTATATACTCGGTTAACGCACGCCAGCCTTCCGTACTATCATCTGTTCTGTTTTTTAAGCTTATTATTGCGTGGCGCCATCGATTCATGGGAGGTACGCGCTCTATTTCATCGCATTTATAAACTTTTAATTCTACGTAATGAGAACCGAGTTTACAGTCGTTAGACTGGCGAGCAACTCCGTTTGCGATTCGTCGGTTTAGAAAAGATACGAGAGGAGTCATTTTTTTACCAGGTCTGAAGGCTTGCTCATCTACTTCGTCATCCTCAGAGTCGCTCCCGAACACATCGCGCGCAGACTCCTTTCTGCTAACGTCAGCAGGAGTAGTATGGCTCGCTGTAGTTGGAGTAATAATGCTGACTTTACTTTTCTTTCGCTTCGGCTGCTCCAGTTCACTGTTATGCGGCTCTTTGCTTCCATGTTTTCCCACCTTTTGTATTTTCGGGCTTTCACACCGTACTCCATCTTGAACAAATGAATAAACATTATGACTAGTGTTAATGTTATAACTTTTTGGATATCTTTTAAACTCTTTTCTTATAATGCTTACAAACTGCTTTAGATATTGCCAGGCTTCTGAGTCGGTGTTAGTTTTATTTTTTAATTTTAGGTCAAATAATATTTCATCTTCCTTGCACAATTTCAAAACGATGTAGTATGTTCCTTTTTTATGTTTATCGATCTGACGCGAAAATCCTTTCGGAATTTTGTTAGTGATGTAGGAATAAAGATGATTGTATTGTTCCTTACCACTATCGTCACTGTTTCGATCCTCCCCCTCGCTATCTGTCCCGAACAATTCATATGATAACGCTGGTTCGATGCGAGCGGGATTAATTCGCTTTTTCCCCTTTTCCGAAGTGCTGACCCGAGATGCAGAGTTCGAGCCGTGACCCCCCTCACGGATCACGGGTTTTTTACATTTTTTATGAGTATAATTCTTCTCATCCTCCTCCGTCCGAAGCGGTCTCTCTTGAACATGACTGGACCTGAAAAGGTAATTTTATTAAATTAATTTGATAATTGAACCCACAAGCAATCAGTAAAACAACTCAGATCGCAAGAACAAAACACAAATTTATTTTAAACTTTAACTATCTAAACATACGAGAGAATTGAATGGATGCATTCATTTCTCTACTATTATCAAACTACACTAAGCTTGCGCTCAGAAAAAATAATCGTATTTTAATAGATGAAATATCTGATAGATGAATAGATGAATATTCGAATGGTACTTACATGATAGCAGATATGTTGACACTTATTGATACACTTTAGTAACTTGAAGATCAGAAGACTTCGCTTGCCGATGACAATGTGTCTCAGTCTCACAATTCCCCACTTTAAATATATGCGAGCGATAACCATTTTTGGAACGAAAAACACACATTCAAATAAAAATCAAGCAGACTTGCACTTTTGCTGCTCCATACTTATCATGCACAATAGCTGTTGTCAGCGTTCTGTATCCCGATATAAAAGTAAAAATCTAAATATTTAATTACAACCTTATGTACTATGCAACAAGCACTATAAATAAGTGCAACCAAGAAATTAATCACTATCATGTTTTTTTGTCTCAACACGATTGGAATTCAGTCGGAAGTATACGCGGGCCGAACATTGAAATTAAACTTTATTATTTGTAAATATAGTTCAATTTAAAATGGCAGAAAAATCAGACCTTATAAGTCTCACACCGAAAAGCTAGAATTTAAATAGATAGGGAATCATCTTGCATTCGACACGTGCATAAACTTTCCTCTTATGGCATATACCATAAAGGATTAGAATGTTAGATCAATATCCAATATTAAGCTACTTTGAATTCTATCGACACCATTTTATTTATATATAAAGCTAAAAATTTCTGAAGGGATACCTATTGTAATAAATATTTTGAACGTACGTGGTTCTCTTGCAAAATGTCGGTAAGTTAAATTTAATTATAAATATCGGTACATATGTTTTCTGTTTATATATTACATGCTAACCGGTGTGTAAATTTCAGGATACGTCTGAGCATCTATTCAACTTTGTACCCGGCAATGCATCGCGACCTACATATGAGCCAAGGCTCGGGTTAGATCGTAAACGAAAGCCAGAAAACACAACAATTTATTCGTATATCAAGAAACCTCATCAGAATAGAGCTGCTAAAGTGATTAAAATAGAAATTTATGACGGAGACAAAATAGAAGATAGTGAGCGAATATGCAAGTGTAATGCAGAATTGTGCCTGCAGTATGCGGTCAAAAGCGTTCCTCTAGACGGAATATATGAGTCAACACTTAACGTAATAGATAAAATAACGGAGTCTATATCACCTTATAAGTCTCACACCGAAAAGCTAGAATTTAAATAGATAGGGAATCATCTTGCATTCGACACGTGCATAAACTTTCCTCTTATGGCATATACCATAAAGGATTAGAATGTTAGATCAATATCCAATATTAAGCTACTTTGAATTCTATCGACACCATTTTATTTATATATAAAGCTAAAAATTTCTGAAGGGATACCTATTGTAATAAATATTTTGAACGTACGTGGTTCTCTTGCAAAATGTCGGTAAGTTAAATTTAATTATAAATATCGGTACATATGTTTTCTGTTTATATATTACATGCTAACCGGTGTGTAAATTTCAGGATACGTCTGAGCATCTATTCAACTTTGTACCCGGCAATGCATCGCGACCTACATATGAGCCAAGGCTCGGGTTAGATCGTAAACGAAAGCCAGAAAACACAACAATTTATTCGTATATCAAGAAACCTCATCAGAATAGAGCTGCTAAAGTGATTAAAATAGAAATTTATGACGGAGACAAAATAGAAGATAGTGAGCGAATATGCAAGTGTAATGCAGAATTGTGCCTGCAGTATGCGGTCAAAAGCGTTCCTCTAGACGGAATATATGAGTCAACACTTAACGTAATAGATAAAATAACGGAGTCTATATCATCTAATATTTGTAATCGCTACACAGTGTTGTAAAAATATGCATTTTACAGAATAAATATTAATCGAGTAACAATGTGTTTATTTATTTATCACGCCACTAACCCGCCATTTTAAATTCGACTTATCCGACTCGCGTTGTTTTTGGAAAGGTGAGACCGCTAATTAATTACCGGTGTCGATAACACTGTACGTCTCATAATTATGTTCACGTCGATGTATGAATCACTATCTATTTAATAACGCTTAATATAAAATGGAGCACTCATAATTGATGTATTGAATACATGAATACTGATTTAGATCTATTATAAATTTTGCCTAGCTCATAGGTATTACACTAGATGAAAACTTGATCTATTCAGTATTCAGAACATGAAAGAAGAACAAGTAGAATTAATAGATTAATTGATGAAAAGAAGAATTAATAGATGAATTGATAAAAACTTGATCACTGGTAATAGATTAATTGATGAAAAGAAGAATTAATAGATGAATTGATAAAAACTTGATCACTGGTAATAGATTAATTGATGAAAAGAAGAATTAATAGATGAAATGATGAAAACTTGATCACTGGTAAGATTGGGGGGCTTGGATACCACGGTACGTATCCAGGTCCCCCAATTTTACCCTACTATAGTTATTTAATCAGCCTTCACGATGACGTATCAATCAAATGAGCATAGAGTATCTAATTTATTTTAGCAAGACCTTCGTAATACATCGCGGTCATGTTATTCACATCCTTATAAATAAGAATAATAATAAGAAGTATTTATTGTCACTCAAAACCAATAAAATACAAACAAAATTTTATAACTATTAAAAGGTGTGACAAAAAGCACAGACTCAGCATGTGCTGCGAGCGCGGGCGTGTTCTCGAATCTTCGCAGCGCTGATTTTAATCTGCCCCTTTCCGCACTAAGTCAAGTCTAACACAGTTTAGCAGGTAGATCAGATATCATACAATTTATTTATACAGTCTTAGATATATAGGTATATATTTTATATAAATTAAATAAAACGAAGTTGTATAAAAAACATGTAGAAACAGCAGGAAACTATTTGATAAAAACACTATTTAACCGAGTATTTTTTTACGTAGCGTCAAATTTTTTCTGCTTTTTTAACAGTAAAATAGGTACGTAATTTGCATTTAAAAGTTTACTGGGATATTTTTCTTCGTCAAGGAGGCTCATTCCAAATTTTTGATGCCGAAAACTTGAAACTACCTCTGAACCCAACTGTTCTATGATACGGAATAAGGATCTTATTATCTACTTGGCTACGTATAAGTATGCCAACAATGCACATCTTTAATCAAAGTTATATTTTGGTAAAAATGGTCTGGTTTTTTAATATACACGACATTATGCATTAAAGTAACTCTTCTCGCTACCATCTTTAAATAGTAGATTGTACAACAAGGGCATAAAACAAACCATTTTTTCCGAGACTTATGGTATCCAACCGAGCCGGCAGGCGAGGTTGGATAATTAAGTCGAGGATAAAATGGGTTTTAAGACCGAGTTATACACTCTGCTTTTCACTTCGATTACGAGAAAAAAAACAGTGATAACTGATAATGTAAAAAAACTTTAATTAAAATGTCTGTTCAATAAGTTCTTTTGCATTTTTTTCCATGAGTGTGTTAGGTGTGAGCATTATTTCCTCTTCACTAGACGACATTTTAACTATATTCCATAACACAACAAGTTTTGCAAAGAAAATAACTAATTAATAGTCCAAAACCTCTTTCCCGCCACTGTATTTCTGTCAATTTTTTTTTTTTTTTTCTGTTTGCGATTTTTGACTTAGGTCGAACGCAATACTGCCAAGTTTATACCTACGTTGATTTTTTAATGTTCTTGTTAATAATGCTTGTTTTTAATAGTTTTAAATTTCTTTTTTGTTAGATGCAACTACGATGCAAATATAAATAAAATTAAAGTAAATTTATTCAAATAACATGTTTATTTAATGTAGTCACCTCGTCTGTCTGGCTGTAGGGCTTAATTGTCTTAGTCTAGATGACGACAACCATTTATGCACTAGTGCATAAAATGCGATTTTATGCAGCCTATACCCAGCATAAAGAAGGACTTTACGAGCATGAGAAGTGAAAACGTTCTTTGCATTAATGGATAGATGTAATGTGTGCGCGCCTAGGGACTGTAAGTAAAAACGAGCGCAGGCATTCTGAACCCGTTGAATATAGCCTGTGAAGTCTTAGCGTACAAGCGAGGTCCATAGACAGTGTCGCAGTAATTAAATAATGGTAAGACCAGCGCTTCAACCAACATTAACCTCACCTTCTCGGTTAGATAGTCTCTAATGTCATATATCCACCTTAAGCCTTTAAAAAGCCTAAACTCTTGACCTTTGTTTTTATGGCAGCTTGGATCGCACCAGCACTCACATTTTCAAACTTAGCCGGCTTTCTGAAAGTGATTCCTTTTATAGTAAACCATTTGTTCACAATGAATTTTCTCTTTTCACGAGAGACCTCGCATTTTTTATTTAAACTAATAACTTGAAAATAATATGATGGAAATCGAAGCTGACATAGCATACGAAGAAGTCGAAGCTGACAGGACATAACTTACAGATGTATACATTGACAACAATTTTAATTCAGAATATAATTATTTATATTCAAATGAACCTATGTCAAGTTGTATTTATCATACATTTTAAATGGCTTCTCCCAATCATCGTCAATCATATGTCCTCACTCCTTACCTTCAGGAAGCTCAAAAAATTCGGACTGTACCAATTCGGAACAGTCAACATGTTCAAGCTGCTCCCACAATTCCGGCTCTGTATCACCTTCGAGTTTAGGTTTTTTCACTGATGGTTCTTCATGTTGGTGATCCCCAAGCTCTGGCAACTAGCTCCTCTTCCCAAATAATACATTTCCTCTTGTAACCATTTTCTTAACAATGTCATTCATGTGCCGATTGACTTTTGACTCCATTGTGTATCGGATGGACGAGTCCTTCACATATGTGTAGAGCTCACCACATATTAACATATTCACAACCTCTCCCTATGATGTGTTGGACCCCTCCTCTTCAAGCTGACGCACTGTTTTTACTCTCAATCCTTCAACCGCGGGTCACTCTAATCTATACTTTGATATTAACCCCCTCATTATTTCACCTTTGTTCAACTCTACTGATAACTTGTTTACTTAAGTTCCAAAAACCTATATCTCCCATCCTGATAAGTGAGTATTCCCGTCTCTCCCTCATAATCTACAGTGTATCTCCCAAAAACCTCAATCTTAGGGCTTATAGTTTCAGACCCTAAAGGATCCCTATGAGACAAAGCGTATGCTAAACAGATTACTGCTGGATTGTTAATCTTCTTTCCTACCAAGTCCGCCAGTACCAGTCTGCTCAAAGCTGAAACTCTTCTCACCGTCGTCTCACGATGAAATAATACTTAACGATACAGTCCGTAGATTTAACAATGTCAAAATTAATTCTTGACTTGTTGCACTGGCATTTACGGGCCCATTTCCAGACGTTGCGGTTTCGAGTACGCCCTTTCGGAGGTCCGTGGATTATTCAATTGTTTTGAGCATTTCTTTTCTTATTGTCGTAATTTTTACCAGCAATTAAAATATTCGGTATAACTGGATCAGTTATCACCTAAGATTACACTGTTATAATGATAATCGAATTCGCGAACAAAATTAGTTAGTTGTTTATGTTTGTAGCAAATAGTTTTGTCATTCCACCACACGTCCAAGTCATGATAAACGGATGTTTTCTGTACTAAACTTTCATTATTCAGCAACGTGCAGAATTTACAGTAATCATCTGTGTCCGGACTTTGATGTTTAAAGTGGAAGGAATAGTATTTTTTCCATTTAAAATAATTGTAAT
Source organism: Acleris laterana (assembly GCA_963966035.1). Taxonomy (NCBI): domain Eukaryota; kingdom Metazoa; phylum Arthropoda; class Insecta; order Lepidoptera; family Tortricidae; genus Acleris; species Acleris laterana. The sequence continues at coordinate 21,504,913 of OZ014438.1, forward strand.
ACTGCTGAGGGTTTGTCATAAGTTCATTTATTTTTATGACTAACTGTTCTGGTTCCATGTCATAGGCATTTAAATAGCTTCCACTTGGTAAGAACCTGAAAAATTGAAACCCTGTTAGAAGGTCGAATTGCGGATTATTTGGCAAAAACATCATTTAGTCAATATTTGAATGTAAACAGTGAGCACGCTTTTAAATAGCTATTTATAATCAATCCTACCAAAAACAGGACAGTCGTCAGATTAATTTATTGCTACTAAATGCATTTTGAACTCTTAAATACTTGGCAGTTTTCAATAAGTACAGCATGCTACAATATCATGAAATCTTTGATTGAAAAAAATTGAGAAGTTAGGTCTAAAGATGAATTTAGTGGCAATAAATTGATATGACTGTCTAATTAATGCCAAAGTTGGCACTTTTTTTAAGTATCGCTACTTTTGGCACATGAGAACTTGGACTTTTTTTTACATTTTGTTTTTGATGGGATGTCAGTACTTTTTGGTACGAGACTAAGTAGTTGTGTGGAGATAATTTATTACTATTTCAGACATTTTATAAAGAAAAATAGGTGCTATAAGACCTACCTCGCTGCTAAAAAGGGTCTGAGTTATTGGGAAATACTCTGTAGATTTTGAAGAGTGAGTCAGTCAGTTCTAAATATGCCATTTTAATGGGATTTTTATGGGACAGTTATATAATAGAGCCTGAGTTTTTCTCTGGGCTTTAAGGTTTAAGCCCAGTGCAAAACCCAGCCCAGCTGCACCCTGCTGAAAACCATTTAAAATACGATAACGTTTCCCTCCCCATAAACCTAGTAAGATTTTTACGATTTTTTAATATGTTGTACGACTGTTGTACGTACGTTTTTCTTTACAAGAACATATTTTTTGGAAAACAAAAACAATCAAGAAAAAAAAACAGTAACGTACGAATCTAGTTTTTCCTAATACGTACGGTCACGAGCGTTAATTTGGGACCCATTTCAAGAAAAATATGCTTGAAGTCGTCAATGTCACTAGAGATGTCAAGTCATTTGTAACTTTTAAGAAACTCAACCTTATTGTTGTAGAATGTCAAATTGACTTTGGACCCAATGTGGGTACCAAATTAAATCTCGTGACTGTACAACATATTCAAAAATCGTGGAAATTTGACTTGATTTAAGGGGTGAGAAACGATATCGCTACAGCATTTTTTTTTATGGATTTGCTTTGGAAGTTACGCAATTGCGGCCTCGTGGCTGCACAACCCTCATATAATATGTAAAAAAACAGGTTCCACCTGCACTGGGGAAAATCTTATGAGGGTGGGAAAATAGGAGCTGGTTGGGTTTTAGTAAATATACACACTGCAGTGTTGCCCGGCTCTACCTTCGAACTTGTTCGGACACACTGCCCTCTGACCTCGTCGCTACAAATAGGTACTGTAGTGAAATAAGGTTGCAATGCGAAAATAGACCTTATTTCAGTGTACCTTTTTAGGTTAATACGTCGCATTTGCTTTTAATACTTATTTTTAAAAGCAAATGGTTCGATGGAACAGCGATTGTTTATTTTTGTTGAGTTTTTCAAGAGTCGCTGCTAGGCCGGCGGGCCGGGCGCATCACTTGTGCATATTTATAAATAAGAGTTGCGAATTAATAAAATTATAGTTGTGAATTATGTTTATATCGTCCACCATGACATTTCCCTACTGTACCTACTCGTATTTCTTACCTAGAGTAATCAGCGCCACCAAACACGACAGGTACTGTGTTATGACTGTAAGCATACATAACCTTTTCCGTGACGTAATCGACACTTATCGAATTTTCAAAGGCTAAGTAGAAATAATAATCTCTTTCTAATAAATCTAAACAGCGCTGGTGTATGATTTTTGGGCATTGGTGGTCGCCGCACTTTCCGTACACATCGACATCCAAACCGGTCTGTTTAAGTAGAGTGCGTAACCTAGATATGTAGTCTTCTCGGTTACTTTGTGTGTTACAGTTAGAAGCGAACCATGCCAACGCTTTTGTTTTATTCTTTAATTTAAGTTTTAAGCTGTCGTGTATATCATCCATTTTGTCCTCTTTTAGCCATTCGGTGTTAATTTTAGGGCCGACGACGGTCCCAGTCGCATCCTTTACAACGAAATAATTCCAGGTGGCGTCGGAATCTAACCTATAAGTCCAAGTCCAATTAAAGAAGCCATTCCACTCTTTGCTACATATAGGATAGTTGGCGACTGATTCTATGTTAGCGTAAACGTATTTTTGTCGGAGAGATCGCATCCTCGGGAAATCGTTCATTACTTCAAGCTGTGATAACTGCGGCCCATTGAATAGCACTGCGTCGAAAAACGCGTAATTTCCTAAAAAGTTTCTGTCGCCTGTCACGTAGCAGTTGATATGCCGGCATAATTTATTTTTAAAAACAGTTTGTCCGGTACCAAAGTACTGGAACGGCGAGGCGCTTGGTTTTGTCCACAGGAGGATAAACTTTAAAATGTTCTCACGTTTTGTTGGCTGTTTCAATGTTGCTGTTACAAGACTTGTATCATTTGTAAATGAGTAAGAAACTGCACTTGAATTTACTAATATAACGTAAAACACGAAAACGACTACAGAAATTAACAAATACGCTAAACAATAGAATGGTGTTATCTTCCACCTGAGGATTTTTTTGCGTTTAAATAATAATAAACGCATTATAGTCCGTACTGTAACGGTTTCTAAACGTGACTAACTATGATAGCCGAAGAAAACTAAGGATCATTGCTTTGTTGAAAGATGTTTCATATAGCTTATTTTGAAAACAAAGGAAAATTGATAAGCTTAGGCAGGGATACGCATAACACACGCACGCGCCGAGTAATGCTGTGTTGACAAAACGTTCCTACTTTTCCAATCAGCAATTTTTTAGTTCCAATCTAAGCTCTTGGTTTGTATAGTCTAGGTACTACATAGATATGTATGCGCTTTTGCATGTTATCGAAGATGTGTATACGCATCATTGTACTCGAACAAACTTCAGGTAACTAGGATACAATAAACATACAGACAACTTAGAGAAATACGTACATAGGTAACTAAGATATATATGAAGGGAAGTTTACAAAAACAACATAACTACACTGGATATGATTTTACAGGAAACATTAAAAAGTAAATGTCTCTTTATATAGTACTAATTAAAGAAAAATATTAAATTTAATAAATAAAAAGTGGCCAATAGTTCAGAACTATACTATTTACACAATTCAAAGACTACTATTTTTTGTAAAAATAAAAAATAGTTGTACGAAAATAAGAAATATTTTTCTAGAAATTGTCTTATTCTAAGAAATACAGGCTTATTTTACTTCATTATGTGGACTTATTTTAAGCCTCACATCCGCTGCGATTGTCATCGCTATCTCCAGAGACGACACCGAACTAACAAAAAGGACATGGCTAAACTGAAGTATGGGTGACCGCCCAGGCAATGTATAAACATTATAACTAGTAATATGTTATGCTAATGAGCTGAAAACTAGTATTCAGCATGAAAAAAGGTTCAGGAACTTTTCGAATAGTTACAATCCTGAACATAAATCGTAATATTTTACGCAAAACAATTTTTTTTTTTTTTAATTATTGAGCATTTGCTACCAGGGCCATCAGCTTAAACAGACATTGAAAATTTAACTTTTTACAAATTATTTTAACTAGACACTATTATTGAGTACCTATAAAAACAATTAAACACTTATAATACTAACACAAATTAAAAACTGAAATATTTACACAGGGCCAATAAAATATTATGACATATAAAAATCACATTTAAACTTAACAGTAAATAAAAAAAAGAAAATACTAAATAAAATATTTACATTGGACCAAAAATATTTTTAACAAATCAAATATACAATTCATGAGCTCTTGGATTGAATACTTACTGACAGATAACAGATAACATACGATTAATGTTATCAGTTATTAGTCAGGTCTCGATGGCGAACAAAAAATATGAAAAACCAAGTAAACAACTTTTAAATACTTTATTATTATTCGAAAGCTCCAGGAGAATAATGAACATGTAATAATTAATTAATGAATTTTCGAATGTTACGAGCTAGTAAGAAATTTCTATACATGCTTAGGGCAGTAGTTTAGCCGTCTTTTCGTACTAGCTCGTAACGTTCGAAAATTCGCCATCGAGACCTGACAAATAACAGATAACATTAATCGTATGTTATCTGTTATCTGTAAGTAAGTATGACGATCCGTTTTTGCGTAAAATGTTAGGATTTATTTTCAGGATTGTAACGATTTGAAAAGATCCTGAAGCTTTTTTAATGCTGAATATCTACTAATATTCAGCTCATTAGCTCAACACATTACTACTTGTAATGTTTATAAATTGCTAGGGCAGTCGCCCATACTTCAGTTCAGCCATGTCCTTTGCTCCAGGTGCGGACATAGGGAGTATGGTGATTATGATACCGGATTGCATAATTGGCGGCAGGTACAACAATTATACGAGGGTTGCTATGAATATTTTTAGTTAATTAAAAACCATTAATTTTTTTTACAAATTACTTTAATATTTTTCAAAATATACTCCTCCAAGTTCAATACATCACCTCATTCTATAAAACCAATCCTCAAAACATTTAAAAAATGCGTACTGCGGAAGGTCAAAGAAAAGTCGCTCAAATTCTAGTACTGCCTCGTTCGAGTCCCCATAAAAGTCCGGCCACGCGTCATTTTCTTTATAGTGGGGAACAAGAAATAGTCGCACGGGGCCAGGTCAGGACTGTAGGGTGGATGCGACACCAGCTGAACACCTTTACTGGTCAAAAAATCCATTGTTATTGCCGCGGTGTGTGCAGGTGCATTATCTTGGTGAAAAAGAATTCCATGAGTGCCGCTCTTTGGACGATCCTCACCAAGTCTGTCAAATGCCTGGGGTAAACAGACCTCTGTAGCACTGGCTAGTAACTGTTCTTCGATCTTCGAGTGGAACTACAGGTACTGGCCCCCCGCGGCGAAAGAAAACGGCGATCATTTTTTTGTTCACACTACGGCCACGAACAATTTTTAATGGCGGCCCGTTTTCCTCAAATACCCATTGCATAGATTGTTGCTTTGTTAGAGAGTCATAGCAGTATATCCAGGACTCATCAGTAGTAAGGATATTAGAAACCTGTTGAGAATTGCCTCCGTCGAATTTTTTGAGCATAAACTGGCACCAATCTACTCGCCGGGTTTTTTGCTCTTCGGTCAGCAAATGCGGTATCCAACGCTAAGCGACCTTCCTGACGCCAAGATAATCATGTAAAATGCTTGAAACTGCGGGTGATCCAATACCAAGTTCATGCTCTATTTCCCGATGGGTAATATTTCTGCGTTCTTTAATCAACCACTCGGCTTTGATCATGTTTTCTGGCGTCACAGCAGTCGACGGCCGTCCCGGTCTCGATTCATCTTTGAGGCACTCCCGACCCCGCTTAAACTCGCGGTACCAATATGAGATTGTGGCTAACGATAGCAGACTCCCCAAATGCGTCGTTTAAATTTTTATTAGATTCCTTAAAGGTTAAGTTCCTTTTGTAGTCGTAGAATATCATAGCACGAAACGATTCTCGCGACAGCTCCATTGCAAGAAACAAAACTGGACTGACATTTTCAGCAAAAAAAATACTTAAAAAAAAAGTTGTAAGCGGCCAGTATCAAATTTCATTTTACAAAGAGGTTAATAGCTAAATTACCCTTAATTTGCCATACACTTTTAAAAGTATGTATGAATGTGGAAGAAGCGAAAGAAATTTGTCAAGATCGTAGCAAGTGGAAAGAAGTGGTCTCTGCCTATCCCTCTGGGAAACAGGCGTGATTTAATGTACGTATGTATTTTAAAAGTAAATGTTGTTAGTTTTTATACAGCTAAAAACTTTCGTAGCAGCCTATGTACTGTCCTGACTGTTTGGGTGACATGCTTATAAATAAAATAAAAAATAAAACGAATAATCTTGTTGTCTTATTTAATACTTGTGTAGTATGTATTCCTGTGTTATCACTTATTATTACTCAAGAGTTGATATCAAACCTCTTTAGACAGGTTCTATGTTTAAGTATGCCATATAAATCTGAGTAAAACATTCGTGACAACGACATTATTCTATTGTATTATTGGTAAATGATATAGAAAACTGATTTATTCGCAATAACTTTTGAAATGGCAGGATTAAATAGAAAAACAAAACGCGGAAGAGAAGAACATAAATCACAAAGGAAAAAAACCAGCCCGTCAAGTCGGTCTAAGTTGCAGGTTGGTAATAACTCCAAAATCAACCTTCTATGATATTGAATATAACTACAGTGTATCTTAGTTTTTTTATTATTAATGTTCCTGGATCCGGTTTCTCGTTTACTTAAATATGATATCAGATTACTACACATTTTTGATATAATATCTTTAACGTAGGATTGATATAATAGCTAATATAAATTTGTCTTTTCAATGTACACCTAAGAAACGAATCTGCTAATAGCTGGAAATGACAAAAATCAATCACGTATTTTTAAACTTCTACAGAAGTTAACGCCCAGTAATAAAACCTTCATAAAGGTTTTCTTACACGATTCTCGAAATACACGATCAAACATTTTTTTTCGGTATTATCGGGTGTCAAACGTCTTTGCCGCTTCGAAAAAATCCACTTCAGTGGACTGAAAGATTTTGCGACTTCCACCGATGTTACGGGTGCGTAGCGAAAATGTGAATAATGATTGAGTGTTGTCAGTTTGTTATTTTCATTCAGCTCAATTTCTTCACATCTAAGTAAATTAATAATTTTCAATATAATTTTGTATCCATAATTTTTGTTTATGAGTGTTCTAAATTTTCGATATACATCCTTGCCTTTTTCATGCAAACTGAGTTTTGATAACTTGGTTTGCACATTACATTACTCACAATTTTAATATTTACTAGTCATCAACGTGCCCTGTTATTTATAAAATTAAGGAAGCTCTGCCTACCCCACTCTGGGAATAAAGGCGTGAGTTTATGTATGTATGTATGTATGTATGCGTGTTTTGATAAAAATATAAATGTAGTTTTGGAATGGGTCCCAAGCGAGTCTGGTATTGCTGGTAACGAAACGGCTGACTCGTGTGCGAAGGAGGCTACTCAGTCTGGCACTCTCGTAAACTACAAAAAATATTATTTTGACTTAGTTTCCTTGGCAAAGCCCACGCTAGCAAAGTCTTGGAATGACATCTGGTCCACTTCCAGTATTCAAAAAGGTCGTCATTACGCTGCTATCCAACCAAATAAGTATTCCAATTAAGCCTTGGTTTTTCCGCTATCGTCATGCTGATAGATTTGTGAACACCACCCTTTGTCGCCTTCGCTTTGGTCATGCTTGTACCCCAGTCCACTTAGCTAATCAGGATCAAGGATAGCTCTCTTTGTGAGTGCGGTTTGGACGAAGGCTCTCCTGATCATATTTTCTTTTCGTGCCCTAAGTTACCATGCGCTCTTTGCGACTTAATCCCTTTGGAATTTCCTCGTCCTTTAAATATGAAAAACGTATTAACTCTTGTAAATGGTCCTCTCATTAAACATTTAGTTAGTTTCATTCATAAATATAGAATTAAATTGTAAACATGTAAGTATTTGTTGTAAATATATGAATCCGAAACATTATTTATACCTATTTTATTGCCCTATTCAAAATTGTTCTCCATTAAAACGTGTGCCTTCCTTAAACCTGACATTGGCGAAATCATAGTGGCAACAAAGATCTATCTCTTGAGTCTAGTGTCAGTGAAGGTGATTCTAGTTTTTTAATAGATCTTTGAATTATGCACAAATTTTCTGCATTAAATGACTTTATTCATTTCTCTTTTTGCCGTACTTATACATTTAGCGTCCGTTTCTGGAAACGTATTTAGAACTCGTTTTATATCATTTAAATACTTGGAATAATATTCGGCGGCTTCAAACCACATATTGGCTCCGGCGGCAAAGGAACATTTGGTAACATCCTTTTGAAAGTATCTATCCTACTAAAGCGTGGTCCAGATATAGAGGCCGCCTGTGAAAATGTCGATTGCGTTTAAACAAAAATAATGAGACAAAATATGAATACCGGGTATTTTTCTAGTTTTATTTTCAGCAAATACGTAAATAATATTATAGCCCAACGGGTCCTTGTTTGGCACATTTCAGCAATTTGGAGCGAAAGCGTTTAAACAGTGATTTTCCAGATTTTTCCGCGATTTGCTTAGAAATCCGTTTCCAGATACTCTTCATTGCTTGTATGGTGGTAGCTGGTTTACTTAAGTCACAATATCTCTGCTTACAAAGAGCCCAAAACTTATCGATCGGCCGAAGCTGTGGCACATTTGGCAAGTTGTCTCGTTTTGGCACAATAGGATTCTTCCCTTTTTGAGTTCCTTAAGAACAGGTTCAACATAATGTGACGTAGCGAGATCTGGCCAAAACAAAACAGGCCTTTGGACATTTAGCTTTCGAATTAAAGGCAATAATCGCTTCTTGAGACACACTTCTAAGTATATTTCGCCGTTTACAGTTCGGTTAGTCATAAAGGGCCAGAAATGTGCCCTTCAAATCATGAAACGGCTTTCAAATTTCCCAGTTGAGAGTAATGACTCTTCGATAGGAGTCTCCTGTTCATCATCCGACATGTAACATTTATCTCCTGATACTTGCGACGGATCTAATGGCACGTAGGTTTCGTCATCTAAAACGAAGAAGTAATTTCGCCCGCTCGGAATACTGTCCTTGTAAAGCTTAGCTGCACCTTTAATACACCGATCAATTTAATTTTGATTGTATTTCAGGCTGCGTCTCTTCTTCCTGCTCCGAATTCCAGCAGCTTTCTTCGCTCGCCGGTACGTAGATAGACTCAGTCCCAGCTTCCGTGACGCGACGCGGTCAGATTTGCTACGATTCTGTCTCGCTTTCCTCAATCTTTTTTTTTCAATCTAGGAGTATTTACAGTCGGTTTTTGACCCGGAAACCGCTTGAATCCCACTTGTTGACCGTCTACGTACCGATTGATCACATTTCGGATAGTCCGGTCAGGTATATTTTGGTTACGAAAGTGATGCAAAGTTGGTAAACGATTTTCAGAGTGATGTTTGTAAAACTCTACTTTCAACTTAGTTCGGTATTCGGGCTCAGCACGTTTCATTATTATATAATTTGTCGAATAATGCTACTGAATTGCAAACTAGGATAAATGGTTATTAAAAAGAATTTATTTCAATTGTTTATTCACGTAGTCATAGTAACTGCGAGAAAAAGCGGCCTCTATATCTGGACCACCCTTTAGGTGACTTGAGAAATACTTGTTTAACAGCAGCAATCAAGTTATTAATATTAGGAAAAAGAGTTCTTACCTTTTCGGCAACTCTATTCAACCAGTGTGTTACACACGTAACATGAGTCATATAACAAAATAAATTTTCGAAATTTTTACCTGCCTTAACCATATAAGGCACTCCATCAGTGAGTAACAACAAAACCCTCTCCATGTAATTACTTTCAGAGTTCTTGTTTCTACAGAACCTTATCTACCAAATTTGAAATTGTATTATTATTTGTCTCTTTTAAGCATTTACTAGCTATGATATGACACCGGCTTTGTCCTTCCTGGAGAAGCGTACCAACGATGACATTCGCAATTTTCTGACCTTTTCCGTTAGGCCAACTGTCCACGTAGCTGCACGTCAGTCGCACGCTTTCGTCATTTAACGCTTGCATGCCGACTGCTTGCATCTTGCGTAGAAAGGAACAAAACTGTGTCCACAGAGCGCCAACGTCGCATTTGCGTATCGTGAGACGTTCGTCATGCTCGTGCAGCGGCATGTCAGTACTCAAGCGTATTGCGAGACGCAAACACGTGTTTATTTTGCAAAATGGCGGCCTCAGCAGCCAATTTTGTACACATAATTGAACAGTATCCTTGTCTGTATAATAACAAGTTACAAGAATACTCGAGAAAATACCCCTTTTTCCACGTTCATAACCAAGGTTTCATAACTGGTTATGAATAAGGATTTTTTTTTCACTGTTTCATAACCAGTTATGAAACAAGTTTTTTTTTGCCATTTTCACAACTAGAACCTCCGATTCATGTATGGTCCCCTGGTACCCCTGGTACTTACTTTATTCGGGATATAATGAGTTTACTCAAATATTAAATTAAACGAAACTCACAAAAACATGGAGTTATTATAATTTTTTATTTCGTAAAATAATAACTGCAACAGAAATAGTAGTTTATGCAATAGTTGTATAAGAGAGGTCAAAAAATATGAGTGGCGTGTGTTACGATGTGAGCCGAAGGCGAACATCGTAAAGGTAAGCGCCACGAGTGTTTTTTGACTTAGTTATACACCGTTGCATACAATACTTTTTCTACGACTAGGTTTCAAATGAAATGCAAAACTAAGCGAAAAAACTTACAAACGAACGAACGAAGTAAAGAACAACAAACGAGCGGGAAACAAGAAAATTACAAAATATGTGTCTACTTTGTTTTTAAATTGACGGAATGGAAAATAGAATTATTTACAATTCCAAAACATTTTAATTTGACCAATCAGAATACTTCACCAAATTAAATCCACCAATCACAATACACATCGACTGTCAAACGGAACGATAGGTTCTTTTAGGTACGTGTTTCTCTTTAACTAATTTAAATCTTTTAAAAAAACTTTGTATTTCGTATCAACCAACCAGAATACAGCTATTTTAAAATCGACCAATCAGGTAACTGAAATCATTTCTCAAAACACTAGGTGATTTATAGTCCCTATTTCACAATCGTTAAAATATGATTAAATCGATTGTGCAACGCTAAGCTTTGGCAGCTGGCCGTATCGTTTTATCTCAAAAACGCACATGTGCTGTTTTGGGGCATAGACAAGATAGACTTTTCTCTGGATTATTCTGCGGACATATTATGTATGTTCTTATATTAGTGTTCGTGACTATATAAATGACAGATAAAAGTACAGGAGTAGGAAAAATAATAAAATAAATGCTTGTGAACTTAAACAAAACGGTTGCTCCTTCTGAGCAATGGTTGTCAACTTAAAACATAAAGGGTGCAATTATTTCTAAACAATGGCCGACACTTATTTCTTTTGCCGTTAATTCTTCTACTGTTTGATTGATCTCTTGGTCGATTTCTACGTAGTTATCATTTTTTCGTGTACTCTTTGTCTTAGTGTTCCTCATTTTAATTTATTTTTCTATAAAATTTTGGCTTTGGAGGGCCTTTTCTGACCTACAAAACGGTTTATGCGAGATGCCACCCTTCTATATGATTTGTATTTCTTATTTCTTCGTCATGACAACACCATGTTTTGATAAATTGTTATGTCCTTTAACCAAAACCGATTAAAATAGTCATTGAACTTTGCTATCTCCTCTGTTTTTGGAGTTTTTTTTATGATGTAGCTATAGCCAAGAAGCAATATATTTTAAGGGTAATCGTGCCAGGCCAGGACAACGTGCAACATGCCTCCTCTGCAAACTAACAACATAACTGGTTATGAAACGGTGAAAAAAATGCTTATTCATAACCAGTTATGAAACCTTGGTTATGAACGTGGAAAAAGGGGAAAAGACAACGGATAGAGCTTGGAGCAGCAACAAACTATCTACTTTTTTTTTCTGATGTATGGATGAATCCAAAACAATCTACGCCGTCGTCGTCTTCTAATAAAAATGTGTGCTATATCACATCTTCATCATCACTTGACATTTCACAATGAAAATACGTGCTTTCGCGATGCTTAACTTGAAAGAACTCCGTTTTGTAACTTGAATGACGATTGCATGACGATTACGTGGACACACCTAGGACGCCAAATACGCCTGTCGTCTTTTGCAGGTTGCATGCAAGCGTCAAATGACGCCGCCGTGGACAGTAGGCCATAGTCATCTCATCTACTGATACGTAAATATAATTATTATTTACATCAGAGCGTATTTTCTCCATTTCTTCCTCATACACTTCCGGAAGAAATTGTTGCCGTATGTAACTTCCACAAGACAGTGATGGATTTGAATAGTGTCCTGTGATACCATTTTTGATAAACGTACGAAAATTGGGGTTGTCTAGTTGGTACCATGGCACATTGCAGTTAATCATTAATTTCGTCAGGTCCATATTTATGAACTCGTTTTTTCTCTTCGTGAATATTCGTGTGCTTGTCTGTGTTAATGTGACATGTGAGGTTATATTTCTTTGGGACGATGTTTACTTCGCATTTGGTGTAAAATAAAGTGGAACCATGGAATTCAAATTTCGGGAAATCTACAATTAATATGACTTTATCCTTTCTTCTCGATACGTATTTTTGGGCGGCATATTTTTAAACAGCACATTTTTGAAAGTATTTGCTTTGCTTTACATGCAATGCAAAATAAGTGACAGTGATTTATGTCAATTTATTTTAAATCTTAGATGAATACGGACGATGAATGTAATAAGTTTTGATTACTTACTTAACGTTTTCGTATTAATGAGAGGAATAAAATGAAACGCGTGTTACTATTTTGCTACCTTCTTATTACACTGATTCTGTAAATTTCCCAATAGCTACTCTATGACGTTGAAGTGGTACTTATCGATAACAGGATTGTCGATGTTATTATTAGGTATATCAAACACTAACCACACGGCGTTCGTGCCAGGAAAATCTCTATGTTATAGGATAAGATGGTGGTAGCGATTCGGATAAAGCCTGTCCTACCCCCACTAACCCCGCGTGAGATCACTTGGGATGGTAACCCATCTGGAAACATTAATTGCTCATGACAACAGCCTGATTCGAATGTACGACTAGATCCATCTCAGCAGCAGCAGATTACCGCTAAAGTTCCCTGCGTTGAAGTTTCACGATAAGCAATTTGCAGTACGACACAATAGTTATAAAATTGAAAATCAAATATCATATTCACATATATTTTAATTAAAACATGTATCGTTTCTTTACTCTTAACCCAATAATAATGAGGATACAGGAAAAAAGTGCAAACTATAGTCTAACTTCCCGATAAAAGTGACATTTGTTACAATGGCTGCAAAACGCTAAACGTCTAAAAAAATTTTACGAATGAATTCTTCAAATGTTATGCAGGCTCCACGTTACTTCGGTTATACCGCAGACAGGAGGCGGGAGGGCAGGCTCGTGAGCGGCTGCGGCGCCGGCGCGTGCGAGCCCGCGTCGCCACAGCGCCGACGCATCAGCCCCAGACCCGGACGCTCTGATCCCAGGAGCAGCTTGTCATGGCACTTCCGTTCGGCGCCATAGAAATCGATGTTACCCGGTTATCATGACCATTTAAAGTTCCTAAAAGTTAAAGCATGTTAAATCACAAACAGGTATATAATTGTACATTACCCGGGTTGCGTTTGCGTAGCACTTGCTTTTATTCAACAATGCTCTTTATTCGGTTAAGGACAGATTCTGGTTATACGGCAGATCTTTTTTATGACAGATTAGTGTTAGGGCAGAAACACAATCATCAAAACGAAAGAGGAACCTAACTACAGATTCGTATTATTATTTTATTAGAATGGGTCGTTCACGAGGCTTTGAATTTTGAGATTGAGATGGATTGCAGATACAATCAATTTTGTGCCATTTAATTTGAACAACTTGAGAGAACAAACCATGTGACCATTTGTAGTTATTTACAAAAAAAATAATGATATAATACGCACCGGTATGTGAAACTTTTAATGTGTCCCAGGAGTGTACGGCGTTGTCATCAGATCCAGCCAGCAGGTACCTGCCGCTAGAAGATAAGGCTGTAACACACGATGAATATATAGCACATTTTGGCGCGTAGCATGCAGGTGAAAGTTGTAGTGGGAAAGTATAGAAGGAAGTATCGAATAATAGGGAAGCACTGTGTTGTGTGCTCTACCATAGCGTAATAATTCTAATAGTGAGGTAACTCGGTCGTAGACAGGGCAACTATGCGGTGCGGTGCGGGGCAGAGCGGCGTCCCCAACCGATTATTCGCAGGCGCCCGACCTCTAGTGCGCCTCTAGCGCCGGTACCTACTGGCTGAGTAGTGTGTCACTATCGCGTTATCTATAGGTACATTTAATAAAGTGGTAGAGGGCCGAAATCTGTAAATTAAAGATATTTTATAAAAAAATACTTGGGACCGTAAGACCCGCTATACACGGACTGTTTTAAGCAGTCAGGACCGACTGCACTTGGTTGCTATTGAACAATCAGCACTTTCTAGAGCATTGAAACTGAAAATCGACCAATAGCAACCAAGTGCAGTCGGCACTTCTTCGTCGGGTCTTAGAATCGATAACAGACCGCTCGAACGAATCGTTTTTAGAATTCTTATCTGTTAGCCTGTTTATTCAAACGTGCATCACGTCTAAATGGATTGGAATATGAATTTCACTAACGGGTTAAGGAAATCGCCTGCCAGGTTATTGGCTATTGATGTTATTATTTAAAGGGGTAAAAAGGGTAGTTGAACATTGTATAGGGACTTCTTAAATCCAGGAGTTAAAGGCAATTGATATCATTATTAAGGACCATAGAAGTCATACTATTTAAAAATAATAATATGTCGAATATAATAGCCCAACAATCGTTTACAGTTAAAACGCCCGAAATCTGTACAGTATTTATAAAGAAGTTTATCTACTCTCATATTATAAAGTTCGAATTATAAACTTCAAAACGAATTTATATTGGCATAGGTACTTTATAAACACAATACCCAAATAAAAAAAAACTCTTCTATTTATTTCTCTAACGCAATAATGTTATAAAGTATTTTTTTTACCATTACGATACAAGTTAATCCAAAAAGTTAATGTCACCAACGAGGTATCAATTTTTTTTTTGATAATGGAACGCACATGCGGTTCGCGTGATTTTTACTGCATTACAAAAAGTTTTCATTCCAATTTTTACTTGTCTGTGACCGCGCCCAGCTTTAACGCATGCGCGGTGATGTGATAATCATGGATGATGAGACTTACGTGAGATTGCAAAACTTTACCCTGCTTACAATAATACATAGTAAAAGAATGAGAAGTCGTTAACAATGCAGAAAAAGCAATTTTTTGAGAAAAAATATGGAAAAAACTCTTGAGCTAGTGATAGTTAGTTTAGCTTAGCTATTGAAATTATTACGAATTTACGTTTGTTTTTGTCAGTGAGGAATGATATCGGTACCCATTTTTACTGAAAAAACTTTGAATGCCGCAATCTACCGAAAGGAATGTCTCGAATAAAGATTATTGCCACTTTTGAGGAAGCACGGAGGTCCAACATTACTTAGGCCTGACTTGGCTAGCTCTCACTACACTTCATCTGTGCTACAGTGGTATGCCAAAGAAAACGTGCAGTATTTCAGCAAACCACCAAACAAACCAACCAACAATCCACCCAACTGTCCGGAAATACGTCCCATAAAGAGATTTTGGGCCTTAATGAAGAAGGATTTACGTAATAAGGATCATACAGCTAATTCTTTAAAACAAATGAAAAGATATTGGAATCAGATAGCCAAAACCTTTGTGAATGTGTTGTCCAAAACCTTATGCGACACACTGAAAGTAAAGTCCGGAAACTTGGCAAAGGACATACCTACATTATTATTATTTTCTTGTTTTTGGCGATACGATTTATAAATAACAATAATAAGTTGCCGAACTGATTTTCATTACCTAGCTAAGAACCACCGCTAAAAAACCGGCTTTCAGATAAAAAAAACCGCATCCAAATCGGACACACTTACACGTCAAACTTATAACACCCCCCTTTTTATGCGTCGGGTGTTAAAAGTTTATAACTTGTGTCTCTACGTCTATGTATGTATCTGAGTGTCCGTTTGTGGCGTCGTAGCTCCCAAACGGATGAACGAATTTGGACGCGGTTCGTTTTTTGATAAAGCTACATCAATCGGGATGGTTCTTAGCAATATTTCATGAAAATTGGTTGGGCGGTTTAAGAGATATAAACTCTAAAAGTAGGTGTCGCCATCGCAAAGCCACACACACACACACACACACAAACACAAACACACACACACACACACACACACACACACACACACACACACACACACACTTACAAACGTCAAACTTATACTTATAACACCCCTCTTTTTTGCGTCGGGGGTTAAAAATATAAACGCCTTCATTGGGATCTTGCGTTTTAGCTAACTCGATCAAAAGGGAAATACGAGTAATCCCTCCCTTGCAATAAATAGACTAGATAATACTATATTTATTTCTGTGTTTTATTAGGCTTTTTTATACGGTAATTTAGTTATTTGGATCAATTATAAAATCATTTCCATTTCATGACTTTCTTGGCGGACAATTGTTTTTTGTTGACATCTCCGACACATTTTTCGTGTCTAGGCGATCGTCGGCATTTAGCACCGAGACAAAGCAGTGTACTTACTATTACAAATTATTACGCTATGGCTTTACCGTAGGTAAACAAGTTATACCTATTTAAAAATTTAAATACTCAAACAATGGTAGAGGTAATAGTTTTTCCCCCAGGTGATAAAACCACTGAGTAAGAGGAAAATGTCGGTAATTTACTTTAACGTTTTTCCCAGGTAAATTTCTCAATAGGTAAGGTAAATATCACATCGGTATTTCCAATTCATGGTCAGTTTTTACCCTTACCATTCCTACATATCACATGCTTTACTTTTGAGTAAGGAGGTACTTTAACCCTTTACCAGGTTAAGGGATATATGTCTCCCACATAGTACATTGTATACCATAGTCCAGTTTCAACTCTAAATCTCCTAAAAAACATTTTTTTATCAATCCCTGAAATAGTACATTGTTGTAGAGGTTAGACAGTTAGCAAAAGATGGCCGAGTTGGTTTGCGTCGGCCCTCGGAAGTACGAGTCCATCTATTGCACTTTCGGCCGAGGCTTAACATAGTGCTTTTCACGACTACTGGAAGGAAATAAAAATCCATTCTTATAATATTTTTTCTTTAATTAATAGTACATTGTGCATCAAGGGTAGTAAGAAGGGAATTACTAACGAGAGTGTTAGAAGCCCGACGCCGAAGGCGGAGGGCTTTTAATGACTCGAGTTAGTAATCACCTTACTGCCTGTGATACACACAATGGTTTTCATCACATTTGCGAGGAAAAAACACTTTCAACTCTGCAAAATATAAAGAAATAACTTTTGACGAACGGGAACGTAAATGGAAACAATATTTTTTTTGTGATTTCTACCACAGATAATAACTGCGTTTAGTTTCGACCTGGATTCGAGCCAGATTTAGCCAATTTGATAAAAATGTATAATTACTAAAATTAATGATAAATGTTGATATAAACTTGAAATAGGTATAAAAATAATGAAGTTTAATGAAGCGTATAGGTTTTGTGTAATGTAAGTTAGTCTATAGCTAATTTTTAAAGATGAAATTAGAAACCGATTTTATTTTTGGCTGAAAATTAAACCTCCTTAGTCAGAAATGATGTACGAAAGAGTTGCAAATTTTAAAAAGAAAGTCATTACTCCCTAGGGATGACAAACTCGCCATAATTCCCGCGGGAACCATTTAGGCCATTGTCCTTCTGTATACAGGCATGGAATAACACCATTTACGAGCAAGTGTGATGAAAACGAGATATTAATATGAGCGTTAGGACAATTATTAAAGGATAACGAAATATTCTTGCCGGGAAGATTAATATTTGTGATTTGGGTCATTTCGGCATGTTCTGTTCTGTCATTCTTTGGATGTCCCCCAATATGTTAAAGCTTCACGAGATGTTCATGGGTGCGATGTTGTTGCCTCAGTTGAAGTGGATGGACGCAAATGTATACATTCATTTAATTTATAATTAACTTTTACTTTGTTCTCCACTGAATCCTCTATGTAGCCTTCTGCCACCTTATCCGAGGTCCATCCACCATGTCGCTTTAAGGTAGTTATGTTAGCACCGGAATCTGCGAGAAGAGTTGCAGAGGTTCTGCGGAAGCAGTGGCCGGTATAGGATTCAGCATTTGGTAGCTTCATGTAGGTTGCGATCATTCTTGGTAAGGCGGCAAGTTTATGCCGTCCTATTGGTTATATAGTTCAAGAAGAATCTGTCATTTTCAATATTCTCAGGTCGCAAGTTTTGATACTTCTTTACTACGTCAAGAAATTCGTCCCGTATGATAAACGATCGATCTAGTTTTGTCTTAGTAAATATTTAACAACTTTACGAGGATCATGTTGTTATGGTTTTCGATGTCTTTAGTCTTTATATTTATGAGTTCAGCTGTTCTGCATGCACCATTCATTCCAAATATCAAACCAACCTGTAAAAATATATTTGGTGTTGTTAATAGGTTTATGGATATTCATTATAAGCAAACGATTGTATGAGTTTTATGACGTCTTACAATAAATGTTAATTTTTAACTCACCTTTGTCACTAAATGGACCTCATCAGGGGCCTCCCTCAGAAATGTTTCGACGGTTTCTGCGGATTGACTTGATTTTTTTGACTTAAACCCGCTTGAAAGTCTTTTTAAAAATGTTGTCAATTTTGTGTAGGTTTTAATGTTTACGTTTTGCTCAGTACTGATTGTAGCTTTAAGCATTGAATAAATACCCCATAGCGTGGAGGGTTTTAGGTTTTTCGAAAGTTCATCGAAATATGCCAGCAAAACAGTTTCCGATGAAGATTTAGTTTTCTTATTATATCTCCACGAAATAAAGTTTTTATACGCCTTCATGTACTTTGATCGGGATTTCGCTGGCAACAAATTATTCACGACCGACGATGTGATTGGTCGAGTTAATGTACTTGGCAATGGGATTACCGTATCTCACATTTATTTTTCTGGTATACAGGAATACCGACTTTTGTAAATACATTTTGTACAAGATGTTCAATACGGTTGCAAATCTATATAAAGAAATTATTAAAACACGCTTGTTCTTCGTGGCCTGGTAAAGGGTTAACTAAATAATAACCATAGAAAGGGGTAAGTACTTCTGGAAATAGACTGAAAGGGATGTTATTAACTATTGTTAAAATGATTACACCATATCCTAGTAAGGCCCACGTCAAATTTCGTTTGTCTGAAAAATAATCTTATGTCAGTCAACTAAAGTCAAATGTCACTTTCCTATGTCAAATCTCCTATATTTAGGACTTTGGGCGTTACGAGGAAGGTACAGTCAAGGACATTGATTCCTAGACCACATTGGACTATGTCAAAGTAACATTGTAAATAAAATGATAAGAAGTCTCTTACGTTTTGATTGATTACGTCACTTTGACATAGTCCAAAGTGGTCTAGAAATCAATTTCCTTGACTGTATCTAAACATGTATTATGAAGTGACCCGATTGTTCGCAAATTGATGTCTTGCACCTATTTTGCGGTGAGGCGTGTTAAATCTGGCATCATCTCGTCCCTCACATTGGTGTTAACGTCATCGGTGAGAATTAAGAACAGAAAAAATAAATGGCAAAAAAGCGCATAAAAATATTTCTTTAGAAATGGTAGGTATAAGTCAGTCCAGTCCAGTCTTTTTAGTGATAAGCTGTTATGTAGTTCCACTTCTTAGTTGATATGAAATATTAAGACATTTCAAGCTTACCGCAAGCAACGCCGCGGGAAAGTTATAGTCGACTAAAAAAGAAAACTAGTCTGTTTTTTATGTTTGTTACCTCAGAACTCTCGACTGTGTGAACCGATTTTGGGGATAAAATTTTTATTTATAAGCTGGTGCCTCCCGTTTGGTCCCATGCTTATCAAAGTGAAGAACAGATGGCCACCGGAACTCCTAAACAGTATATATTTCAAGGGTGGCGACAAGGTATTTCGATTAAGATAGTTGAGCGAGTATGACGAAGGATATTTAGGTTTAAATATATGGCTATGACTTTCCCACGGCGGTGCACCGGGAGTACCGACCGCAGCTGGTGAAGCCGCCGGCGCCGGGCGGCGTGTAGT
Source organism: Acleris laterana (assembly GCA_963966035.1). Taxonomy (NCBI): domain Eukaryota; kingdom Metazoa; phylum Arthropoda; class Insecta; order Lepidoptera; family Tortricidae; genus Acleris; species Acleris laterana. Next base: position 21,524,921 of record OZ014438.1, read on the forward strand.
GCCCCAGCTGCTGGTCGCTGCGGATGTCGAACAGGCGCGCGGTCTTGTCCTCGGACGCCGTCGCGAACGCGTGACCGCTGTTGTGGTACTGGACATGAACAAGGAACATGTTTTCAATATGATCATAACCAAAAAAACGCAACACACCGCGTTGGTAAAAGTTTTTTTAATACATCTAAAGGTGTTTACTATTTCATTTAAATGTTGCATACATTTTGGGATACCCATTTTTACTGCAAAATTTCACTTGTATCTGATGTGCCGTTTAATAACTGTTAGAGGCAGACGAACACCTCCGATGTAATGGTGACCCTTTTTGTCAGAGCTAATATCTCTTAAACGGCCCAACCGATTTTCAAGAAATCTAGCTAATAACCACCGCTAGAAAACCTGCTTTAACATAAAAATAAAACCGCATCCAAATCGGTTTACCCGTTTGAGAGCTACGGACTACGGTGCCACCGACAGACATGCAGACGGACACCAGACACACACACACACAGCGGTCAAACTTATAACACCCCTCTTGAACACTTGAACGTCGCGCGTCGTTTTATCCTCGAGCGATGCTATACCCTGAATATGCCTATCTAACCACTTCGTCAGGAAACCCCCTTTATTCTGGGCCTCTACAATAATGAACTTGATAAAATAAGTCTTGTGTCAATTTAAACCGACGCGACGATGACCTTAGCAAAAACAATAAATTCATTTAATAGGAAGTGGTGTCAAAAACCTCTAAAGCTTTCTTTTTAGCTGACCGTACGTTTGCATATTGTTCTTACAGAAACGCTGTTGACATCGGCCTCGTGTCCAAAGAACGTTTGTTTAGCTTTGTCCTCTCTGACATCCCAAAGTTTACATGTCTTGTCCACGGAACCAGTTACATAAGTCTTCATATCTGTAAAATAATGAAATTCCTTGTAAACCTGCCAATTGTTATTCACAAGAAAGTCACATAGGTAATGCCCTTTTCTTTAAGGTTAAAATGAAGTTATTGAAAATTTGGCAAAGTCATTTTCTCAATTGAGATATTCCGAACTCACACTTTCTACTCGTACTAGGGTGAAATGAGAATGGATCGGTATAGAAGCGGTCATCATCTCGTTAAGAATAGGTAGCAAAAACGACCAATGGGCTATTGCTTAACGCACTCGCAATCGCAATTGTTTTCATTTTGAAAATCGAAGGCTTGTCTACATACAAAATGAAAACAATTGTTCCGCTTCGATGCCACTTGAGATTGAGAGTGCGTTAGGCAATAGCGACGCGGATCACTTTGCGACTACATCTCAATCTGACTACATAGCTTTGTGCCTAGGTCGCAATACGACGATCGCCATGTCAAAATGTCCGAGTTGCAAAATTACCACTTTAGCGCCTCTGATTTTTTGTGATTAGGTTGCAAAGCGATCTGGTCATATAGAGATCTAGGAACAAAGCCATGTAGTCAGATCGAGATGTAGTCGCAATATGGTCGTATTTGCTACCTAGTCCTATCCGAGATGTGGTCCTAAATTCTATCCCGAGTGGATCATCTCGGATCATTTAGGCTGGGTTTTATAAAGATCCGTTTGGACATATTTACTAACGGACTTTTATAAAACCGGGCATTACTGCACCCGATTGACACATTTCGTTGTGACGTGGAATTTTTTATTTTACGTACTTATTTAAAAATGAATTAAATATGCAGGTTCTATAGGTATAGGTGAAAAACTTAAGTAAATGAGCTCTTGCATGTAGTTGTGTACAAAATTAATATGGAATTTACGTCTAATTTCAAATATACGGTCTATACAGATGTGTTACAATTATATGGTCATTTACTTAAGTCTAACTTAATATACCCCTTATTTTAAGGGAAAATCCATTATTAGATACCAACCACCACCACCATTGTTACCACCATTGTTAGATATTAAGACGGGCCGAGTGGTTATGCCGGAGTTACACTGACTAAAAACCCGGTGATGTTCCTTCTCTCACCTAAGAAGACGGCGGGACCTTGGACATTCGCCTTACATCATATACATACACTTAGATACTTAACCTAACCTAACATAAACTATTGCCCAAGCAGTAGTGTTCGCACTATCAGTGGATGAAAGATAGCTGGTGAAATCTTGATCTTAGTCCTCAGCTTCTTTAAATTGAAAATTGACGAAATGGATGGATAGAACAATAAAACGTGGAAAAAATAAGTAATTATCAACGCGACTGCTGATAGGAATGAGTAGCAAAAAGAAACAATGTTGACCCCGGGTAAGTAGATAAGAGTAGGGCAAGGAGATGACTACGGTAGTTACATCATCTATGATTAAAACTTGTGCCGACACGGTTTTTAGTACGAAACACAGTTGTGCGAGCACGACTAGCTTTTGGCCATTTATTTTTTCCGTATCTGTCTGTCTGAATGTCACACTCGATTTGGCGAAAACTATTTTGCCCAGTAGTTTTGAGAAGTACACCGCTAATTTCAAAGACGTATTTAAATGAAAAGTAGTAAATAGAAGGTGAAGTTCGGCTTGTACTTGACCTTTTTAATATTTAACAATGTTTGTATGTTGCCGTCTAATCCTGCAAGACAATTTTCAACCAGTTCCGTTTATGAAATGGGCTGAAATGTGAACCATGTATGTAAACCCGATGATAATGCAGTATTATGGTTCCCAAAGTCTTAAATAATCGTGTGATAGACGATTATAGATGCTTAACGTAGACCCACAGTGTTGGGTGTGTTGGGACTCGTTGGTTTTGTCTTGACAAGCAGATGGTGACTGTGCAAGAAAAAGTACAGTCAGCAACAAAAGTTTGTTTCCCTTTTTTGTCAGAAACTTATTTATATCCTTTTCATCAACTACTTACAACTCATCTACAATAGACCTACGAATTCACCTGGAGCCAAAGAAATGGTCACGACGTCACCAGCGTGGGCGTCAAATTCAGTTTCCCTTTTGCCCGATTCCAAATCCCAAATGCATCTGTGTATAATAAAAAATAAAAAATCCTTTTTCGGCATTTTACTGATTGAACACATTATTTTTGGAAGCATTTCATTTTCATCGGAATGTCTAACATTTAACAGTACTTCTATGCTCAAATAATAAAATAATTTTCTTATTTATCAGTTACTCAGATTTCTAATAAACATTTCGGGGCAAAAAAAAACGTGTCGGAACAAGAATAAGCCGATATAAGAATGTATCGAGACAAGAACACATGACGAAAAAGGAATCCATTATAAGTAATGGTTTTCATTTATTAGCATGGGAACAAACTCGGAACATTTTGCTCTCGGTGTCTCTCTAGGAGTACAATTTAATAAAACCTTAAACTTGCTTAGATTTTTCAAACGATTGATTTATGCAATAGAATAGAGCTAGGTATTAAATTCGCCAAGATATAGTAATGTATAATGAAAGGATTCTTTAAAAAATATTAGTGCAGATATCTTTTAAACGGCCTAACCGATTTTCACAAAACTAGTCGACGGAGCTCTGCTTTCGCCGAGCTCCTATTTCTGGGTGTTTTGGCCCTCCGGGCCTGCTGAAGAACTAACATAACCTAAACCTACCTCATATTTAACGTTATGAATCCGCGTCCACGGGATTCTGTCTCGTGGGGATCGAGCAAGGGAATTCTGGTGGACCATATTATTATAGTATCCCAATTAGAACCACTAATCAGTTTCCACATCGGTCACTCTGTTTGGGAGCTAACTTACCGCAGACAGACACCCAAATACACATAAATTCCGATTCCTAGGTTACCCAAATATAAAGTTTATCTATCTTTAAAATAAACTTAAAGACTGTCCACGATAAAATCGGGTCATGCATGCTCTCGTGTATCTTTGCGATGAATGCATATTTTCAAGCAGTTTTTTTTTAATAACTTGTATAATTATAATACTTTATAGTGAAATAAAATCGTATCATAATGTATGGGTATGTGTGAGTTTTCGCCGAATATATTATATCATACCTTTCATCTCCTGTACAGCGTTTTTTGACGATCTTCACTCGCTTCCTGCTTCTACGCCACAACTGTATTTATATTGTTACAAGCAGTTTTACGCACAATAGAATGTTGTCTTGCGGAAAAAAATCTTTTTGAAACTCATTTCTATTTGTAGTGTCAGGAAGACTTTTTACTCCAAGCACTGAAAGTTGTTTTTGTATGGGAGGCATTTATTTGTCAAAAAGTCAAATTCGCCAAAGTTAAAAAACCTCAGAACTATCTTAACCTGAATACAATTAGGAAAGTTTTAACTATTGTGGTAAGATAATTTATAAGGTATAATTTGGCTTGTATAATTAAAAATTATAAAATGTTTTAAAACGGAGAATTTGGTAAAGACTGTCAGAAGATCGTGTACAAAAAAATAAAGGTACCTACTGTGGATTATATAAGGGTCTAAGACACAGACGCTCTAATATTTAATTATGATTGTATTTTTATTATGTAGTTTCATAACCACTGACTATTACAAAAAAGTGCTGCTTGAAAATTAGCATTCATTAGAAATATACACCAGATTATGCATGGCCCGATTTTATCGTGGACAGTCTTTACATACATAGGTACTCCTAAAACCAAAAACTGGAAATGTGATTGTAACCTATAAATCCAATCGACACTATTTAACTTGTCTGTATACTTAATGCGGCTAGATCGCATTGCACAATTGAATCGTCCCCCCTTCATTACCTTTCCATAAACTTGAAGGTGCCGATAATCGGTAGGGTGGCTTGACAAAATGAGGAATTCTTAGTGTTTTGTTCCTGCACCACTTTGCAGTTTTTATTTTCTTCAATAAACATTTTTGTTAAAGTACGACTAAGTATATTATATCCCCATTACTACTTAATTCCTTTGTGCAAGCATTGAGGAATTGCGTTCTGCGAACGTCAAACCTATAGGACTAGGTATATTCTCGCGCGACCATTTGAGCTAAATAAGTCGATTAGGGACAATGCACGGCCGGCCACTGCGTGTGTAAAGAGATTCTGGAGCCTGCAATCGTTTAACGGCCAAGAAATAGAACATTATAACAACAAAAACTATAATATCTACAGATAAGATAGATACAAGGCCACTTCGTACATTTTTTGTTTCGTAAAACATTAAGTTATTAAGTTATTATTCACTAAACGTATAACGATAAAATATATAAAGAACAGTTCTTTATATATTTTACACGATAACTATTTGCTTAAGTATGCTTAAAATATGCTTTTATTGTGACATTTGAATTTGACAGAAAGTAAAAGTAAAGTACTTACTCTAAAATAGGTTTATTATACGTTTATGAATAAGGGGATAGAGTTAACCTGCAGACCTAAGTCAGTCATGAATGGAATTTAAACTTAAAATGAGAGATCTGTGTTATAAAACGATGAACTGACAGGCTTTTAGACTGTGATGCCCTTAAACATACGATTTAATAATGTCATGATCTAATAAGCAAAACGTAAAACACACATTTAATATAACAGTAGAATACATACGACTCAAGTAATATATTTAATTCGGTTGTAGCGCTTCGCCGGCGGCTACCGTACTGCAGACCGCACTTTGTCGTTCAGACGCCAATTTATGCACGGCTGATGCTGCTTTCACGTTTCTTTTTCAACAATTGAGCGATAATAGTTCAATGTTGGGTACTAGATTTAAGTCACTTTATTACACCGATAAAAGATCGTCGGCAAATTAGTTAGCGGTGTATTAACCCTTTATCAGGCCGCGAAGAACAAGCGTATTTTAATATGTTCTTTATATAGATTTGCAACCGTATTGAACATCTTGCACAAAAAGTATTTACAAAAGTCGGATATGTCCCTGTTAACCAGAAAGATAAATGTGGAAAACCTACGGTAATCCCATTGCCTGTCTGACTAATGAACTAGCATATTCAATTTAGTGTAATTATATTCTTGATCAGACGAAGGGTGATATCTCTCCCACCAAGTATATTGTATTTATACCATATTCCGGATTCAAGTCATCTCCTACAAAACATATCAATCCCTAAAAATATGATTTCATGTTTAGGTTTCATTAAAACAAAATTGCATAATGCATAACTAATTTGACTAAATTTCAAATGGCCTTGATCCCATAATGCCTAAATATCAAATTGACGCATTATTAAAATGAACGAATGTCATAATGACTTTGGCGGATGACGTCCAATTCCCAAAACTACTAAATATTTATATGTACATTTCCTTCAATCACCGAAAAGGCAAAAATGTCAGTCTTAAAATACCAAATTTTTTTACAAGGTTTATAAACTCTTTTTCTCATCGTATGAGTGCATGGTAAACTCCGAGTCAGCCTCATGCATCTCGGTGACTGCTTTTTCAAACACCAAACGAATCGGCTCCATTTCTTCACAAACTGCTTTCTTGCAGGTATCCATTACCATATCTCGGACATTTTGTTCGTAGTGAGACCGACACACATGTTCGCTTTCTCGAACAACGGCATGTTCTGTTGTATTTATTGTAATTGATGCGTTGCATTGATCGGAGCGATTGACACATCGCCACATGGTGTATTCAGTTTTTTTTTATACCCGTACCTAGTTATATTTATGCCCATTATGCAAAACTGCACGGCCGCCTTTTTGATTCGTTATGAAAACAGCAAAAGATTCATAATAATAATTATTTTCACTAGATAGTAATGCAAATATAATTACAATGACAATAGCAATAATGTTTGCCTGATGTCATTTTATAATCTTTATAATAGTACTTTAGTTTCAAGTGGCCAGCGATATACAAGAAAACCATATTATGAAGGTAGAACCTTTTCATATTTAGGTATTTTGGGATTTGGTTGTTTTGCGATGAAGGTGTTGTGATGTTTAGTTATTATGAGACAATGACATTTTAAAATTCAATCAAACTGAAAATCCGGTGTTTTGAGTTTTTTTTTAGGTATTTTGGGATTCAGCCATTTTGACACCAAGTTATTTTGAGATCTAGGTATGTTGGGAATAGGGTATAACGAAATCAAGATAAAATGAGACCTAAACGATTTCATGATCTTCATTCACAACACACAGCTAAATACAGTAATGTAGCGTAGCTTTCGATTATGTTTTTCAAATCTGTCTATCCGATGCAGCGTGAAGAAGTAACAAACTAACATACAAACTTTGGCATTTGTAATATTAGTAAGATCAGTAGGATACTCGTATTAGTAGAATTAGTGGATAATAGCTTCTGCCCGCGTCTTCGTCCGCTTATATTTGGATTATAATTATTCCTCTTTTAATATTTCCGGGATGTCAAGTAGCACAACAAGTACCTAACACATATTATGTGTTAATCCAGGGTATAAGCTAATTCCAAATTTGATCCAAATCCGTCTAGCCGTTGCAGCATGAAGCAGTAACACACACACACACACACACACACACACACACACACACACACACACACACACACACACACACACACACACACACACACACACTTTCGCATTTATAATATGGATGAAATAAGTGATTCGAGTGATTTGATTCAGATGAACGTAATATCTACGAAATTATCATTTTTGTAAATATCCCGACGAGTTGAGAACCTCCTCCTTTTATTGAAGTCAGTTAAAAATATCAGTTAATTTTGATAACGATGCATAATATTATAGTTTTTGTTGTTATATCTAACACTTAATACGCTTATTGTACTTTGTAATCGTTATGAATATCAACCCGTTTCAACGATAGCAGGGGTGTGATTCTCTAAAAAACGCGGTCGGACGAACGAACGAGTGAATGTCGCAGCGGCGAGTTTGTAGTCCTGTCAGCGCGAACAAAACACATTTTAGCGCGTGTATTTTCAATTTGGCACCATGGTTTCTGTCGATGAGATCGAACGTATAAGGCTGCTGCCTAATTGAGAATGTATGCGCTAAAATGTGTTTTTTGGTTCTCTCTGTCGTGACTACTTACTTAAGAGAATCACAACCCAGAAAACACTAAAAAATATGGGAATACGCATCACGCACAGCACACCAATGTAAATATGTGTACGATTCGATACTTCGCCCATGGAGTTAGGTAAAAAAGCAAATTTAGCTGACATCTTCATGTCCCCGGAGCCGGTAAGGATGTGGGTGTCGTCGAGGAAGCGGCAGCTGCTGAGGAAGCCCTCGTAGCCGGCCAGCTCGCGCACCATCTTGGCCGCACCCGTGGAGTCGCGGTTGTTCACGTCGTACACCGTGCACATATTGTCCATACCGCCGCAAGCTGACAACACAAATAACCCTTAACTTACCAAATCAATACGACCGCGACACGAACTTTCGCTACGCATTCACGCCGCTAATTCGTGGATATGTCAGTCAACGAAAGAAAGAGCTAAAACAGATTGAGCTTATATCCCAGTGATAAAATGGAAAGAAAATAAGAACAACGAAAATTTGATACACCTTGTCAAAAATTATGGCACCGTTTAAAGTGAAATCGACAACATGATCCAGTTTATATGCTGATTATTATAGAATTCTATAATTGAATCGAGCGACTGATTCTAGGTAAGGTTAGGCAAATACACGAGATGCAAATAACTTTAAACTAGCGAGAATATACAACATACAAGTAAAAAAATACAACATGGTAAAAAAATTACCACATGTATTTAGCCACCCTGCCACCTTCCAGCACTATTCTCGGTTAATTTTTATTAAGTGTTACTTTGTCTGACACTCGCAGAAATAAATGGTAACGATATTTTATAAAAGTTATGTATAATAGGATTAATAGGTACACAATCTTACATTAAATGAGCATTACGAGTATACTAAACAAGTAGGCCAGTCTATAACGATATCAAACATCTCAGCAAAATACCTAACAAATTACAAAAATATCGTAGTTTTTTTTCTGTATTGATATAGACCGGCCTAAAGTGTTTAAGTTACAGTTAAGTTAAAATGTCAATGAGATTAAACGAATTTCGGTCAAATAATTATAGGTGAAAAATGCTTAATTATTAATGAGGCAAAGAGCGATTAGGCAAAAAGTTATTAACCAAGGAACACACCCTTGAGAAACACTTCGTTCGTACTTGCCATTTAATGGAATGAATTAATAATGTATTAAAACTGTGACTCTACCGACAAAGTTTCCAGAAGGCGCGAAGGCTACGCTCATAACCCACGCGGAGCGCAGCGGGATCACCTGCACCTTGTTCCCGCTCCACGTGTCCCAGATGATCAGCTTGCCGTCCAGTGAGCCCGTCACGCAATGCCTTTCGGAAAAACAGCTCAACATACTGTTACACGGGTCTACCTTATTCTCTTTATAAATTGAAAAACGTTAACTTAAAATCTAAAGCTTCTCACTATTCCTAATTTAATTGATTTATGATGTTTAGTAAAATACTAATTCTTAATTTAGCATTATACTAAATAAACATTATATTAAATTAAATTATAGTGTTGGTTGTTACATGTAGCGTTTATTGTGTTATGTTTATGATAGTATACAGTGTGTAAATGGTATACGGGCGTTTATTAAAACTGGACATAGATTAAGACTCTACTAATCATTAACAGAAATAATTATTTTGACTACGCTAACGTATACACCGTTATTAATTTTTGAACATACTATCGACCCGCAATGTACATCGAAGTCCATCTGTCAGGTAAGTACGTAATGTTTAATTAATTGCATTTTTCGTTATACATTGCGTGTTAAATTATTTTGTATGGTTTTTTTTTTAATTTAATTTTAACAAAAGCTGCCTAAATGTGCTCAGTAGGGGTTATACTAACCACAGTTAAAAGGAACGCCCGTATACCATTTACACACTGTATAGGTAGTGTTTTGTTATACGGGGTGTCCCAGCACTTTTATTGTATTATGTTTATAACAATATGTAGGGTTTGTTTTGTTATAACGGGGTGTCTCAGAACTTGACTTCACTACATAGTATAAAACAAAGTCGCTTCCCGCTGTCTGTCCCTATGTATGCTTAGATCTTTAAAACTACGCAACGGATTTTGATGCGGTTTTTTTTAGTAGATAGAGTGATTCAAGAGGAAGGTTTTTACGTATAATAAATTTTGTTTTATGTACGTGTGTTATAGAAAACTCAAATAAACCGAAGCGAAGCGAGGGCGGGTCGCTAGTAAGTAATAAAGGACAAGAAAGCTCCTTGTTTACCGGTCCGAAATGTAGTTTTAACTTTCCAATTTGTTAATTAGTTTATTAGGTATTAAGGATTTAATGACAGTGGTAAAGAATAACATATGAGATTCCAAAACATGAACATGATTCATATTTTCAATGACGCAGCAGTGTATTGAATGATATCATGATTCCAAAATATCAACTAATCAAGCATTTCTCCTTTTTTTTCCCTTTTTGATCATGCTGCCTAAAAATCAAAACGTCTACGTGAAATTTAGCCTAAAGCTTATATTACCTAAGAAGCAAAATCCCTACCAGGCAATATGATTAGGCAGCACTTGAACTTCTTTGGTTATTGACTAAGAAGCAAAATGCCTACCAGGCAATATGACTATGCAGGATTTTAAGTTCATCTTACATTGACTAAGAAGCAAACTGCCTACCAGGCAATATGACTATGCCACACTTGACAAGAAGGGTTTTATAGGGTATTAGATTAGAAATAGGTATTTCCGGTTACAAAATAAAAATATAAGTGGTTTCGTAGCTCTTTGCTAGACATCGATTTGTGTCTCTATTCTACCAAACTGGTAAGTACTGGCATATTTTTATAATAAGAACATAAAACAAGAAGATGGTGCTGTGATATTTATTTATTATCATTTAAGGAATATTTACAAAGTAATTTCAAAAGAAATCGGAACTCCAGTAAATTAAAAATCGAGGCGACTTATTTAGTTTAAGTAGGTAACGAACATATTATAATAACAACATTTTCTTAAGTAAGTACACAACAAAATACATATTTAACCTCATACATAACTTAACATAACTTCTTAACTTAAGTACTATCTTATTGTTAGTCGTGTTTAAATATCTGTTTCCTTATTTTTATTATGCTTCTTAGAAATTCAAAGTATATCTATCAGTTTTTGAAGCACCCTTTTGTATTTTTTATTAAATTCCACGTCGCATTTCCTTCGACTATTGGTTTCAAATAAGGAATGGCGTGTTTTCCTGTCTTGCCACTGAGCTTCCATCAATATTTTTTGAAGAAATCGAATAAAATTCGCGTTACGTGGAATGCGGCCATTTAGTCTTTGGTGCCACCCTTCGAGACTTATTCGTCCGCCTAGTTTCAGAAGCACAGCTTAATATTTGTGGCAGCAGTTTAAGCCACTGCTTTTTAAAGTACGTCACAAAATCCTTTATGTTGCAATCACTATCGGTCCCGGAAACCTTTTCTGCTGGTAGCAGAGGCAAATTGGCAGTCATTGCTATTAGTAATCTTCTTTCTTTTGAATTAGTAAAGTTCAGCTTCTCAGCCTGTTTCCAAATCGATTTACTATAGTGATAATAGCACCCTGATATTGTAATACCAGGAAAGACTTTTTGTAACGCGTTAATAGGTGCTAGTTCATAATCGCATTTTAGATTCCAAAATTCAATATCCAAGTTTATTTTTATCAGCTCAAAGAGCCTAGTATACGTATCTTGGCTTTTATTTGGTAGTAGGGCGTAAATAACAGGAACAATGTTCACCATCTCGTCTCATCTCGCATTGTGGTCTATTATTGCATCTCCATAGACTTGTTCCGTCCTTATTGCATTTTTTTAATGTATATTGATACCCACACCATAGCACTAAATCTTCACCATTTGTTTTTTTATGATTTCTATTTTAGTAGAACTTTCCATGCTTATTAGTTTTATTAACCATGAATCCTAATAGACCAAATTGTAGTTCATAACTCGCAAACAAAGAAAACTCGTTCATGATAATGACAGTGTCATTTATTTTATCTACCTATTTGTACTTCAATATAAAGTGGCCAGTAAGAACCTTACCAAGTAGCTATGATAATAAACCAAGAAGTTTAATCATAAATTAATACGTCATTCTCCAGCCATTAGGTATGTTAATATCATATTCGCAAAACATGATATTCGCAAAACAACATTAGTAGCAAGACATCAATTAGACAGTGTCGACGGACCTCCGCTACCGCGGAGCTCCTATTTCTAGGTGGTTTGGCCCTCCGGGCCTGCTGTAAAACTAACATAACCTAAACCTACCTACGATTCTATAACCTAATTCCACTGTTTGCAAATATGATGTTTTGCGAATATCGTGTTCGTGTTTTTTGCTAATGTTGTATAAATAATGGTACTATTGCAATTTAGGCATTTTGCTTGGCAGACATTTTGATCTTTAGACGATTGACTGCTTAGGTATTATTGCAATTTAGGCATTTTGCTTGGCAGATATTTTGATCTTTAGGCGATTTTTACTGCTTAGGTATTATTGCAATTTCAGCATTTTGCTTGGCAGATATTTTGATCTTTAGACAATTTACTGCTTAGGTATTATTGCAATTTAGGCATTTTGCTTGGCAGATATTTTGATCTTTAGGCGATTTACTGCTTAGGTATTATTGCAATTTAGGTATTATTGAAATTTAGGCATTTTGCTTGGCAGATATTTTGATCTTTAGGCGATTTACTGCTTAGGTATTTTGCCCCATAGACATTCTTTTTAGTCATTTTGCTTCGTAGACGAATTGCAAGATAGACATTCTGATCAGGAAGGTTTTTTTCCTTCTACAACTTTAATTCGTCGTGCTGAAGAAAAATTGCTTCGGTCCTGGGTGGCATCTTTTTTCAAAATTACGAAATTGTGCTACAAATACTTACTACCTTTTATGAGCAAAAAATAAGTACTCTGTAGTTTCGGTTTTTTAGAAGTTAATCGAAATTAGGTCGCGTGGAAAAACAGCACCTATAAGCGTTTGTTAGTCGTATACCTCGAAATCAAAAATTCCTTGTAGCTTTTCACCTATTCGCGTTTCGCCGCGATAGCGTATTTTGTTGTAGCGTGTAATATCGGTGGTATATTTTGTTACTCGCATATATTTTTAATAGATTTTTACAACAGTAGCAAATTTTGATGTAGCACGTATTATCAATAGCCTATTTAGTTAGCTGCATATATTTTCAATAGATGTTTACAACAGTAGCAAATTTTGATGTATAAATAAGTACTCTGTAGTTTCGGTTTTTTCGAAGTTAATCGAAATTAGGTCGCGTGGAAAAACAGCACCTATAAGCGTTTGTTAGTCGTATACCTCGAAATCAAAAATTCCTTGTAGCTTTTCACCTATTCGCGTTTCGCCGCGATAGCGTATTTTGTTGTAGCGTGTAATATCGGTGGTATATTTTGTTACTCGCATATATTTTTAATAGATTTTTACAACAGTAGCAAATTTTGATGTAGCACGTATTATCAATAGCCTATTTAGTTAGCCGCAAAAAAAAATAGTCGCCTTTTACCTGGGTCGCATATTGTTGTAGTGTATTGTATTAATCGTAAAAAAATTGGCTCTATCACTGAGATGTAATAAAAATACGGTCGCTTATTGACTGATTTGAAGAATTTGTGGTTTAGGAAATCTAACTCTAATAATGCGAACACGATGATTTGGGAAAGAAGTTGGCGAAATTTAAACAATTAGGTAATCAAGTTATTTTATTAGCAATAAAGTCTTGAAAGTTTACTTAAAATAAACATAGGTACACAACCTTAGGGATTTAACATAAAACAACATCAAAGGTATACCTCTACCACCTCTACATACAAGTTACACTTAAATTAATATTTTAACATTGAAAGTTTATCAATGTACCGTTCTATTGTACCTAATTGTATTTGTTAGATACATCGTTAATATAAGGTCTATTTTAGAATCCATGTCCGTGAATTTTCTCAATCTCTTGCGATATAATGGTAAATTCATTTCATTTCTCAGCAAATTGAAATTCACTGTAATTGACTCGTTTCTTATAATATGTATTAAGTAGGTGGAGTAAATTCGAATTTCGTGATATTTTTTTATTTAATTTGCTGTGCCAGCCCTCGGTTACATTATTGGTCCTGTGCCTTTGTTGAAAACAGGACAAAATACCCATCATGCTCGCACTAAACCAGTAAGTGGTCATATATACTCATTAAATGCATCAATATTTTCTATTTCAGCCGGTGACTGTTCGAGTACACTGTACCTTGCCTCGTGCATTTTAGACTGTGGAAAATGAGATATAGCTAAGTATACACTTTTTGACGTAATTACAGCCTTCCCTGGTTTGTGGAATAGACAATTTTCCAGCTTTTTTCCACACAGCCTTAGAAAAATGAGTATAACAACCAGATAACCGTGCTTCGGGAAATATTTGTCTAAATGCATTTATTGCACCTCGCTCAAAGTCGCTTTTCATACCTTTTGGATGAAATCCTGGTACATTTTCTTTCAAACAGTTGAACATGGTTGTATAAGTACTCTGTAGCTTGTTAGCCAATAAAGCGTACACAAAAGGCGTAGCTTTAGTGAGCTCCGCATCCGAACCTATATCCCCGTGTAGTGTATAGAGCTGTACGTATGGTTTTGGTACGACTTCAAACGTTCCGTCAATAAAAAACGTCTCCACCCTTTCAATATAACTTTTACACTGAAGACTAATAAAGATCAGACACACATCATTTTGTACACACAAGAAATCTTTAGCTAAGTGCTCTGGAATTATAACGTCAGCTGTGGTTTGAAAAGTACAATTTCCAATGTGCCTTTTTCGCATTCGATACAGAGCGTCTCGCTTAGTAAAGAAGGATGGTGTTTTAACTACATATTCAACAGTCCGAAATTAAAAAGCTTAATTATGACACTATTGTGAACAATACTTTTTGTACGAGTTCATTAAAATTTATAATGTAAGTCATTAATACGAGTATACAGGGTGTTTGGCAGTCGGGTGTAGGGGTTTTAAGGGATGATAGTAAGGGTCATTCTGAACATTTTTGACCACATTTACTATTATGCTAAGTTTCACGGTTTCCGAGATATTGATCATTTTAATAGGATTTTTTGTCATTTTTCCTTATGTCCGTGATACGAAATTAATTTGATTGAGCATTTGGGTTTTTCGTATCACGGA